>JBAMBO010004638.1:0-358995 GCA_037044535.1 Lordiphosa magnipectinata
GCATCATACAAAAAAGTCCACACATTTAGTCAATCAACAATCGTGGGATTGAATATGAGTCGACTGACCGAACATTTCAGCGAAGAAAACACAGCGTTCCAGTAATAAAATTACTTTGCCAGCCATTGTCGTAGTTCGCCTTTCTTCTTGACGTAGTTGATAGCTGTTCATACTCGGTCTCGTCATTCCTTTTATCAGCTTCGGTATGTCGCAAAAATAAAAAACAAATAAAAATGGAACATTTGTTACAAAAAACGCATTTTTGTATCAACACACGAATTAATTACCAGAATATTTTTCCATCTTTCTGCCTCTCATGTTCCACCAGCGTTCTAATGAACAACTTGTTTATAAGGGGATTCGGTTCGAGAATCACAAAAAACCTAAAACGATTCTGAACCCCAACCTCTGGGAGTATTTTGAGGTAAATATAAAAACATTAATTTAACAATATTTTTGCAGCCAGCTCTGTTACCTTAAGATACTGTTAATGCTCTGTTAATTGATTTGCCTAAAGCCCAATTAAAGCTACTATGCTCGAATTCATATTTTGTGGATGAATTTGGAACTTGGAACCTATAAACCCCAATTGTATTCAATTCAATATCCCAAAAAACTTTTGTCCAAAATTTCGATCCCTTGGTCCAATGCGCCAATTAGGAACTTTTCAAAATTTCTGCAATTTCTGTGTATGTGTTACCAACTTCTCACAAATTTCCCACAACTCTCAGCCATACAAAAAAAGTCCGCAGTTTTCATCCTTTCAGCCTTTTTACCTGTTAATTAATAACACCAAACCATTTTCAGCTTTCCGCTGAATTCTCCCCAAATTGCTGGCAGGACTATACGGCGTTCGTTAGCTGTAAATACGTTGCACATGTGGAGTGGAATTAAAATTCGTAATAATATTAACTTAAATTTTCACTTTTTCTGCGTCTGCTTGCTCAACACTTTTAATGCAACAATAAATAGTGGAAAACCATTTTGTCTATTTATTTGCTCAAGTAATAGGCAAAGCTGAAACTTTATTTTATGCGAATATTTGTGAAGCACTCAATAGTAAGCCGCTGCGACTGAGGAAAACTTTTGTGGGATGAAAGCTCTGCTCTTGATAACTTTATCAACATGAAATTTTGCATACATCATTGAGCAACACTAAGCTGACCCCCTGGTTCCGTTTGGGCCATTGAAATATTTTAATATCACTTTTAATGCGAGAAAAGTGTCTTCAGTATTTCCTTACATTGTTTGTTGGCCTTGGCCTCGTTCATCTTTTTTGACTGGTTTGTCTGGTTACTTAAATGATGTTGCTTGTGTTTATGTGTGTTGACATGGAAAAGCCTTAAGTTATTGTTTGTATCACCAGCGGTCACGCCCATCATTTGCCTTGTGCCTAATAAGCGGCTCAAGTGTTGGCCTGGAATTAATGCGATCCCTCTGTGTTTATGTGTGCCAGAGTGTGTGTTTATCATTGTCGGTCCGAAAAGTTATACTAGCCGGACATTACAGTTGTGTACACACACACATATGACATGTGGTTGAGTGCCTTACTGTTTGTATGTTTGTGTGTGTTGCTGTTGTTGTTTGCATTGCTGGTATCGTTACTATTCCCAAGGCTATTCTTGTTAGTGTACTTAAGTGCGTTCGTTAAGTCACCCTTGGTTACGATTTCCTAATGAGGTAAGTAGATAACTACACAGCTATAAAACACTATACTGCAGAGATTTTAATAATTATAAAATTATTAACATTGTTACAAATAAGGTAAATCAAATTCCGATTTGATCTTCTCATCGTAAAGTGTATAGTATTTAACATTGGACTATTGTGCTCAACGAGTGCATTTTGGGAGACTTGCAAAAATGCAAGCTTTAAACCTAATACCAAACACTGGCAATAATGAATTGCTAAAAGCCATACCCGTCTGGTTTAATTCAAAGTAGACAGACGTCTATGAAGTTGCTTCTCCTTCTAAGACAGTTGTAAGACATGTGCTTAACGAGCTCAATCGAAGTATTGAACCCAGTTTTGAAATGAAAGCCCAGGACATCCACTTAGCAACGATAGCAGATAATACTGTTTTCCTGGCCAGAAACAACAGGGTCTACACTGCCTCAGAAAAACGTCAGAAAAATAGTAAGCGCATCAGAAACTGATCCTGTAACAAGTGGCAGAATGTCCAACTATTCAAATATCGGATTCAAATTTGTAAAAAGTAGGTTGTCAAACTTCGCTCAAATGAATTTCTTATCAAATAGAACCTGTTCTATTTCATCAAAGTAGGCTAAATTTTCGGAATATTTAGAGATATTTGATGTGCTATTACTAGACATCGGATTTTATGCACTTTTTTAAACGAAGGTTGATTGAGGTGAAAATTTGGATTTATACTAATTTAATAACCCACTTTACATTGAAAACTGCATATGCATAATATGCAAACAAATATGCAAAATATGCACTAAATATGCTAAATATGCATTAAATATGCAAAATATGTAATTGTATAAAAAATGTATAAAAGTGGCGAAATTTACAAAAATTCTCATTCTTGAGCTTAGATTATTATAAAGAATATATAGATGGTATAAATAGACGGTTAAATGGAAATTGTAGACCGAGCAAATGAAAGTACCTTGAAGTTCTAAAATATTGGGAAATTTCTAAAATGTTCATTAATTTCAGATTTTTATGAAGATTTTATGGACGGCTAGGGTACACGGGTCAAGAAAATCGCAAAATTGCAAAAATTATCATTTGAGTTTAAATTATCATAAAAAAGGTAATCCGGCGGGTAAATAGGAAGAGAAGATCAAATGGTCAAGAAAATCGCGAAATTTGCTAAATTTTCAACGGAGCTGAGATAACTATGAAGGTTGGATAGATGGCAATTGAAGAGGCTTAGACCAAAAACCGCGAAATTTTTCAAATTTTCATTTGAGTATCTCCGAAAGCGCAGGTGTTGGTAATTAAAAGGCGTAGATTGAACAGGTCAAAACTTTCCAATTTTTTTTTTATGACCTAATATTATTATAAGATTTTATGGATGGCAATGTAGACGGTTAAATAGAAGGTGTAGATCGAACTGTTAAAAGAATCGCGAAATTTGCTAATTTTCATATGACCAAAGATTATTATGAAGACTTAATAGACGGGTAACTAAAGGAAGTGTAGACCGAACTGTCCAAGAAATCGCGAAAATTCCAAGTTCACTATTTGAGCTTAGATTTTTTTGAGAAATTTTCAAAATTTTATGAATTTTGGGAATCATTAAGATTCGATAGATGGCAATTGTAGACGCGTAAATGGTTAGATCCAACGATCAAATAAGTTGCGAAAATTTTGAAAATTTTTGTATAGTGTAGACGGATAAATTAACGGGTCAAGATCAAGCGGTCCAAAAATCCGGATATATTCAAAATTTTATGATTAGTTCAGATTATCATTAAAATTTAATAGTTGGCAATTAAAGACGGGTAAATAGAAGGTGTCGGTCAATCGGTTTAAAGAAATTTTATCTTTTGCGAAATTTTTATATGAGTTTAGATTGACACGAAGACGGGTATATCGACGGGTAAATAGGAGGTTAAGATCATACGGACCAAAAACTCGGGAATTGATTACAAGTTGAATTGGTGACGTTGATTTACAAGTTCAAACAGAAATGGTTAGCACAGAATCATTATGTAATTTTAAAAAAAAATTGTTTGTTGCTTAGTTTGCATATTCTCAGTGTTTGGAAGTACCTAGGTACAAATACCTAGGTACATACCTAGATACATATTTTCTGAAACCGTGCTCTCATTTACACTTTCGCAAACATTTTGGGATTTTTAGACCAATTTTTAACTGACTATCGGAAAGTGAAAATGGGAGCACGGATGTATAAAAAAATATGGCCGTTATTTTTCAAAGTACTCATTTTATTTGTACGACTGCCGATATCTGGAAAGCTACTTTGGTATAACTGGCCACTATACAGATAGCAATCTACATCGTCATTCTCTCAGCTGAAGTTCATAGCAAATACGGATCTAGAAATACCAATATATGATCAGTTACAGATAATTCATCCAACTTTGTAAAGCATTTACTGTATATTTAGAAGAGTCCGAACTAAAGGTAATAATCCTGGATAGTTCAGGTGTTGCTGAAATTATTTTGCCAAATCACTTTGGATGTGCATCACACACTTTGAACTTAGGTGTCACGAAAGATGCTGAACAGGCTAAACAATTCTTCCTTAACGCAAGCAACGGCAATTTGGAATGCTGATAAGTGATCAACCTTCATTTAAAGAAGTACATAAAATCCGATGTCTACTGATAACAGATCCACAGTAACAGCAGATGAAGTTAGGAAAATTTTTTAACTTAAATTAATAGCTCTTTGCGCCTGAAGATGGAACAGTTTTTATGCCATCATGAAACAATGTTACTGACATTTTCGCTAAGGCTATTGATCTTTTGCAGGGCGAATCTCATTGATATTTAGGATTTTTCTACCTAATTTACTTCTAGTAATACATCAACTTAAATGCTTGAATAATTTTAAATATTGTGAACCACTTAAAGATGCTCTTAAAAAAGTTTTAAAACGATTTTCTTTAATTGAAAACTTGACTTCGAGCGAGACAGAGACAATTGTTTTGTCCACTATGATAATTCCAAAATTTAAATAGAACCATATTAAAACTAAATTGTAAAGTGTTTGAAATATTGGCTTGTTGAAGAAATTATGGAAAATTTACAAACTGTTGTCAATGAGAGTTTAAATACAAAGGATTCTGAAGACTTTTAAGAAACAGCCAAGGTGACGAAATATTCGAGATGTTGTTATATTAAAAAATCGATATAGCATATGATAGACAATTTAATAATAAAACATCATATAAAATCACATTCCACATTTTTGTACCATTCTTTTAAAATTAAAAGTACCTTTCTTGTACCTTTACCTTTACCTAGGTACTGGAAACTCCGTATACCTTTTACCTTACCTAGGTATATTTTTTGACATTTACCTTGTACTTTTCCTAGGTAAAACAAGAAAGAATGTCGGTCAAGCCCGACTATAACATACTCTGTACCCTTACACTCGCATTTGCTCAGGAGTCAAACGGCCAGTTAACACCCCGCGCACAACGCGGTGCGCTCTCTAAGTTTCTCTCTCTCTTTCTCTCTCGCACTAAGATTGCCTGTGTTGAACGGTTAGGGTATGTTGCTGTGGTTGTTGGTGGGGGGGTGGGTGGGGTTAACTGGCCGTTTTTTGCCCATAACTTGAGTATGGTTCATCCGATCTTTATCATTCCTTCAGCAAATCGATAAATAATTTACACTATCGTCAGAAAGTCTTCTTGCCTAGGTTCTAGGTTCTTGTCTAAATTCTAAATTCGAAAAAAATGTTAGCCCGATCCGACCACGCTTACCCATACCTTCCATACTAGCCCATTTGTATTACTTGTACTTTTACAAGCTTTAGCTCTCTAAATCTAAATTGAAAATCTATTTAAATCAGGGCTGCAGACCGGCTTGAGCCCGGAGTTATGGCTTTTTATTTACCGCGAACTGAACCTTGAATCAAGCCACATGAAAAAATTAGCTGTACCTACACCTATTCCGAACCAAAATTATCGGTTCGGCTTAACAAAAAGTAAAGACAATTAAAAATCTGACCTATCGCCTACCCAATGCACAAAACCTTCGCAAATTATATCGCCTACAAGAGCTTCTCGAAATTAAAACGGATAAAAGAGAATCATCTCAGGATTAGTGTTTGGCAGCATAAATTTCAGTTGCGTTAGTTGGTGAAAAGCGTCATACAGCAAATCCTTATTTGATGCTCGTTTGGGTTCAGGTTCACGGAGCGGGTTCAGAAGGTCTCATTTTCGGCTCCGGGTTAGGTGTATGTTAAAATGCTTTTTGGCCAGGTGAAGTTTTTTTGAAATGTCAAATAATTGGTAAAACTGAACGGTAATTGGCAAACATTTGGAATCATTTGTCCGTTTGCTTTTTAATTAATGTAAGGAAACTATTTTAGAACCACCTCAAGTCGGTTTTCATTGTAACCTTTTAAAGATTTTTACATGTTATCACCATGTTATTTAACTGAATGTCCAGTGTTCTCAATCTGTTCACACTCCATCGCCCAAAAAGTGGCCAACACACTCTGCTTTTGCTGTTTGTTTACTAATCTGTTTCTACAATATCTTGCCTTTTAACGACTTCCCACTCACTCACTTGCACACGGTTCTTTTACTTGTGCTTTCCACTTGAATAACAAAAGCATTTGATTGATAAGCGGCCATAATAAATTTGTTATTAGTGAGTGAGAATCGAAAAAGAGGACACAAGCAACCACAGACAGACAGACAGTCAGCCTGAGAGCCAAATGATGCGTAAATTAAGCGACAGTACCCTCGAGGGGAAAGCGTAGCCAAAAATAGCTCACCACTCGTAATTGATATGAGACAAATAGATTTCTTCGCTGGAATTTATACGCTTATTTGTTTATAAATGGAAAGCAATTCATTGGAATGTTCATCGTTTGTTGATTTGATTAGGCGCCCAAATGAAAAATTCAGGAAATGTAAAAAAAAAACTGGCAAATGGTGCCTGAAGTCTGATTGGCACTGAGCCAGAGCTACGGCCACGCCCCCATAAATCTCTTGTAATTATCATTTGGCAGCCCAGAAGCGCGAAAATTGGCCCAGCCACAGACGTTTCTGTGGTGGGGCGTCACATTTCAATGCTAATTTCAATTAACAATTTTGCTTTGGCCTACTTTTAGAAGCGGAATACCTAAATGGATGTTTTGGAAAATTCCTTAAGAAGCTGCAAAAAGTCAGAAATGAACCTAAATAAACGAAGACTGTAAAGCTGAACTCTGATGAAGTAAACCCAATTGGGGTTTGGGTCAGATGATGTTCGACAGTCAATGTAACATTTACTTTTGTATTTTTGTTGGTCTCTCGCGCACAATTGATAAATGTTTTGGCTACGTATTTGTGCAGTGTGTAGGAACAGAATAAATACAATCAAACACAATACAAAAGCAAACAAATGTCGAGGATATCCATCAAAATAGAGATGAGCTAGTGACACGACTGCAAATATATCTGTATATTTTTAAACTAAGAAATTGAGACTATTTCAATATATCAAGGAGTTAAAAAAAAAATCATTGAAATAAGATTAAATAAGCTTCAAAATCATACGAAGAACTGAACCGATGAGCTAAAATATGCTGTGAACCACTATAACCTTAGATTCACGAGTGACTTGCGTCTCTGATTTTGGCTATCAATTGTTGTTTGCTGGTGCCTTCCACCTTCCGCTATTTGTTACTTAAGAATTGGTCAGGCATTGAATTTGCTTTCAACTTGATTTCTGTATTTGTCTACGTATGTGCGTCAGCTTTGTCCTTACAATGTTTCCTTGTGACTGCACCCTCCACCCATTTCTAAAACTACCTTTTGATGACTGTTTTATTGAAATTGATTTCGTAATTGGAGGCCAATTTAGATAATCACCATGATTTTTGTTTGGCTTAATTGAGCGGCATTTCAATAGGGCTTGAGTTGTGCTCGTATCCATATCCTGCGGTTTTTGTGTGTACTAAATGTATTAAATTATTATCGCTTATTAAGAGGAATCGTCAACATAATTGTCGTCACCATCAACATCGGACTTAAGCTAAGCCCACAAAAAGCCGCATAAATAATGAACCATTCTTTTGGGTCGACAGGACGAACAGGAAAAAAAGATGTATAAATAAAAATTAATGGTTTACGCATATGGCCAGAGGCGTCAAGTTTAAATAAATACAATCAAAATGTGGGTAAGTGGAAAAACGTGAACATTAAAAAAAGATTTCAAGGTAGCCCAAGTAAAGAAATATGTAAACCTACGATTCGGGGGAAATTGTGCCAACTAACGCTTATGGCTGTGCCCAAGGATTAGCTGGGATTATCTGCTCTTGAATAAGAGTCAAGGGAGATTCCTCGAACGTAAGCGGCTGAAAATATGTATAAATTTCTTTTGTTAGAGTTTCTGCCGACTGTACACGTAAAATGCAGATATTAAAAGCTCGACCGTTAATTATGGCTTCAATGTACTTAAATGTTAAAATATTGAAGAAATTGAAGCAAAATCTTTTGATACTCTGTACCAAAGGTACACAGAGTATATTAAGTTTGTGCAAAAGTATGTAACAGGGAGAAGGAATCATTTCCGACCCTATAAAGTATATATATTCTGGAACAGCATCAACAGACGAGTCGATAAAGCCATGTCCGTCTATCTGTCCGTCTGTATAAACGCACAGATCTCAAAGATGGTAGGAGATAGAGGTTTGACATGCATGGGATATATATTTCCTATACTTTCAGGCAGATCAAGTTTATTTTTAATTTTTGACACGCCCCCGCAATTTGGAAAAAACGTCATGTGTCCCACAGTTTTGTAGATAGGTAGTTCGTACCTTCAAGAGATAGTTAAGAGTTAGTTATCAAGTTTATTTATCGATTTGCCAAAGAAATGATAAAGATCGGACAAACGATCCTCAAGCTATGACCAAAAAAAGACTATTAATATCCTCCAAGTTTTAGTAAACATATTACGAAAATTGAAGTAATTAATTTTTCATTATTTTATATGAGAAATTTAAGAAAAATCCATCATACACAGGTTCGATAATCCTAAAATTTGTATAACATATGGGGGAGTACTTAAAATCAATAAATATAAATTTTCATTTAGGTACCTTTTAAAGCAAAGACATTCTTCTCACTTGATTCTATTTCAAGAGCAAAACTTTCTATGGCAGCTACTTGATAAAATGTTGCAGTTGTGCTAAAACCTAAATATATTGTGGGGGAATATTTAGAACTGATAAATATGTAATTTGGTGGTTGCATCTTACAAAGAGTAAGAGATTTTCATAGAAGAAATATTCTTCCAACTGGTTGCTGATGTCATATAGCTATGTGTTTCCTGTGAATTTGACATATTTGATGGAGGACAGTCCAAAATCAATACACTCCAAAAAAAAAATCATTCCACACGGGATCAAATCAATCCCAATCGGTAATGATAACCAACGAAATCCCGCATATTCTTGACCCGATCCGAAAAAGGATTGAGTTGATCCGACTTTTTTAATCCTAAAAAGGATTACATTTATCCCGGGGTAATCTTAAAAAAGATTGAATTGAGCAAAAAATCCGAGAACAATTTAATCCCAATCCAGGATCATTTTAAACATGTTCGAGGTTGTTGTTTTTGAGCTCGATAGGTAATATTGATTTGATCATCTTCCTTTCCTCCGCCTTATTCCATAGGAAATCCTTATTCACTTCAGGACCCACACCAGTTTTGGTTTATTTAAAACTCCTGAAAAAACAAAGAAATATAACAATTTTTTTGGCTAACTGGGATCCGAACCCTCGACCATACGCACTACTGAATAGGAATGGAATGGCATCTCATCGTTCACGACCATCGGCATCGTTTGTTGCCTCATGTCAAAAATGCTACCTAATTTTTGTCGCTCTCGCTCCTTAATCTAAAATGCTTCTTCAATTTGGTCGCTCTCGCTCTCTTGTTTATGAACATGTGATCTCAAAGGGGATTGAAGTGAGCACATTTGGAATGATACAAGTTCGAAAGGCGTGGGCCGTTCCCTGAAAGCTTGAATTGTGTAGAATATCCTGTAAGGCGAGATTGATTTTTAAAGCTCATGCCGGGCTTACTCCAAGATTAAAAAGATTTAGAATATACTTGATGATTTTTTTTCTGTGTATGTATAAATTTTTGCTTATAAGGTTTGGCTGTAGGTACCATCACAAACAAAGAAGTTATTCCACAATTATTTTTATACCCTTGCAAAGGGTATTACAATTTTGCCCAGAAGTTTATATATTATATATATATTCTTGATGATTTGCAAATTTTGTTCAAAATCGGATGGCTGTATCTCATAGCTGGGTCTTAGTGAGGAAATCCTGTTTTAGTTTCGGCACAGACGAGGTTAGCTTGGCCTTCTCGTTTTTAAGAGCAATCGTCTCTATGAGAGCTACACCGAGAAAAAAAATTGATATTTTTATACTCTGTACCGAAGGTACATAGAGTATATTAAGTTTGTGCAAAAGTATGTAACAGGGAGAAGGAATCGTTTCCGACCCTATAAAGTATATATATTCTTGATCAGCATCAACAGCCGAGTCGATATAGCCATGTCCGTCTGTCTGTCCGTATGAACGAAGAGATCTCAGAGATGGTAAGAGATAGAGGTTTGACATGTATGGGACATATATTTCTTATACTTGCAGGCAGATCAAGTTTATTTTCAATTTTTGCCACGCCCCCTCCCGCTCCCGCAATTTGGAAAAAACTTCATATCTCCTACAGTTTTGGAGATAGATCGTTCGTTCCTTCAAGAGATACCTTGTGAACAAAATTTATCGATTTGCTGAAGGAATGATAAAGATCGGATGAACGATACTCAAGTTATGGGCAAAAAACGGCAAGTTAACAACCACCCACCCACCCCCCCCCCCCCCCCCACCAACAACCACAGCAACATACCCTAACCGTTCAACACAGGCAATCTTAGTGCGAGAGAGAAAGAGAGAGAGAGAGAGAGAAACTTAGAGAGCGCACCGCGTTGTGCGCGGGGTGTTAACTGGCCGTTTGACTCCTGAGCAAATGCGAGTGTAAGGGTACAGAGTATGTTATAGTCGGGCTTGACCGACTTTCTTTCTTGTTTCATATAAATTTTACTCCGATATGAAACTGTATCAAACTGATATTTAAAATTTCAAATCGATATTCTTATACCCATGTAGGAGTATATTTTAAAGTTGTCCGGATGATTCTAAGGCATAGAAGAAAGCTTCCATCTCCGACCACATAAAGTATATATATTCTTGATCAGCATGACGAGCTAGTTGATATAGCCATGTCCGTCTGTCCGTTCGTCTGTCCGTCTGTTCTATGCGATCTCCTCCGTCAGTTTAAAAGCTATCTTAACCAAACTTCGCACGAAGTCTTTTGGTACAAAGATGCTGTACATTTATCCGAACCCGCCAGATCGGATGCCAGTAGCATATAGCTGCCATAGGAACTATCGGTCAAAAAAGTAGTTTTGTGAGAAAAACTTTTTTTCTTCAACGTGAACGTCCCCAAACCTCGTATTTCTAAGTTTTCTATGTTTTCACATAATTCCATCAAGTTTGATGAAAATCGAACCACTATATAGTATAGCTGCCAACAAAAGACAGTTCAGAAAAAAAGGTCTTAGTAGGAAAAACTTTTTTGTTTTCAATGCTATCGCTCCTAAACTTGTTACTGGTCAATATTATATTATTACACACAATACTGCCAAGTGTGATCCAAAAATAGATGACTATAGCATATAGCTGCCATAGGAACGATCAGTCTAAAAAGTAGTTCTAGTGAGCAAACAATTTTTTTTTTTCAATGGTAGCGTCTTTTTACTTTCCAGTTATGAATATTATCGGTTCCCACACAGTTTTGGGGAATTTGGTCAAAATCGGATGAATATATCGTATAGCTGGTTATCGTATATCGTTTAAAAAACCACCTGTTGCTGAGTTTGGGAAAGAACTCAGCTAAGAATGTTCGACGAAAATCAGTTAAGACTATAAATTATATAAGCTGCAAGGGTATATAAACTTCGGTCTAGCCGAAGTTAGCTTTCCTCTATTTTTAACGTATCATTATTACATTTTTAAAATCATTCTGAAACTCTTCAATATCAATTTAAGTAAATAATATTATTTTGGATCAAAATGATATTGTTTTCTGCCAAATTATATTTTTAAAAAGTTCATTTTAATAACGGTCATATCAATATCAAATTTATCTTTTTTTCTCTGTGTAGTTGATAAATACGCAGTAAATAAAAATGTATGTTATAGCGGACGTTTTAAGCCGTTGCCACCAGAATTAAGTCAAATTTACGAACATCAGAGGACTCTTGCCGTGTATTTTTCCACATCGAAAATTCCGAGAAAAATATGGGAAATATTTTATAGTCTAATAAGCATTGTGTGCGATTTCCTGGCATAAACATTATTTAAATTGTCGTTCTATCAAATATTTAAATCTTTGAAAAAAAAAATCCAGATAAGCTTCGAAATTTGTTTGGATTTGTGTTACTTCTTTTGTTTTTGTATATTTTCAGAGTCTCCTCTTGCGTTTGCACTTAGCATATATTGTTTATCTCTTTCGGCCTTGGAATGAAATATTTAAATAAGTCGCCTGCACTCAACTTCTCGTCCTCGTTCCACAGTATTTCGTTTGATTTATGTGTCTTAATGTAGGCTTCTTAATTTATTTTCGTTTTTTCGGCGCGTTAATTTGCTGTAATGACGTATGTACTTACTTATGCAAGTGCTGAAGGGCATTTTTCTCGCACATTTTTTGCGTGTCAATTTTATTTTTATTACTTTTACTTTTGCGGGCTTATTACATTTTTCGACAAAGTCTGAAACTTTTTTTTTCTTGCCAACTGGCGTCCGTTTTTCTATATGGTTGGTAAATAGTTTTTTTTTCGTTTTGTTTTTTTATTAATTCTTATATTTCGGAAAAAGTTTTATCCCAATGAAATACGCGAATTATGCGCGCTGTGGAGGAATAATAATAATTTAATTCAATTTTGCAGAAAACTTCTGCTTTAATTTAACTATTTTTTGGTAAAAATGTTTTTCCATTTTCTTTGAGCAAATGGTCTACCCCCATAGGGTTTGCTCAGCAAAAAAAAAGTTGCTTTTCCATCATACAAGCACTTCACTTGGCTTCCGAAAAAAAAAACACAAAAAAATGAAAAGCGAGAGCAGTTCATTAGCATAGCATACAAACAGGCAGTGGCTGACTCAGTGGCCCATTCTGGCACGGGCACCCAACATGCATAAGTCTCAACGCTTTAAGTCTCAAGTCTACTTACATTTCACTTTGCGTTGCATTTTGTCAGGCCACACAGTTGTTGGGTGGGTCACTTGACAGTTCTCTCCCCCCTCCCATTTTGTGGCCACATGGGTGTGTAGTTCATGTGTAATTATGCATCAATGATGAAGGGGAAGTTGATATACTTACCACATAATTTATATCTTTGATAAAGCAAAAATCTAGATAAGCATATGCAAATTTTCAAATTTGGAAATGTTCTATATTAAAGTTAAATATTTATATAGCATTTAGTTAAATCAATGACCGGATTTTCGAAGCTGTAAATTGCAGAGCGGTGATCGTTCTTGAAAATAAATTGTTTTGCCATTTTCTCTAATATTTCCACTAATTAAAATGTCAAGAATCACTTTTGGGGCCAAGGATGCCGCTCAAAACACCGCTTCAATGCATTTACGTCGAGGCTCGGAAATGCTTCAATGCATAATAGCTGCCAAAGCAATTTATCTAATACTTGTACACATAAACAGCAAATTGGGCATTTTGATTTTGATATAAGCCACACTCCAATTGGCTATCTCTCTTACTGCTAATTTAAAATTTAAGTGTCTGTCTCAAAGCAAGCCGCAATTTTTCTCGCGCACACATGCCGTTTGCTTAAAAGTGGCTGGAAAAAATTTACATATTTAGACACATTTCATATGCAAATTGACCCAAGGAAACCGCAAAATAACTACAAAAAATGGCAACCTTGTTGAAATTTATATGCCAATTGCCACGGCGCCAAATTAATGCGACCCAAGCGAGTGATTCCACAACCCAGAGAAGTAAAAACCTTAGACAGGAGCAGGCATATGTGTGTGTGTGTGTGTGTGAATGGGTGTTTGTGCAGGCGGAAGTGTCTAAATTACCATAAAGTCCTGAAAAAGCACAAGATGCAAGAAAATCTCTCTGTGTTTTTATTGCTTACCATTGTCAGAGACCCATCAATGGCCTCCCACATCATGTATTCATTTCTCTCACTGTCTCCTGTTTGACAGTCTTCTGGCCAAAAACCGAATCCCTAGTCAATGGACAAAAGTCTCAGCACAGCTGGATATAAAAGAGGGTCAATCAAGGACTGTAAATATGCGAATTCATAACAAAATGCTCTAATTTCAATAGCTCAAATTTTATTGTGAAAATTATGAAAGCTTACCTGTATAAAATGAATTTTGATTCATTTCCAATTCGATTGATTAAACAATAAAGCGTTGAACTCCCGACCAAAAAGGTAATCAACATTAAAATTCTCTTTCCCCCCTGAAAATAAACGAGCTTAATATGCAAATCCATTCAACATTGGAATGTTGCATAGAGTTTTGGTGACAATTCAAATGTTTATATTTCACGCAAGAGGCGAATGCGATTATAATAAATGAATAAAGCGCTTAGTTGTCGACCAATGTTCTGTAACAATTGGCAATTAAAATTGTCAAGTGACTTGAAACGAAACCACTTCATTCAATGGAATTCGCAATAACGTTTTGTGCATTCTTTGAAAGGATGATAATAGGCGCGACTGATAAGTTTTTTTTACAACAAATTAGCAAGGTTTTCATTGTAATTATTTACCAGCTAATTGCTGTCGAACTTTTTTGCATTAGAGTCACGATTAGATAACTGTTTTATTATTATTATAGTTTTTTATTGTTTTATTTATGCATTGTTTCGAATGTATGACAAAATATCTGTGTTTAATATTAGATACATAAATTAAATATAAAACAAGAAAGGAAAGCTAACTTCGTCTGTGCCGAAGTTTTAATACACTTGAAAAAGCTCGCTCCAACGGCTAGCGATTTCGACCAAACTTCGCAGATCAGATTTGAAAACATTTAATTATACTCTGTACCGAAGGTACATAGAGTATATTAAGTTTGTGCAAAAGTATGTAACAGGGAGAAGGAATCGTTTCCGACCCTATAAAGTATATATATTCTTGATCAGCATCAACAGCCGATTCGATATAGCCATGTCCGTCTGTCCGTCTGTCTGTCTGTCCGTCTGTCTGTCTGTCCGTCCGTATGAACGAAGAGATCTCAGAGATGGTAAGAGATAGAGGTTTGACATGTATGGGGCATATATTTCTTATACTTGCAGGCAGATCAAGTTTATTTTCAATTTTTGCCACGCCCCCTCCCGCCCCCGCAATTTGGAAATATCTATATCATATCTCCTGCAGTTTTGAAGATAGATCGTTCGTTCCTTCTAGAGATACCTTGAAAACAAAATTATTTATCGATTTGCTGAAGGAATGATAAAGATCGGATGAACGATACTCAAGTTATGAGCAAAAAACGGCCAGTAAACACCCACCACCCCCCCACCCATCACCGCAGCATTCTATTGAACCGCAATCTTAGTGAGAGAGAGAGAGAGAGAGAGAGTGAAACTTAGAGATGAGCGCGTATAACTCGTGAACAAATGCGAGCTGCGACGTTAAGGGTACAGAGTATGTTACAGTCGGGCTTGACAGATTTTTTTTCTTGTTTTAATATAGACCGAGCTTACGAACGCTAACATTGAACAAGTTTTTCTCACAAAACCCCATTTTTCAAACGATCGTCTCTATGGCAGCTACAAGAAGTAGTCATCCGATCCAGGCGGTTGCGACATATTAGCAGCGTGCAGCCAAAACAAGACTCTGTGTGTACAATTTCAGCTCGATAGCTTAAAAACTGAGGGACTACTTTGCGTAGACAACGAGACAGACGGACAGACGGACACACGGTCGGACAGACAGACGGACAAAGCTCAATCGACTCAGTTCGTCCTGCAGATCAAGAATTTATATGCTTTATGTGGTCGGAGATGATTCCTTCTATGCGTTGCAAGCTCCTGGGCAAAATTATAATACACTTTTGAAGTGCATAACAAGAAAGGAAAGCCAACTTCAGGCCCGACCGTAAGTTGCTCTATACCCTTGTAGCTTGTATGCATTTACTCATAAATCAGTAGCCTGTATTGCGCTCTGACACAAACATGTACATTCGGCCAACTGTAGCATATTTTTGAACCGGAGGCCTTGTACATTTTCCTATATACATTCGCTACACCCAATTTCTATGGCAGCCGATACTCATATAGTTGTCCTATCAAACTTGGTGGAATCATGTGAATAGCATAGTAAAACTTAGACTGTACGAGGTCTGGAGAGACGTTCTCAAGTTAAAGCGTAGTACGGAGACGCTGACAATTTTGTCGGAGCCTATCTAATTACATAGCTCAGGAAATCCGCTCATGAAAATTGTCAGAGCACATTGTCTAACGCGAGTACGAAGAAACTCAACAATCTCGCTCTGACTAAGATTGCATGGACCTGCCAACTCGTTTGTTTTGAAAACAGCTGATAAATTGTCGAAGGGTGGTCTGGAAATTATGAAACTTGTTTGATAATTGTCAGAGGTACTTTTGGAAATTGAGCACACAATGAAAAAAATTAAAGCAAAGAAGAAACGAGAGCGTAAGTTAAAGTTGGCTCTAACCGACTTCGATAGTACCCGATTCATCATGGAAGGAAATGTTTAATAGCCATTCCTGTGTGCCTGAGATGAGACATCCGAATAAGTATGCAACATTCTGTTTACTCGGCTGTTTATCATCCGATCCTGATGAAAATTTCAGGGCTTAGTCGATGTTGCGAATATAAATCTAAGTTTTACATTTGATCGATATCTTAAAAATTGTGGGAGTTATTTAACATTTTTAATTGTGGGGGCGGGCGTGGGCGTGGCAAAAATTTGAAATAAACTTGATCTGCGTGCAGACAATAGGAGTCTGACATTTCCAATTTGGTTGCATACTAGCGCTTCTAGTCTCTGAGATCTATATACTTTATATGGGGTCGGAAATGATTCCTTACTGCATACATTTTCACGACTTTAGTATACCCTTTTACTCTACGAGTAATAGATATAAAAACAAAACTACAATTATTTGGACAACTGAGACAACAATTAACTGGACAATAAAAAGCATTTCGATACCCGCAGCTGCATCACTTGTGGCGGAGAATCCTTCTCTGTATGCTTCTCCCGGCATGCCTTTTGCCCAATGTATGCATACCACCCGAGACTAAACCTTCGCAGTCTACACAGCCCGCGGAACGACCCTACAGCCAACGGCCAAGCAGCCCTAAGCTGAAGTCTCCACAGCCCATTATAGTAGTGGCCACCTTTAAATCCGTATTCACCTAGTTTATCCTCTTCGTCTGTCCGTCCGTCTGTTTCTATGCTATCTTCTCCGTCAGTTTGAAAGCTATCTTAACCAAACTTTGCACGAAGTCTTTTGTTACAAATACGCTGCACATTTGTCGGAACCGGCCAGATCGGATGACTATAGCATATAGCTGCCATGGGAACCATCGGTCGAAAACGTAGTTTTAGTTAGAAAAACTTTTTTGTCTTCAACGCAAACGTGCCCAAACCGTATTTCTAAGTTTTCTATGCTTCTACATAATTCTACCAAGTTTGATGAAAATCGGCCAACTATATAGTATAGCTGCCATACAAAAGATATGTCACTAAAAAAGTCTTAGTAGGAAAATCTTTTTTGTTTTGAATGCTATCGCTCCCAATTTTGTTAAAGATCAATATTATATGCTACCACACAATTCTGCCAAGTTTAATCCAAATCGGATGACTATAGCATATAGCTGCCAAAGGAACTATAGGTCGAAAACGAAGTTCTAGTGAGAGAAACTTTTTTGTTTTCAATGGTAGCGTCTCTTTACCTTCCAGCTGTGAATTTGATCAGTTTCCACACAATATTGAGGAGTTTTGTCAAAATCAGATGAATATATGGTATCGCTGCCATATAACAAACTGTCAAGCAAATGTTCAAAGTAGTGGCGCCATCAAGCTGCAAGGGTATATAAACTTCGGTCTAGCCTAAGTTAGCTTTCCTCTATTTTTTGTTTTCAATTTTATCGTTCTTAATCTCGGCGATTGTTAACTTGATATGTTTTAAAAAAGATTCGGGAAATTTGGTCGAAATCAGATGAATATCTGTAGGAAAATGGGTTTTTGTTAGAAAAATGTCGGATTTTTACGGACGCAGTTTTCTTGGCCTTCTCGTTTTTGTATGTTTTTAGGCAGATGGTAGATTCAATTCAATACAAGTAGAATCTTAGGCTGCCTTTACACTGAGATCATGATAATTTAATAATTTTGCTTGTTATTTTGTTTTAAATGTGAATAGTTTGTCAAATTCATAGCAGAATCATAAATTGCAGTCCTACTAGGATATCAAGTCTCATGTATCATGAGCATGATATAAAGGCATGATGTGAAGGCCGCCTTAGATGCAAATATTGATTTTAAAAATGTATATTTTTGTACACTTTTTTTTATCAAAACTAAACATTTTTGATCTCCAAAGTAAATTACTTTAAAATTAAAAGGGAAAAATGTTTGAATACAAAAGTGTAGACCATTTATTTTTAAAAGTAAAAACTTTTAGGTGAAAAACAAAGACGAGACAAAGGGTTTTGTGAATTTACCAACGAAAATGTTTGAATTTACCCAAAATTTATACTCTGTACCAAAGGTAAATAAATCCATTCATAGATTTTGCTTAGGAAAACTCTCGTTTCCAGTTATATGTTTATTTTCCCGATTTTATTTTTGTATTTAAATATTTAATGTTTGCTCAAATCCTCCGTGTATCTTTTGTAAATTTAACAAAACAATTGCCTTTACTCTACTTCAATAGAATTGTTAATGGTAATATACATTTTGCTCCATTACAACCACCCATAATTTATTGAGCCATTCACACAATAAAGAATCAGATTAAGCATCATTTCCATTTCATTCTCTAAATACATCCAAACATTGTCCATAAATCCGGTTCAGTTCAATGCACAGTTCACTGACTCTCTCTCCATTGATTAGCACAAGCTGGCCGACACAAAGGCGTCAGTTGAACTATATTTGAACTATGTACATATATGGTAAAGAAATATACAAACCGTTGTTACATTTAAACCTTGCCAGGACTTAATTGAATTTGTTGACTGGACAACTCAGTAACTCAGTTGTCTGTTTATTGTTTGTGATTCTTTATGTTTTTTATTCCTGACAACTGTTTATGGCACTTACTCAATTGCATAATTCCATTATGTACACGCAACGTTTGCTAATTACAAAACAAACACAACAGAGAAAAATGGCGACTTTTCAACAAAAACTCGAGAGAAAACTTTATGACGCTGAAAGTTTGTGCCCGAGTTTGGTCCATCAGCTGTCTTAACGTGGAGGCAGAAAGTTGCAGTTTTCTTTTACATACTTACATGGACACACTCACACACACACACATTTAGTTAGTTGGATTGTTAAATACAAAATGAAGCAAATTAAGCAGTTCTCTAGCATAAATGAGAAGGAAGCAAGCGAAGCCATTACCATCATCATCATCATCGTCATCATCAAACCATACAAAGGAAGGATTGCGAGGCAAGCACCAGGTTGTTTGATTTGTGGGTGGAGGTGGGGGGTAAGGGGGAAAATAAAACACAAGCAACAATTTTTTTGTAGTTTTTTTGTAGTTTTTTTTTATAGAGAGGGAAGTTTTTCTCCGCTAAGGATTTTCAAAGTTTACTTTTATTTAGAGAAGTTCCTTTAATGATAATCATACTTATGCATTTTTGTAATGTTTGCCTTTCGTTTTTTAAAAGTTTTTTGTTAAATAGTTGTTGTTTTTGAATTGTATTTTTGTTTTAACAGCTAAATACATGTTTTTGTTATATGGTAATATTTTGTTCTGGTAATGTTTTTGACCTTGGGTGTGGTTTTTGTTTTGTTTTTGCTGCTTTAAAATTCACTTACTAACTAAATTTGAGTTTTTACCTTCTATATAATAAATTGGTTTTGTTTTTTATAGCCCTTGGATGTTAGGCGGCTTTTTGTTGTTGTGTCTGGTTCGCTTTTTGTTAGACAAGTTCAAGAATCAATCAAAATCATAATATTTATACTATATGTCCATATATCTTAGTGCTTACGTGACTTAATAACCTAAATTGTAACAATACAGTTTTTTCTTTGTATATATAGTTAAGTTGTCTTGATAACTTTTACACACATTTAATGAATACATTTAGTAAATATTTGCCATAATATATCGGGTATGTCCATGTTTATAGTTTAAACTTTTATTTGGAATGAACTGTTTTAACACCAACTTATTTGCTAGAGATTAATTAATTATCTTGATGTGAATAGGCCGCAAGTTAGGCAACTTTTGGCACATACTGTACTGTGTGTGATTAAACTTACTTAGCTTTCTTTGGTAATTGAGTTAAAGATGCCCTTTTTGTCTTCATCTATGATCATCTAAGTGGTGTGATCTAATATTTGTATAATTGGTTTTTTCTTTTTTTTTTTGTATATATATATTTAATTTTAAGTTTAACTTTTATATATAGCTTTGCATATTTTGCCAAGGAAAATGTACTTCTAATAATTATAATAATAATAATAATTATATTGTTTATATGTATTTAAGATTCCTTCTGTTCGTTTCTGTTAAATTCTCATACCTTTCTAATGACCCTCAATATTAAATTTTTTCTTTGACTATTTGTACGAAATTTTATACTTTTTGTTAATTAACATTTTGTTCGATTAAATACTGAGAAATGAGTGAAATTTGTGTCTGCTTCACAAACTTAGTGTAGACGTAGAAGGACAAAAAGTATGATTTAAGGGAGACTTCTCAAGAATTCTGTTGTTAAATGGGTTTAATTTTAGTGGCACCCTCACACCCGTTTTGGTAACTGAACGTCCTTCGTCAGAGACCTACTCAGCGTGCTTAATGCGCTCTTAAACCTGAGAATGAATCGAAATTATTCGGTAAATCGTGATACTTTCCAGAGCAACACAAATGTGAAGAATCTGGTCAGCACTCGAACTACAGTTTTCTTAGTCTATACTAATTTTGTGAAACAGCCTTACAAATACTTCGTTTTTTTTTTTTGTTACAACATCTATACATTATATATATAAATGTGTCTATATAATTTAGCTTGAACTTTATGCTTTGATTTCCATATATTTAACCAGACTGAGACACATTAAGACCTATGGAAAACACAAGACATGATTTATGGAATTATTTGGTCACACTGAAAGTGTTTTAAAAAGTGTGAAAATTGGTCACACTGACTATGTACTTCAAAAAGTTTCAGAATCATGATTTGCAATGTAAGTTACCTTACTTTTCCTTATGTATGAAGTATATACCAAAGCATTATCAGTCTAGTTTTCCATTTGACCAGCATATTTTAAAATCAAGTGAAATAACCACAGTTTTTCAGCGGTTGAGCTATCATTTCATTTCGAAAATTTAAGCATAAAAGAATATGCTTTAGCTGAGTGAAGTGTTATTGAAAGAAAATATTGGGACTTGAGCCAAGAAAACTTTGCTTTTCTGAGGGTTGTTCGTATAGTCCACTATTTGTAATATCATTTTCGCAAGCAAGAAAGCAAGAAAATATCGATTTCAATTTCAAATAGAATATTGCTTAAATAAACACACATCCTATTCCAAACACATGCAGTATTAAGGTTTCCCAAAATCCAAGCATTAGTTTGAAATATAAGTTTTTGTCACAGTGTTTCCCATGTCCCAATGTTTCTTGTAGTCTGGTGAAAACTGATTTGGTTCTAAGACCTAAACAGTTTTCCTTCCATTTTGATTATAAGTATGTACTTGCATTCTATCATCGTTTCGTTTGTTTTTTTGTGTAACCACCAATACCTTAATTAAATTTGTTTATTTATTATTGTTTTTTGTTTTTTTTATATTCGATTAGCAGTTTCATTTCGTTTAGCGAAGCTAAATCTTTTCTGCATTTTGCCCAAAAATGTTTTCGTTGTTTGGACTTTTTGTTGACTTCCCTAGATCTTCGTTTTGTTTCTTATTATATACCACTACAATATTTGGGTTTTGCCTTGTTGTATTTCTATTTTAGGGGGAGAGGGTTGGGTTGTAATGCGCTGCTGCTCTTCTCCGGGTTTGCATTTGCTCCAGTTCTTCATTCCTCCATTCCTTTACTTTCCAGGGCGGGGTTACTTAAGTACTTTGTTGGGTTTTTTTTTGCGCGACTTACTTAATTAAATGTTTAATGTGCTACATTTGTTATCCGTTTTCATGATTTATTTTCCTCAGTGTGTATTTCGTGTGATGTTGTCTTTTTAAGTTTTGGCTAGAAATTATTCAACTAATTTAAGTGAAACTGAACTTAGTATTTTATTAAACGTAAACTCATCTTGCTTTTCCATTTACTTATGAACAGCGCCTTATTCTTTCCAGCTTCGTTTTGTAATGAATAATATTTATATATATATGCTTTGTATATATAGTATTTTGGTTTTGTTTCTGGAAATCAGCTTCTCAAGTCCATTTGCAGTTTTTGTTTTGTGTTATAAAGTTTAAGCTGACTTCCCTTGCTTTTGTCACTAAATATTCAACTATTTGGCTACCTCATTTAAGTTAGTTGCTTATACTTTGGCTTGTTTGTTTCGAGTGTATCGAGTGTATTCTTGTGTGTGTTCTGCGTATATAATAATATTTTCACTAGAGAATCATAAACATATTGTTTGTAAAACTAAATAAATATATACTCGTACGTGTAAGTATTATCATCAAGTTAACTACAGCGTCTGCCTTTTAAATAGTTTATGTTGTTGTTTTTGTTGCATCATTATACTATATATGCATGTATATGATATATAAAATCAATATTGGAAATTGTTGAGAATAGCAGCTTTCTTTCAGGTAAGTCAAAAACTTTTCTTTTGTGGCAAACTTAAAACATTTTTCGGATGGTGGGTTACATTGATTGAGGCTTAAATAGTTGACTCTGTTCGACTAGTGTTTGGTGTGTGGGAATTGGAATCGATGGTATGTTGATGGCGATGACGTGATGATAATGACAGAGAAAGAATAGCAATCAAGAGGTGGATGGAATGGCATGCATATTGGAACGACTAAAATACGTTAGCTGGTAAGGAATGACGAGCTTACGAAGACAGAAGACAGAAAGAGTAAAAGAGACGACAACAATGGGTGCGAGCGATGAAACGAGTAGCGAGCAGCGAGTAGCGAGTACTCATCTGTTCATCTGTTTTCCCAGAGTTTGTTTGTTTTGTGTTTTCTATTGCAGCAAAAATTTTGATTACTTTTTATTTGAAAGAGTGGCATAAATTTTGGTATCTGCTTGATATTGGTTCAACTTAAGCTTAGATCGCATTCGCATTCGGCGCTTCAATGCCAACGCCTGCGGCGCAACATCTGCTCGTGCACGATCTGCCAGAACTTGCCATGCAACCACAGGATTAGGACCAACAATTGCCATAGCCAGGGCCATTGTTGTAGTTCGTATTGGGTTCGGCGCTTCAATTGTTGCAATCGTCCGCGATAATCGTCATCGGTGGTCGCATAATTCAGATTGTAGTTGTAATAATAGTGATAATTGTTGTTATAATGCTGCTGTTGTTCTTGTTGCAATTCTACTGGAACTAGATCTAGGGAATGTATTTGGCTGCTACATCGATTAATGGTGTTTTTGTTGTTGTTGTTCTGGTTGCTGTTTAGATAATTCTCATTATTATTTTGGTATTGTTCTGTGGCTGTTGTTGTTGCTGTTGAATTGGTTTTAATATTGCTGTTTGGCTGGTTATCATAGTTATTACGGTATTTTTGTGGTTTACGATAATATTACATAATAACGCATTTGCCCTTTTCAGCCCACGGATTGTTCTTTTTATCCGGCGCATTAATCAATGGATCATTCTTCTCATTCTCCTCAATGAAGGAGCGCATTCTGTAAACAAGAAAAAGAGGAGGGAAAGAAAATTTGAATTAGAAAGAGATTAAAATAAGTGAAAGTTATTTATTGAATCTGTTAAAAACCACAGATACCAACCGATTCCAAAATATGTCTTTAGGGAAAAAGATTCTTTAAGTTTGAAAACACTATAAATATGATCTGAACAATTTTCAGTTAACGAGATATCTTACAAAATCTTTTTCACACAGACGCGAGCTGAACTTATGATTGAATCGATGAGCACAGAAAGCTTGTAAATCGTCTGAGGATTTTCGTGTTAACCAACACAAGCACATTTTTCTATCCTCTCTATTTGGTACTAGCTGTTAAACAGTCGACGCCCGGGTTCTTTAAATTGCGTGGATTTGTTTCTAATGAGAGCGTTTATATTCAATATGTAACTGTCCAAAGTTGTTCGAAACCAGTTTTGAGTAGGGAAAGTTTCCAACTCCATATTTCCAACCTAAGCAACATATTTCAGGTTCATATCTTGAATAATTTTTGAGATATGTCCTTTAATCGGTTAACGCTGTTTCGGATCCGGTTTTGAACCAGTAAAATGATTAACACTTACGTTATCTACTTACAGACCAATTTTTCAGATCACAGTTGTAATTGCTTTTGAGTTATCGCCTTGAACCACTTAACTCCATGCAACTAACGTACCACCAAATAATTCAAATAATTTCTGAGTTAAGACTCTGAAACACTTTTAAAACGGTTCCCCCGACTAGTTCGGAACAGGGAAACGAACATACTCCCAACCTTTACACCAAGTTTCAGGTTCATAGCCTAAATAATTTCTAAGATATGACACCCAACCACTTTTAAGCCGGTTCTGAACCGGTGTTGATTAATTAATATAACTCTATATTGCCAACCTACACACCGAATTTCAAGATCATAGTTTACCTAATTTGAATTATGGCTCTGAAACAGTTTGACCAGTTGAACCAGTTTACAGATTTGGGACATAGCCTATGACTCTTTCCTGTTCTACAGCACTTTTCGGCAATGGCAAAGCCGCCCATGGATGCCCAAGCCCATTGCACACCCCGCTCATTCGTTGTTGTTTTACGCAAAGGGAGAACCGCGCGTATTGGCTTTACGCTTAGCTTATGTCTATATTATATGTAGAGCAGCCATGGTCACCAGTACCCCCTGGAGGGCTAAGACATTTCGCTATTAATGCATGCCGAAGCTGAGGAGAAGAGAGCAAAAAGCCTTTCAGTCGCTGTTTAGCCTTTGATGCTGTCAGGTCATGGCAAACTCGCCGCTTTTTATTTTCGCACACCAATACACTCTCACGTTTTGGCCTCGCTCTCGTTGGCCAACGCTGATGTAGAGCAACAACAACTTATGATATATGAGTTCTCTCTTCTCTTTCTCTTCGAGCGAACGTTTTGGTTGTTGGCTGCGCATGATTTCATGTGTATCAGACAGCCACGAGCACACTGTGTGTGTACACAGATTAAAATCGGGTTCCTCTTTCTATTTCTTGTAGCTCATGTAGTTGGACAAATATTTCCTTCATTTGTATTGGTGTCCACGCGGCCGTAAGCTCATTCTGTGCAACTCTAGTTTAGACAGACTTTTTCTAAAACTAAACTCGCATTGAAAACACATTTTATTGTCTTAAAAGAAAATACTGGGAATCTCTAAACAATGGAACTGAACAACATTTTCTGGTGTAAGAAATCGCAAACAAAAACAAAATAATACTGCCCAGTCGTCCAGATATTATTGATTAGCAATCTTTTTTTGGCAATACAACTTCAGTACTTCTGGCTAGGGTTAATCTAATACAGGTCTCACCGAGCATAGATCAAAGATACTTAGTTGTCCTTCCTCGAGCCAACTTCAAAGAAGTTTTTAATTAACAGCACCATGTCACTTAAAATTCAATTTTTAAACACCCAGAAAACTTGGGGAGCCGAGAGCTATGAACAAAATGAAAGAGTCCACCAGCCAAGTGGCCAAGTTTTCTCGTTACATTTTATATTTAACATTCAAATCGGTGGGTAAACTAAAGATATAAGCGTTTTTAAGTAGGACTTCTTTAAAAAGAAAATGAAATTATGTTTCTCGAGAATATCGCGATAGCTAGCAAATCGAATATCATTTAAAACTAGCAAGTTTTAGCAGATTTAAAGTCATGTTAAGTTTGCACATAACTTTAAAACAGGAAAACACCACACCATAAAGAAGGCTGATAGATTGAACAGCTGTTTCAGGAACCTACCGGTCGCATAATTAGCAGTCTTTGCCTGTCTACTGCAAGTCAGCAGCTGCCTCCTCTTGCCAACGCTGCTATAACCGCTTGGGAATTCCATAGCGAATTCCAATTTTGTTTTTTATTATTGAAATTTTTTGCCATTTAAGGTTTAGTAATAGTTTAAATTAACGCTGTAGAAAAACCTTTAAAATTTTGATCAAAACTAGGATTATTATTTCTATACTTTTTTCACCAACTAAATTGCAATAAGAAAACTCTAATTCAGCTTTTATTGCCAAACGGTTATCTAAACAGTGAACCAAATACGCAATTGTGTGTTTTTTGACATTTGGCCTTGCGTTAAGGGTGCTCACATGCCACATGGCTAATTATTTCTCTAAATATTTCACCAATGCGTGAGTTATGAAAAATTTTCAAAAAATTCGTTGTTGCAAACTGAGGAAAACAGTTTTAATTGAAATTACAAAATCTGTATAAAATTGATAAACAGATTTCTTTTATCCTCAACTGAATTTGTGCTTCCGACCAAATTTACCAAAAAATCTAACATTCATATATTTATTTCTATGTTTGTTTTTACCAACACTTCTCTCTATTACGAAACAACTTTAGCCTCTTTTCATATCAGCTTTTACACCTAAAAGGTTCTTTACTATTATTCCTAGCTATGTCTCTCGGGCTTTCCTGCTGCAATTTCATTAGCTAATCCCATACTTTAAAGATCATAAAAAGTTGTAAGCTCTCTTATTTTCATAGAGACATAAACAGAAAAAAAGAAACAAGTAATTTAAGGCATTGCATAAAAGTGTCCCATTGTAGTTAAAGCTAAGCAGACATAAAATGGCACCGCACGTTCATCCGTCTTCCATTGCGTCCAAAAAAAGGGTCGTTCAGAAAGCGTGAGAAATTCAAGTTGGAGCTTTTATGCTAATCCACACAGCAGATGTACATTAAAAATGTTGAACGCTTTACACGCGCAAGCGTTCCCTTGTTGTTGTAATACACTTATCCTTTAGCGCCATAAAAATGGCTGCCCTGTCGTTTGCATTTGTCTCTCTTTCATTCCAAATCTGTCTGTCCCTTTGTCTGTTACTTTTTGCTCAAGACAAAATAGTCTGCATTTTTTTCTTTTTATTTTGCACGTATATTTTTTACAACTATTTTTTTTTGTAAATTTTACAGGAATTTATTTATTGGATGGAGGTTGGCAAGGAGGACCGAGAGAAACTAACAGACATTCGCTTGAGCTTTGCATTTCAATTTGTATCTTTGCTTTACACTTTAGAGATTGTTTTCTGCCCGAGAAAGACTGGGAAGGAGGCAGTTTCTTTGGTTTCTGAATTTTTGAGAACACAACATTCTTGTTAGCCAAGAAAAACCCAGCCAATATTTGGGTTTGAAGCATCTGAACAGTACATTGGAATAATAGCCAGATATTCGAGACGGAGACAGCAGAAATCAAAATTACCATTACAATTTTTTGAGTAATTACAAATAAAATTCCCTGTAGACTTAAGAATTATTTGAAAATGACCGCCAAGACAGATATATCGATGTTTTAGCTTTAAGGTATTTTAAGACAGAGATGATGGTCACACTGTATATAGAGAGTGGACGACGAGTAGATAGTAGTCAATGGATAGAGAGAGAAGACAGTAGTCGAGACGAATAAGGACACACTTTGTAAATAGAATAGACAAAACAAAAGCTTAACGACATTGTAAAAAGTAAACCGTAGAAACCGGAACACGTAGAACTGTAAATAGTAAACCGTGTAGAAACCTGTGCAAATAGTTTGTAAATAAAAGACCGAAACCGAAGAATAACAGCCGCCTACATACCATTGCAATTACAATTACAATTATTTCGTATATATATTCTTGATCAAACTTCGAAATGCAGGTAGGAAAAATTCTTCCATCAATCGCAATTCGATGAAATCCTAATTCGGACCACAGTGTTTGGGAATGATCGGATGAACGAAAGTCGAGCTATAAGCAGATACTTGTAGCGTGGTCGCAGCGGTGACTGTTACACACAGTTCACTTGGCGCCACACTTAAAAGTCAGGAACAGTTTATATTATAGTCGTGCTAGACGAACTTTTTTATATGATATATAAGCAACTATGACTCTTAGCTACAGTTTTAATAAATTACTCGTGTACATCGATATCCTTGGCATAGTTGATTAAAATCGGGCTTCAATCTATACATCTATACATATATATCAAAGTGAAGGTATATTTGTATGTTTGTAAGTATGTTTGTTCCTTGTAGGCGTCTAAACCGCTGAACCGGTCTTCACGAAATCATTTCACAGTATGTTCATGCCGATCAGGACAGAGTCATAGGCTATAGCTCAAGTCTGTGAACCGATTCGAAAGCGGTTTACGACGGTTAAAAAGTGGTTCAGAGCCATAATTCAAAAGTCTTTCAAGCAATGAACTTGAAATCTGGTCTGTGACTTGGAGATACGGAGTTGGATATTTTACTAGATCAGGACCAGTATTGATCTAATCGGTATCAACCCGATTTCGAACCGGTTAAAAAGTGTTTCATAGCCATGCCTCAGAAGTTATTTCAGCTATGAACTTGAAATATTGTCTGTAGGTTGGTAATATGAGTTGTTTGACTGAATCAGTACCGGAATCCAAAAAAAGATCCATTAATATCCATTTGGAATGTATATAATTATTGCATCCTTTTTTTGATAATATAATATCCATTTTTCATACCCTTTGTACAATTTTCAGCTCCATTGGATGAAAACCTAAGATCAATTTAACATTAAATGGATATTATTTATATATATATTTTTTTTGATATTAATAATATCCAGTCCAAACGTCAAAATCCATTTTTTTTTCTGTGATAATAATGAGTTGGATATTTGAAAGGATCAGGGCCGGTATCAAACTTGAATATAAACGCTCTCATAAGAAAAATGTCCATTAAATGCAAAGGACCCGAGCAACGCCGGTTATATAGCTAGTGTTATGTAGAAGCGAGAGAAAAACAGAGAATAGAAACACAGACCATGCCATAAAACTTGAATTATTTGCCACAATGCGGTTGTTAATAGCAAGTGAAAACAAGATAAGCCAGTTTTGTGCTTTTCACCAATTTTGCCAATATGAAGAATGATTGCCCACAATGACATTTTCCTTCCTTGGAAATTTTCCTATTTTTCGGTTATTATTTATTGAACAAATGTTTATTCGCCTCAGTTTTTGTGGGCCAGTAAAATGTTGTTATTTAGCTTGTGCGTTTGTTTTAAGCTTGGCAGTAAAATTTGTGGAGCGAATTTTGGTGGCTTTGACCGATTGCATTCTCAATTATCAGCTCAACATGTGCGTAATGATGGGCGTGTCATTTATGCATAATTTAACTAACAAGACCTTGTCGACATAGTCGTCGTCCTTGTTTTGGTGTCGTTATCCTCGAGTGTGTGTGTGTGTGTGAGTGAGTTAGTGTGCCGGTCTTACTCCCATTTCCTTGCTCATTTTCCGCATCAACAGAGCAAAAGGCAATGTCATGCTGGGGACTGCGGGGCACAAGGACAGCCTAAAACAATACGTACCCCATGCTCCATTCCCCCTTTAAACCATGCTAATGGGCTTATGACTTTGCGGTTTTTTTGCCTGTGCAAGAAAAGAAAAAACGAACCAAAATCCGTACAGAGCTTGGCAAAATATTTTTTTGTGGTAAGCACACAAAAAGGCCAAGGGTTTCACGTCAAGGACAGGTTAAGGAAAACCCAAAGTAAACAAAGTTGTTATGATGACGTTTTTACCGACCTGACCCCAAGGTGAGAGCCTTATCATTCCTACGACATTTTCCTATCTTAGCTTTATAAAAAAAACGGACCCAAAAAGGTTACAAGCTTTTAAGTATCTTATGACCAAAAAGAGAATAAGAGATTACGAAAGCGGAAGTGGAAATGGCAAGCGAAAAGTGTTTGGCTTAACGTATGGCGGGAGGGGGGGGGGGGGGGGGTTACATTTTCCCTCGTTTTGTTCTTCATTGTATTTAAAATTTATTGCCCACATTTCGGAGCCGGGTCCTTAAAGGGTTTCGCGTGTCAATCAAAAATTTATAAATAAAAACCAAGTTTAAGGCTTGAATTATGTATTTGGCCAAAGTGGGGGATGGCGGAAGTCCTAATCTTCAGCTGATGACATCATTCGAGCGAACTTTTCTCATAACTGTACGCCAAGAGAAGGAATATTAAATAAAAGTTTTGGCCAGGCGACAGCTGCATTGGCTCTGAGTGAAAATTAATTCAAAACCGTTAATTAAATATGTGAACACACACACACACCACAGCAACCACGTACATATATGGACCACTCTGTGCTTTCATGTGCTAATTAAAAGCATTTCCGTTCCACACAGAAAGCCAAATCATATATGTATAAATATAATTGTGTGTGTTAAAGAACAACATCAACAAAATGGGTCTGACAGCATTTTGCTTTTAGGTTTATATTATTTATTTTTTAATGTTGGAGACAGTCGAGTGGCAGACGGAAAAGGAGGAGTTGGAAAATGTTTTTCCCTAATGGTTAGCAAATGAAACATAGCAAATTGAGGGGAAAACACTTTCTTAAGCGAAACGATGAGGTCAGACAGTGTTGATCTATGCAATTAAGGGAGTGTATAGACTCAGCATAAAAGCGGAACAGACTTCGAGAATGGGAATGAGAATGAACAATTCTAGAGTTGCCAATTTGAATCGTTAAGTCTTGGAATTTATGAGCTTAAATCATCAAGTTTTGAATCTGTCGAATGAGTCTCCTAAAAGTTAACAAGAAAGAAAGTCGCTCAAGCCCGACAGTAATATACTCTGAGCCCTGCTGTTGCGCTGCGGCAGCGAACATTCTTTTGGTCATAGCTTGACCAATAGATGGAGCCACTACTTGATTTTCAAAACTGACCAATAGATGGTGCCACTACTGTGACCATTTCAAAACTGACAAATAAATGACGCCACTTCTGTAACCCCAGGAACTGACTTTTGGTCATAACTTAAGTATAGTTCATCCGATCTTTATCATTTTTTTTTAGCAAATCGATAAAGTATCCTGATTACTTAATATTTAGAAGGGAAAAACCTTCTATCAACAAAACTGTGGGAGATATAACGTTTTTCAAATTGAAGGGGCGGAAGGGGGCGTGGTAAAAATTGAAAATTAACTTGATCTGCCAGTAAGTATAAGAAGTGTATGTCCCATACCTGTCAAACCTCTATCTCTTAATATCTCTGAGATCTGTTTGTTCATACGGACGGACAGACAGACAGACAAATATGGCTAAATCAACTCAGCTCGTCATGCTGATAAAGAAAATACTTTGGTCGGAGATGCTTCCTTTTATACGTTACAAACATACGGACAATTTTAATATAATGGTCCGGAACCGGACCATTAACCAAACGCTTCAAATATTTGAGCCCCCAAACTTGAACCCAAGCCGAACCCCCTGTTTACAAAAAAAGGGATCGGTTCAAACAATCTTCTAAGTCAATTTCTTAAGATCTTTTCTAGTTTTCTCAATATTATTACCGAAAAACTATTTTATAGTATAGTTCAGAATCGCTTCAGTTGATAATTTAAAATGCTTTTTAGAAATCCATTCCGTATTGAGATTTCGAGAAGAAAGAAAACGAGAAAGCAAAGCTAACTTCGTCTGTGTCGAAGTTAAAATTCATTTGAAAAAGCTCGCTTCAACTGTTAGCGATTTCGACCAAAATTCGCAGACTAGTTTTAAAATTATTATTATAACATTCAGATTTAATCAAGTTTTGTTTTTTTATGTTAGTTTAGTTTGTGAGAAAACAGCATGCCATGACTTGGTAATCTTGCTCATTCGGTAAGCCTAACTTATAGTTTCAGTCAGTTCCATTTTTACCATATATTTTATGGTTGTTTTAATAAGTAAATTTTTCCAAATTATTCTCGAATACAAATACAAGTTAGAAGAATCCTTTGATATGCGGCATATACATAAAAGCGCTTTCAATCCTAGTTACCAATTCAGTGGATAAGCATAAGCCATGGACGTTGCTACAAAGAGGGGATTCAGAAAGAATGATGGCATCTTGTTCTTTTTGAGGGAATTGGACAGACGTAACCCGGGCTTGAGCTCGCTACGCCTCGTCACGGAGGGCGCTAAATGCTGAAGGCAGCTAAGATGCAACGAAAGGGAGATTTTTCGCGTAGCTTCGTCTAAAAGCGATCATCGTAGCTACGATAATTCCGATTGTGACGCCCCAAACGATCTAGATCTCCATCTGCATCGTCGGTATGATCTACCAAAGAGCGCGAGCGCGATCCTTGTGCCCCGAAGAAGGGCAAGCGTAATCCTTGCTCCAAGAAACGCAAGCCAGCTTGCCCCAAGCGCAGGAAGCGCATATCCAGCTAAGGCAATAAGAAGCGTTGCAGCAAACCTGGCTCCGTGACAAATAACGGGTACCTCAATTTCATCCGTTCCTATAGATGTAAACATTGCGGCCAAAGTTAACTGCAGTCTGCTATCCATATGCATATGTATCTTAACTTTATAAGTCAAGTCGTAGTATTTTGTATGTATAATGGAAGCCAAAGCTTTCCGTGTTCTATTAAAGCCAAAATAAAAATGAAATTATTTTGAATATTTTTAATTATGACAACACTTCTTAGCTGCAAAGAGGTCTATATTCAATCCAGATATGAAATGAATCAGGGATGCAAACCGGTTTTAAACCGAGCTCGTTCAAACCCGGAATTTCGACATAGTTTCACAGTGAACCAAACCTCAAACCGAACCAAGTGTGTAAAAATAGTAAACCAAAAATGTATATCTTAAAAAAATCTGATATTGCTAAGCTGTTCTTTAAATGTTGGACAAATAAGAACAAAATAGGACCGTATTTAAAAAAAAATTCACGAATAAATATGTGAGTGTTAAAAGCGACTCCCATAAAAGCCTATGCTTTTAGTTAGTCAAAGTTTACTGAATTATACGCCAAAGCAAGTAACTAATGTAACACTGAGATACATTTTTCAAAAAATTAATGTTGATACCAACGAGACCAACAAAATCATTAAGAAAAACCCGGCTGGGTTTGGTCTGATTGGCTAAGGTTTTCTTGTAATGGACTCCTGAAGTTCAAGATGCTGATCAAGAATATATATATATATGTACTTTATGTGGTCGGAGATGATTCCTTCAATGCGTTGGGCAAAAATTATTATACACTTTTCAAGTGTATAAACATAAGTATACTCGCAAAAGGGGAAAGCAAAGCAAATTTGGAAGATCATTTTAACAAGAATCGTCCTGATGATTAAAGTGATTAAATTCATGTCCGATTTAAAGAAGACTCTGAAATGACAAGGATATGCTCAAAACGTGATTTATTGAAATACGACTAGAAAAAATGATTGGAAATATGACTCAAATTTGAGTCAAAACTAATGAAAAAAAACGGGCTATAAACGACTCTTTAAGAAGATTCTCGGTTTGGGCACCATATTCTCCCGACAAAAGTATCATTAATGATTATTTTAATCAGACAGAGGACTCAAAATGTAATCAGAAATTTCATAAAATGCTGGCTGGGTATGTACGTAGAAGGTGAGGCTTCCAGGCACTTTTGAAAGACTTTTTGGAACACCTGTGAATGATAACAATAAGGTATGTGGTCCAGTCGACTTGACGACTCATATACATAGCTTGGTAATCTGGACGCGTTCTCCTGATCAAACATATTTCTGAATTTTGACCGAACGTTGAGGCAAAAATCGGTCAACTATTCAACAATCTATGAACCCAGACTTGGACCAAAACCTTGGGTTCGATTAGTACAGAAACCGGTCCGCGAACCGAAACTTAGACTTTACCTCGGGTTCGAACCTCCGGACCGAACCTTCACCAAAATTTTACAGGTTTGCAGCCTTCATAAAAATCCAATAGTTCATAATCATTCTTCCCGCCCGTGTCCAAGCCCGGAACCAGTTGTAAACAGTCCAACTCTATTTACTCTAAACATAAACTTTACTCTGTGGTCGAAATCAATTTGGCAATTAGCAGGTTGCTGTTGCACCTAGTAAATGAGCGGGGGCAACAAAAATAGATCAAGTAAAGCAGAGTTCCCCATCACACCAAATGCTTGCCGAAGTAATGCATGCACTGAGTGTCAGAGGGGGGGCAACCCTGATATAAAGTGTCCGATCTGTTAGCAAACGATCGTTTAAGAGTAAAACCGAAGTAGTGCCATGAAAAGAGCTGGTTTCGCATTGAAAATATTAAACTTTTCTACATGGTGGCAAAACCTTCGAAATTCCTGATGTGTGAATCCCTGGCAAAGCTTATAAATAACACAGGGTTCGGTTGGAACTTTACCCCAATCTAAATAAAAATTAATTAATTTGTTATATATAAAAAGTAAGGTACGTTAGAATTGCTTATCTTCATTTAATAACATCGTAGAATTGTATGAAATGAATTACACGGTGTGACAGTCAAAAAACTTCTGGGATGCGACATAGTGTAGGTTGTAGATATAGTTAAATATAACATTGTGGCATACCACAAATTTTTCGTGCACGTCAAAATTTGGAATAACGGTTAAAAACCCGTATTTGCGAGGTTGATGGAGTTAAAAAATCATATGTCTTAAACTATGCATCGTACAATAGCATCTAATACGTCGTTGGAAGGAAAAAAGTAGCACCTTTCCAACGGTGTATTACATTGCAATCTCGGATAAAAATTTAGGAGGCTACATGTAAAAATATAATGATTTTTTTAGTTTTTTGCGACATCGCCTTACTTTGAACGAAAATTAATAAGTCAAACTTGTATAAAACTGTTTACTTTTGGTATGCAGTTTCAAAAAACATTAAATGTCGCGTATTTTGCAATTTAGTTTATTAAAATATAGTAAGTTCAATTTGGCCGAACACGAGTGGAATGAGAGAATTGAGCTTTTCGTATGATGCAGTTTTTGAATTGAGCTTCTTGTATGATACCGTAACGGTAACGGTTTCGGTGTTTTTATCGGACCTCAGATTCGAAAGCTAATGAAAAGTGACGATTTCAAGACCAAATTAGACCCTGTTGAGAAACGTGCTTGGGAAAGTTATATTGCGCTCTGTGATAATTTTCTTGGCAATAACAGGAGCGCCGACTATGTTACATTTGTAAACAATTTTTTATGTGCGTACAATGAAATGGGCTGCAACATGTCCATAAAAATCCATTTTTTGCATTCCCACTTGGATTTCTTCCCAGATAATCTGGGCCAGTTCAGCGACGAACAAGGTGAAAGGTTTCACCAAGAAATCGCTACTATCGAAAAGCGCTTTGATGGCAAAGAGAAAATGAAAAGATCGAGTAAACATTTTTAAGTCGCATTTCCAAAAACGGTGTAATATAAGTTCAACAAATGTCTTTAAACTGTCACAAAACATGACTAAAAAAAATCAAATTAACTAAAGTAGCTTGAAATGTTTTATTTAAATTTACAGTACCTACTTAGAGACAATCTCATTCTAAAATAAAAATTCTCTAAGAATTTTCTATAAAGTGCTCAACAATATTATGGTCGATAGTGCTATAAGGCGCGATTCATCAACATATTGCACAAATTTCGTAATCCGAAAATATACCATAACTTTGCTAATTATTGACTGATTTTAGAAAATAGACTCACGTTTTACTCGTGAAAATGTATTCTTTTTAAATAAGAAAACAAGTATAAGGGGTTTCTACCAAAATAGTGTTCAAAAACATCACCAAAGTCAAAAAAATGAAAAAAAAAAACAACAAAAATTGGTTTACCTAGCAAATACTCCAATAAAGGAAATTAAACCTGTTAAGTCATGTATAGCGAGTTTAAAGACCTAAGTTTCTTCTTTCCAAAACTGGTAAAAAAAATGAAAATCAGTGGATATTTGACGAAGCTATGGGCGTAAAAGTGACCGTATGTGCAAAAAAAGTTTTTTTTTACCGTTATTCAAATTTCGATGTGATCCAAAAAATTCTAGTATGCCACAAAATTCTATTTAACTATACCTAAAAAATACGCTATGTCCCGTTCCAGAAGTTTTGTTTTGATTTTTTTTTGTCACAGTGTGTTATGTTAAAGTTAAGAAATTGTATAATAAAATATAATATCGAAAAGAGGAACAGCGAAACTTTTGGTTCCCCACAAAACGCGCCATAAAGGTTCAAAGTAGGCATATTAATAGTCCAGTCAAATTAGGGTTTCACCACGGAATTTGAGATAATAAGCTGGAAACTTCTGTACAATCAATTTTCAGCGATTATCTTGGTTTCTATAGCTTCAATGATTCAAAACAGTATTATAAATATTGTAGAGCATAAAATTTGCGACAAACTTTGTCTACACATTTTTTTCATACGCCCAACCGTTTTTGAGATAGAGCGCAGAGAGCCCGCAGTGCTCAGCCATAATCACAGTAATGCAAGGTCAACCGTGAAACTCAGTGAATAATACCAGGTATAAAGTTGTTAAATCATTAAAATATCATAAATAATAAATAATTTGTATTATTTATAAGCTAATACATTATATTTAATAACATTTTGCATATGTATATCTAATATATTTAACTAATAAAACTTAACTACTTTGTGCAAGTAAAAACTCCTTAGATGACATACCTACACTGATCGAAAAAATGAAAGCCGATCTTCCGCCATTGAACCAAACTAACTGTTTCTAAAGTAAATTGGCCCGCTGATCACGGGAAAATGAAAAAAATTATATGGGCTAGTTATTGAGATATTATCGATAATCGCGTTTTTCGACTTATCAAAAGTTGTCTCCACCTTAACTCTCATAACTTTTTTGTTTTTTAACCGATTTTGAAGTTCTACAAAAAATTTAACAGTAAAAACTTGGACAAAAGTTTTGTTTTCGGACAAAAATGTGCTAGGGCGAGTGCTTTTGATGCTATGGGGTCAACTGTAGAAACAAACACATTTTTTTTTCCTTATTTGACTGGATTTTTAGCAACTTTAAGCTCAAGCTCTAATTGTTAAATTGTCAAATAATTTAGCTCTTTTTGAATCTTACTTGTAGTAGTGAAGCATAAATAGGATTCAATTTGTTTTTCCATCTTATAGCGAAGTTTTCCAGCTAGTCATACTCAGTCACGTCAAGATCTCTTTTCAGACATTTGTAACGTTTACTTCTCCACAAAAAAGGGGTCCGGATTAATTTCAAGTTCTTTAATTTAAAAGTTTGGTTTTAAACACATTTACTGCTTTGTTTTTTTGCTCATTATTCATAAAGTATAAACTGTTCGGTTTTGGACTTAGATTTCTGCTACAATTTTCTGATTTAGTTGTGTCCACCTTTGATTCATCTAAATCACAAGCATAAACAATCTTTATAAAATAGAAAATACAAAACACGCACTCATCTATAATTAAGGACCAACCCTCCGTACTCTCCGCCCCACCCCAACGCCTTTACATGTGGCAAACACACTTAAATAGCCATTTACCTATACACACGTACACTGGGAAAGGTTTTACCTTTTTCCGGTCTGTCAGTTACCTCAATACAAAAACATAAACACGATGTAAATGTTGATTTATGACATCCCACACACGCACTCACACACACACACACCCACAAGCAATCTTAAGCTTCCTAGAAGCATTATTTATCGATGGCAACATTAGAACACCCAGCCACATGGTACATAAATTTCATATTCAGTTTGTGTAAACAAACTGAGACACTCACATCTCAATTTTATCTCTCTTCTCTGTCTCTCTTTGGGCGGCTTATCTTTGTGGCGCCTGTGACACAAATGGAGAAGCTTAAAATTTAATTTCAAGCCTATTATAATTGTTTGCACATAATTGCCGCAGGGCTCAAAATTGTTGCCTACTTTCTAACCCAGTTTTGTGACCTTCGTCATAAACTAATTTCTAGCTCATTTCACACAAAACACAAGCCACGAAATTCTCTCAGCTGTGCGTTTGTGTGTGTGTGTGTGTGTCGCGGCCTTCTGGCTCTGCTAAATTTAACCGTGTAAAAAAATGAGCCACTTAAAGCACACAAAAGCAGTTTCCAGACAACAGACCTTGCCATAAGTTTCCATAATTTACATATGTGTAGCTAAATGTGTGTGTGTGTGCTTCCAGCTAATTGCATTTTAATGCGCATTATTAAGCTGGCCATTGCATACTTTCAGGTGTTTTTAACACGGAATTATGCATACCAAAATGCAAATTTTTTTACTCCCTCTACTATTTTGCATAAATAAATTGCATGTGGTAGTATATGCAAATTTGTTGGTTGTTTACTCTTGGATGCTGATTAAACAAAGCTGTGGTTGCTGCATTCCATAGGTAAGGCTGGAGGGGAAAAGGAAAACGAGTGAACCTAAAATTTCGTACTTAAATTAGTTTAGTGTTAAGTGTTTTTGCTACCAAACGAAATCCAAAATATCCTTTCAAATGAATTAAACTAATAACTATAGTATCAAGAATAGTTTTCTAATCTATATCGACATTTACGGAGGTGTCACTGAAATGTCTTCCAACAAAATTGCAACCAAAAACCAATTCTCGGAGATATCTCTTTCGGTTGGTTGAAAATCTCTCGTGTTTTGTAAGGAGATTCAGCAAAATTCACCAACCAAATAATTTTGGAAATGAAAACAACCTTATTTTTCTGGATAGGTTACATCAAATGAATTACAAATTTAATTTGTTTTAATCAGGGAATCAAACCGGAACCGGAACCGGAACCGTATTCACAAGATAGTTTAATGGCATCAATCATTATTAATTTGGCTGCAAACCGATCCGGAACAGAGCCCCGCCGAACCGGTTTGGCTAGGGTTTTTTTGGGTCCATCGAAACGGACCTTCAAAATCTATTACCTCGAGAACCTAAGCCCGAGCCGAAATTTTTCTGTTTGGAAAAACCTTCGGTTCAGAAAATTATTAAAGTCGACTTTAATAAGATTCTTTATACGGCTGTAAAAAAGCATTGTTTAGTACTTGGATCGGTAGGTGCATTATTTAATGCAGATCAGTTTTGTAAGTCATATCCAAACTGGGAATATTCCGACTATGAGAAGAGAAATAAAGTAGTAGTGTAGTTGTAACATGTCAATTCATACTTTTCTTATCTATGTTTGGACATTTGGAAGGGGACGTACTATTGATATTGTTACTCTTGGTCAATAGCTGTTGACAGATATATAAAATAGTTAGTTGAATGTATCCTCTTCAACAAAAATAAGCCCAAGACGGTTTTAATTCTAACCGATTTTCTGAAATTTAAGAAAATAGAGGCAAATATGTTTCAAATATAATATTTCAGATGTTATGAACCAAGTTTCGAAGCAAAACTCAGGTTTGATAAGTTAAGGGGATGTTCTAGTTTAGAAGTTGTTTTTTTCGATTGTTTCTTATTAACTTAAATTTTCTATTAGTGTCTTAAAAACATCCTGCAAAACTTTCTAGCATATCCGACAATATGTTTTAAAACAATAAACAAAATCAATTTTTTTTTCGACCGTCGTATATGAACCAAATTTTCAATTTCAATTAAAGTTATTAAATGTTACTAATTTTAAAAAAGTTGATTTTTTTTTACCAATTCTTGTCGCACTTTGAATGAAATTCCTTGATAACTGTTGATCCGATTTTGATAATTTTTTTTTCAGTGAAAGCTAACTCCAAATTGCAGCACATCCATGTTTGAAAAATATCCATGTTTTCGGATCCGGTATACTGCCGCAATCGTGCGAACATTGGACATTCTTTTTTTTTTGAGACCCGTCTTTAGGGGCCGAGAACTATTTGAACACTCCTCGCATTCACACATTTTTAATTTTGTATGGTATTTTATGAATTACACAGAATTAAAAATCTTTACGCGTTTTCTTTCCACGATTTTTTAAAGAACAGGTAAAATTCGGCCGTCTAAGCAAGAAGACCCCCTTAAATCAATATCGGATCTTCTTGATTGGATCCGACTGAGGGATCTAATCGAGCTTGAATAACAAGATAAAATCAATCCCGTGTGAGCTAAAGTCGGAATCAAGACAAGAATTCCGAGATTGAAAAATCTGTACTCAAATCAATCCTTCTCGCACTTTGTTTGAGAAAAGTCGGGCTTGACCGACTTCTGACATCGTTTGGGAGTGATTTTAGCCCGGATATCTCGGATTTTTTTTTCTGTGTACTATATATAATATATTGTCTTTGGTTTTGGAGCTAATCTGCATTTTCTGACTTTGGTGGTAGAGTTTCCGAAATTTGAAAGTTACGTTATTTTAATTTTTTTATGTGTAACACAATAGATGTTTTCACAACACTAATTGGAGGTTCCCCAGGTCCGATAGACCTGTGGCAAAAAAAAGTATTTTCTTTAATATATATATACTACTATACTACTATACTTTATTCACAACTGGTCACCTTCACTAGCTTTTGGCACCGGCTGTGAAATAACTTGTCTCTTTATCTTGTGCGAAAATTAGAAGCACTCAAGCCAAGACATTGAGAGAAGCTCGGCTTTTGGCATTTGGGGCTGTAAAGCCAAGTATTTTAATTCAGCTGCTACAAGTTGCTCGGCTTGGCTTTAAGGAACCATTTTATAAATTTTGTTTCCATTTAAAGTTTAATACAAATTTAGTTACAATCAATGGACACATTTGATTTGCCCATATATTCCACCAGGTCAACTTCGATGTTTTATTAAATTTTGGTTTAAATTTTCCAATATTTTAGTCAACTGTTCACCTTCAACTGTTTTTATTATTTGTATATTTTGGCCTATAGTGTTTTTTCGCAATATTTTTCCCTTCTTGCTCTTCTTCTATTTTGCATAAATATCCTTGCTGTCCGCATACTTGTCACACATCATTTGATTTGCTACTTTTCATTGAAGTGAACAAAAAATTCTATGGACCACCCAACCCGAGGCAAAACTTTGACAAACACTTGAAAAGACGATGTCGTCGTCGACTGAGACTAACAACTAAGAACTCGGCTCAAGTGTTTTTTGCACAATTTCATTTCAATTCAACAAAAGTGGACCAGGAGGCCGGCAAAAAAAAAAAAGGAAAGAAAACAGGCTGTGTAGTGCATCCTTTGCCATGCTAAACATTTTTTGTGCTGCTTTTTGTTTTTAAGGTTTTCATCATCATCGTCGTCGTCGTCGTCGCCGTCGTTTTTTATATGCATAGAACTTGCGGCTTTTGGCCGTCCAGGCTCGACCCCGACCCCACATATACTAAGGGGATTTTGTCTTTTAGCCTGATTTGTTATTCATGAAAAGGCGAAAGCAAAAGAATGCAAAACTAGTGTTTGGCTGAGAGAGTGAGCCAAGAAAATGGTTAAGAAAATGCCAAGAACACTTTTGCGGTGACTGGTGAGTGGGTAGCCCCCGCCGCAGGATGCATAATAAAATTGTTTGCCAGTTCAAGTTGAGATCTTACTTTGGGGCCATTTCTGGCACAACGATTAGCAACATTCTCTGATTTTTGGGTCACTTTAGGGGATTCACTGACTTCCCAATTGAAGTGCAAACAAAAATCAGTTTGCCGCAAGACAACTGCAAGCTGAACCATTTCCATTGAGCAATTTTGCTTTCGAACGGATTACTGAATCCTGCAAGGGCTCAAATCAGTTCTCTGGCTTTCAATTTGTTCAACGTGCAATGGATTAAGTAGGCTAAGGGCATTTGTAAGCCAAAGAGCAGCGAAGCGTAGTAAAAACAGCACGGGTGGGGTAGAAAATTTTACAAAATTTATTTAACTTTTTAAACCATGGCATACAAGCAGTTGGTTAACAGTAAAGATATCTCTTAATGATTCATACAAGATCAGATGAGCGGTAGTCAGTGAATATTACAGTCAGGCTTGACCGACTTTCTTATATGTTTTTCTTAATCTAAATTTCACATAACAATTTATTACTGAAATTTAATTTTAAACACATTCCAATCAAATGTAAGAAAATACCATTCAAAAATCAAGGCAAATGGCAAACAGGCTTAGCACACGCATATCATAATATACAGAGGAGGTGGAGGGGAAAAAGCAATAGAACAACCCACGCACATGAAGGTAAACTTCGAGCTCTGACCCCCCCTTTCGCTTAAGTCATTTGCCAGGAAAAGCAATTGAAAAATCTTTCCCTTACCCGTGCCCCTCTTCCACTTTCCACAACGAACACGCACGCACTTAAATGTGAAAAAAAAGCTTGGCATACGCTTAAGAGTGCTATTTGGCATCTACTCGTATGCCAGGCACGCAGCCTTCACCTTAAGCACATAATTCCCACAGCTCCCAATGATAATTACAGATCGGTAGTCGGTGTTTGGGTTTAATGCAAATGCATATGACTAAATAAATGTGAGGCGGAAATTTAATGCCAGAAATTGCAAATTTCCTGATATCAGAAACTTGTCGAGTCTCTTGACAGGCAGGCAACATCGTTTCCACCTGGCACAAAATTGTGAATGGTTTTGCAAGTTTGTTGTTTGAATTTGCATATTTGACTTGTACGCAGTTGAAGTTATGTTGTGCATATTTTTGTCTGCACTCAGCATGTGGTACAGTTGTGCTTATTAGAGCGCACTAAGCCACAAGGTGGAATACTATTGAAATCAGTTCGAAATGCATCTGAATGTGAAAAATCAATCATTCATTCTGCTGGCACACATGAAACATTCTAATTAAAGGTTTCTTGGAATTATGTCGCTTCAAGGTTCTCTGATTACAAATTTAATGCTAATTGCCAAGCGACTAAGAGACTGAGAAGCTTTTTCATGGCTACAGCCATGGCATAGCATGTAACTATAGTTACTTCACAGCTGGCGCCAATAGTGCTGAAGGCATGTTTATAACTTTTGAATGAAAAAGATTTTCCGAGGCGAGTTAAAACTACCGCTGCACCACACCGGGTCAGTAAATTATATATTTGAAAATAGAAGAAAATTATGACAAATTTTGTAATTGCTAAACTAAATTGAAAAACAGAAATTCGTCTTTCAAATACTTCCTAAGGCGATTCAACTTAAATTTTAGAAAAAACTCTTAATATAACAGAAAGCTTTTCTTAAACAAAATGGTAGAATATAAGAAAACTGTTTTAAAAATACAGAAAAACATAAAACAAAAAATAGAGGAAAGCTAAATTCGGCTCGACCGAAATTTATAAACCCTTGTAGCTTGTATGATCTTTATAAATTAAGGTTTGAATTGATTTTCGTCTAACATTCTTAGCTGGGTATTTCCAGAGCTCAGCACTAGATGGCGCCACTACTTTGATCATTTGCTTTTCAGTTTGTTATATGGCAGCTATACGATATATTAATCTGATTTTGACCAAACTCCACAAAAAATTGTGTGGAACCCGATAATATTCATAACTAGAAAATATAAAGATGCTGCCATTGAAAACAAAAAAGTTTTCCTAACGAGAACTACTTTTTCGACCGATCGTTCATATGGCAGCTAAATGCTAAAGTCATCCGATTTAGATCAAACTTGGCAGAATTGTTTGGTAGCATATAATATTGATCAGTAACAAGTTTGGGATCGATAGCATTGAAAACAAAAAAGTTTTTCCCACTAATACTTTTTATCAGACCTATCTTTTGTATCGCAGCTATACTATATAATTGTTCGATTTTTATCAAACTTGGTAGAACTATGTGAAAGCATAGAAAACTTAGAAATACGAAGTTTGGGGGCGTTTGCATTGAAAACAAAAAAAGTTTTTCCTACTAAAACTACTTTTTCTACCGATAGTTCCCATGGCAGCTATATGCTATAGTCATCCGATCCGGCCGGTTCCGATAAATGTGCAGCGTCTTTGTACCAAAAGACTTCGTGCAAAGTTTGGTAAAGATAGCTTTTAAACTGACGGAGGAGATCGCATAGAAACAGACGTACAGACGGACGGACAGACGGACATGGCTATATCAACTCAGCTCGTCATGCTGATCAAGAATATATATACTTTATGTGGTCGGAGATGCTTCCTTCTATGCGTTACAAACATCTGGATAATTTTAATATACCCTCTACAAGGGTATGTGTACAGCCAAATGTACATATTTTTGACAAGGCCTCCTTATACATTTGCTACACCCAATTTCTATGGCAGCTTTACTGTATAGTTGTCCAATCAAACTTAATTGCATTATGAGAGAGCATAGAAAACTTAAAATTGCGATGTCTGTCCGTCTGTCTGTTTCTACGCGAACTAGTCCCTCAGTTTTAAAGCTATCGAGCTGAAATTTTTCACAGAATCTTCTTTTTACTGCACGCTGCTAATATGTCGGAACCGACCGGAACGGATGACTACATCTTATAGCTGGCATAGGAACCATCGGTCAAAAAATGGGTGTTAGTGAGAAAAACTTTTTTGTTTTCAATGTTAGCGTCCTTAAACTCGCTGATTAATATATTTATATGCTTTCAAATTGATTCGGAAAATTTGGTCGAAATCAGTAGACTATATCTTAAGGCTGCTGTAGGACCGATCGGTCGAAAAATGAGTCTTAGAGGGAAAAACTTTTTTGTTTTCAATTTTATTGTTCTTAAACTCAGCGATTGTTAATTTCATATGTTTTCAAAAAGATTCGCGAAATTTGTTCGAAATCAGATGTACATCTTTAGGAAAATGGGTTTTCAGTTAGAAATTTTTTTTATTTTTATACTCTGTACCGAAGGTACATAGAGTATATTAAGTTTGTGCAAAAGTATGTAACAGGGAGAAGGAATCGTTTCCGACCCTATAAAGTATATATATTCTTGATCAGCATCAACAGCCGGTTCGATATAGCCATGTCCGCCTGTCCGTCCGTCCGTCCGTCCGTCTGTCCGTCCGTCCGTATGAACGAAGAGATCTCAGAGATGGTAAGAGATAGAGGTTTGACATGTATGGGGCATATATTTCTTATACTTGCAGGCAGATCAAGTTTATTTTCAATTTTCGCCACGCCCCCTCCAGCCCCCGCAATTTGGAAAAAACGTCATATCTCCTACAGTTTTGAAGATAGATCGTTCGTGCCTTCTAGAGATACCTTGTACACAAAATTATTTATCGATTTGCTGAAGGAATGATAAAGATCGGATGAACGATACTCAAGTTATGAGCAAAAAACGGCCAGTACACACCAACCACCCCCCCACCCATCACCACAGCATTCTATTGAACGGCAATCTTAGTGAGAGAGAGAGAGTGAAACTTAGAGATGAGCGCGTATAGCTCGTGAGCAAATGCGAGCTGCGACGTTAAGGGTACAGAGTATGTTATAGTCGGGCCTGACCGACTTTCTTTCTTGTTATATAAGCGTTCTTGAACTCTGACATTACATAACCAGCATTTGCACAGACGAAGTTAGCTTGGCCTTCTCGATTTAATCTAAGGTTGTTGAGTGATGTTCAGAAAGATTATTTTCTGAAGAGGCTTTTTTTGTAGGTCTCCTTATTAAAACCAGACGTTAAGACAATGGTTATCTTTCCATAGATTTAAGGTATTTTCAAAGAATTTTTGCTCTTTTTTTAAGAAACTGCAATTGGATTTTTGCGGTGAACCCAGTTTTTAACTTTACTTAAAAATCAAAGGTATATTTTGCCCTAGTTTTCAGAAAGAAAATCAGAAAATTCTGTTCTTTTCGTGTTTTTAAACAAATTTTTTCTAAAACTTTTTTTTATGGCATATTTTTTGCAGTTTAAGAAAACATTTTCTGTTTATTAGAAAATTTTTTCAAATTCTAGGGCCATTTTAAAAATAAAGCGAATTTCTAAAATTCAGGGCAATTTTTTCTGAGAACACTATTTTTAACGAGCTTTACTTATATTTGAGTGATCTAGCTGGTTGAAGCTTGGTAATTCTAGTTTATATTGTAACAACTGCTGAAGACGTTAATAGATATTTTAAGCTAGGAGAAGTTTTTGGAAATTGACATTGGTTTAATTTTTTTAAAAGTCTGCGCAGTTATAACTACGCTGATAAGTCAAAGGTTGCCCCAAATATGACTTGTTGACACAATAATTGAATTTAATTTAATAAGTCAAAAATTTTAGTTGTGCTTTAGTTCAGCTCAGTACTGAAATCAACAAATTTCTGATAATATTTATCTACTTGTGCTCTGATGCAGGTTTGGCTTGGACTCAAAGGAAGACCTGGAGATTCCGTCTCTAGAGTGGTTTCATTCAACAGTTTTCCGGTCCAAAATTTGAAGGTCACCTGTTTTATATTTTTTATGTGTAACTTTTGAAATAAAGTCGGAAAATTACCTTTTTCCTTATTTCAGAATTTTCCCAAATATTGGTAAGCTGTAATTGTTGAATTTTTTGTATAGATCTTTGAAAATGAGTTTAAACCTGATTGGATGAAAAATATAAGAGTTTCATACAACAGTTTTCCGGCCATTTTCCAACTTTGGGGGTAGATTTTCCAAAAATTTTCAAAAGACTTTTTTTATATTTTATTATGTTTAATATTGAAAATGAGTTTGGAACAAATCAGTGGGAACTAAACTTTCGCACATACAACCTTGTTTTTAGGAAGATGGGTATGCACTTATTTATCAATATATGTCGATATTTGAAAATGAGTTTGAACCTGATAGTATGACAAGCAAAAAAGCTTCATACAACAGTTGTCCGCGAATTTATCACATTTCCCGACAGAATTTTACAAAACCGGATCGTAGAACTCACTTTCAGCATATGTTTGGGCTGTGCGGCAGTCACCAGTGAGTCATTTAGTCAATTAGTCAGGTTGAATTGAATATATTATATTATATATGGATTAATGCTTATTATTTAAATGAAAAATCCAACATGACTCTCTTTCCAGCTAAATTATTTATTTCATCTTGTTCAAATGCTTTTACACTGACATTAGCTACACATTGCAACATTGCACATCAGAATGCATTTCAAGCTGAATCGCACATTCCTCCCATATGCAGCTGAGCTAGGTTAGCTCTCACACAGAGAATTGTATGCACACAAGACACAGAAATATTTCAAAAATCGCCAACAACAAGACCCCTCATCACCATTTAAACGATTTGCTATCAGTAAAAGTTCATTCGCAAGAGAAACAACAAAAAAAAAACCATCTCTTGCCAACTCATTGCTATGCGCAATCTTTTAAACAGTTTTGCATATTCTTACGACTCGCCTAGCAAATCTCTCTTGGTCATGGTCGTTTCATAGCATTGTCCCTTCCGGTGCTGAAAGAGCTTTCTTTTTTTTAATTTGTTAAATTGTGTCTGGCCGAAACGAGCTGGCAGAATGAGCATGCAGGACAGACAATGGGAAAAGACAGCGAAATGCAGGGAGGAAGAGGTGCAAGGCATGACTCTTGCCACGCCTGCCCCATTTTCATTTGTGAAATTATATTTTGCATACGTAATGGTCAGGCCGAAAGGCTTTGGTGGGACTGTACAAGCGCACTCACACACACATGGCCAGGTTGCTTGTAATTAAAATAAACTTTCTTTTGCTCATCAAAATTTCTTCACGGACAATGAAGCAAGACTCGTCCGCCGTTTGCTCGTAAAGGTTTACGACTCTGCCATATGAACATTTCGCCATTTGGCATTCATTGCCCGGATGCGGATATCAGGTGCTCCAACTTCTGAATGCCCGTGTGTGTGTGTGGGCTTTAAATGAAATAATTTGGTTATTTATGAAAACGAAATGGTCATCATTTTGTGATTGTGATGGCCCATAAAATGGAAGCATAAAAAACGCAGTGATTTATTTATGGAAAACTTCATTCCTGATCTGAAGCATTGAAAAAGCATTTCACAACTTTTTCAAAGTAACAATGGTCTGCCACTAAGTACCACTCATTAATTTGCCGTTAGAAAACTCAGCCCTGGTTTACTAGCGAAACCGCAGGCTAAAAGTATCGGCATTGGCAAAAGAAAACTTTTGCCACAAATGTCCAAAAGCCACTTAACGGCGAATTAGAGCGCAAGCAACGACAACAACAAAAAGTACGGTTAACGCTAAAAAGGATACGCAAAAGTTTTTAAGCGGACAAGTGGGAGGGGAGGCCAACCGCAGAAGAGCTCCTCCTCCGGCGCGCAAAAAGCGGCACCTTAATTTTTACTGTTATGCTAAGTACAGTTGTGCATGGCATCAGAAATTGCATTTTTCCATTCAGCAATTTTGTCGTCTGCCGCAAATTGCGTTTGCCACGCTGGGGCAATTTGTCAGCCCAGCCTAACGCATTGTGTGTGTGTGTGTGCATAAATATTGTTAGCAAACTTTAATTAAGTTTTCGGGATGCGGAGTAATGAAATATGTACGTGTGTGTGTGTATGTAAATACGAGCAACCCGTACGCGTGACATTGCGTCGTTAGCAAAACGCGCCATTCGACTCTTCCTCCTGAACTCATTAAGCTCAACTTCAACTATCAATCATACGCAAAGCTGCTTGGCTTTACAATTTTCCACTTCAATTAATCAGTCACTGGCAGGCAGGGCGGTAAAATAATGCTTAGCCTACTTTTTGGCGACACAAGCAAAAATGACTAACTGAAGTGATGTGTGTGTGTGTTCGTGTGTGGTGGTCGAAAACAAAAGGCAGCTTGAGCTGAATTGCTCTTCAGTTTAGATTTTTTTTCTTAATTTTTTCTTTGAGAAATAAAGAAAGTGCACTACAGAGTGATTGCTTTATGAACAGCGATAGAAAGTGGTTGGAAAATTTATTAAATTTTAATCAAATCAGTAAGGGGTTTTCAGATCAACTTGGTTATCAAGCAAAACTGATTTATACTGTTATGGAGGAAACGCGCCAAGAAAATACCGAAATACACAAGGAGAACGCACCTCTCAGCAAATGTCCCATGTTACAAACTAGCCAAACATATTGGAATCATACTCGCAAATATGAGATTCTAGATGATTTTCGTGTGCTGAACACGAATCTGTTTTCAGAAAGAGTCCATCACATTGAGATTTTTAGTAATTTGAGCTTAAAGATCCAAAAAATGCTTTATATGACTCTTTTTACAAGCGTTTTGTGGAGAACCTATACTTCTGTTTTGACTTTCTTTGATATTATCGTAAAGAACTACTCCTTAAGTTTGAAATAAACTATCCCAAACAGTTCTACGATTTTTTCCAATGAAGCAAGTATTTGTATCCTAGTTTACAAAAATCCAGTATATTGTTGCTGCCCCAAAGAATGCAATGGGTTTTGTTGGTTTTGTTTTGCCGGTTGCACTGTTTCTGCAAGGCATACTTTTGTGCAGTAGACAGTTTTGTTATTTTATGATTATCGAGACTGTGTAACTAAAATGGTATATCTTCACTTAAAAAAATCGTACAATTCTTTGGGATAGTTAATTTTGAAGTTAAGAAATAGTAATTTACGATAATATCAAATCAAAAGTATAGGTTCCCCACAAAACGCGTCTCAAATTACTAAAAATCACGACGTGATGGACTATCTCTGAAAACAGATTCATGTTCAGCACACGAAAATCATCTAGAATCATCCCCAACCCTTCAATAAACTGGACCTTGTTTGTTTGTTTATTATTGTTATTATCTTAGTGCTACAAGTATATGGAGACTTATGTTTATGGCACTAATCACAGGTTGACATCGATTTGAAAACAATAAAAGGATAAATTATGTAAACAATAAAAATTTACATTAGAAAACTAAAAAGAGGAATGGTTATATAATATTTGTGCTATTGTTTGAGATGGTGTTCTAAACTTTTCTTCAATAGTGGTGCGTTTTTTATCGATTTAATATTGTTTGGTAAATGATTCCAAAGGCGAATAGCAAATGGGAAATAATGGAAGTCTGAGGTAGCGAGTTCATTTTTAGGGCAGATTAGATTTTTAGTTCGTTGATACGCAGCAAAATTTAGTATCTCATAAAGATATGAAGGCTCTGAAGTGTTAATTATTTTGTGCAGGAAAATGGGAGCTCTCAAGCGAATCCACGAGTTTAACGGAATGTCAAAAAATTTTTCTCTGCAAATTCGGATATGTGATCCGATCGTTTTTTGTTGTAGACATACCTAGCTATGTTGTTGAAAGCAACATTAAGTTAGATTTAGACTTTGCACTACAACTACCGAACACTTCCACAAAAGTGAAGGTACTATTTATGTTTTTGCAACCAGATGTTTAATATGTGTTGGTATGAAACTTTTCGTTAGATTTAACTGCCGGATTGAGGAGTATGTTTTGCCAATTGCTTTGTTTATGTGATCATCCCATGATAAAATATTGTTAAATGTAAAACCTAAATTTACTGCTCGCTCAACGTAGTCTGTACTGATACCATCAATCTTTAGATTTGGTAAGCAACCTGAATCAAATCTCTTTTTATATACAACAATGCACTTGGACTTTGTTGGGTTGATTTTTAGACCATTTTTCTTTGCCCAGCTCCGTATCAGTTCAAGTTCACTATTACAAACATCAACACATTCAGAAATTTTGTTTAACGGACGACTGACATACATCTGGACATCATCTGCATACATTTGAACATCACATTTAGACAGAACTTTTGGGAGGTCGTTAACATATATCGAAAAAAGGCCAATAGCTGTTCCTTGTGGGACGCCACTTCTTTGTGACAGAAAGGATGATCTTCTATTTACAGTAGCTACTGCTTGCAGTCGGTCATGCAGGTACGAGCTCATCAATTTTAATGCTGTACTGGAGAAATTATATAATCTACTAAGCTTTGTGCAGAGAATCTCGTGATTGACTAAATCAAACGCCTTGCTATAATCTAGCAAAGTCAAAAATGTTACTTTGCTCTTGGCTATATTTCGTCGTATATCTTCGCTGATTTTAGTTACGGTAGTAGAGCAACTTCGATGTTTTCTGAATCCTGATTTTCTGTCATTCAGCAGAGTTTTCCTGCATGAATTTAGATAGATTTTTTATTTGATCAATCTATACCAAAACATTTAGAAAGTAGGTCAAGCCCAACTGTGACATACTCTGTACCTGTGAAAGTGTATGCTCAATAAGTATTTTGCTGTTGCAGTAGCAGTATAGCAGTATATGGTATATTTTTTTTACTCTAATAGTAATGTGGTATAAAACACCTCATTATAAGCCCCTGGGATGTCGAAGAAAGCTCATTTCTCACTCATGTAATTTCTTGTCTAACGTCTAAGCATCAACACACCAAAAAGCGGATTACTTATCTTTTTGGTCAACTAATCTGCTTTTATTACTTTCGAATTTAACAAGCCAAGAGTATAATAGACATTTTACATTGACCCTAAAGGTTGCGTTTATTCACTTGTCGGTAGATACCGGCAAAAAGTAGTTTACATTAAAATACCGGCACAAATCATCAGGCTTTTGCTTACTTTTGATTTTAAAACTAAAATTATAACAATTGTTCAAAAATATGGAAGCTGTGGCAGATTTAGTTATTCTTGCGGGTACTCAGTAGTACTTCTGGATCTTCTGGAATATCTGTCTCATAATAAAGTTTTCAAGACACTTTGTGGGCCAACTTTTTATCAAAAAAAACTTTACTGTAGCCCTGCCTTTATCTCGATCGATATAGTACCGGCGCAGTTACCGGCAAACAAATTTTGAACAAAACTGTCACCATTTTGTTTGGCAAAGGCACACTCTATCGACTGCCTTAAGGCAATTTTCAGTAATGGCAGCCTTTAGGCTCAGTGTAAAATGGTTATTAGCTGCCTTCACACTCTTGGATACATGAGACATCATAATCTAGTAGGCCTGTATTTTCCCCATGAAATTCTATGAAAATTAAAAACACAACAAAAAGCAGGACTACTAGACTATCACATCTCATGTGTCGAACAGTAAAAGGCAGCCTAAGATAAGTTCTGTTTTTCTAAATTGAATTACAACTACTTACTTAATACTTTTCATAGAACATGATTGACTCATCCAAAGCTTCTGTAGTAATACTCACCTGTAAAAGAAAAGAAAATGATGTTAGAAAACTTCTCAAATTATTTCATCGTATCACCCATTAATGGACAAAACCGGTGTTTATCGAAAATCCTAAGCCCTACCGCTAACAACGAATGAAAGCGACAATTTCATGAAATTTTGAAATTTGGAATTGGAAGTTATAGAATTATTTCCTTATTCTAACTTTAAGCCAGCGAAAGTGCCGTTAGGTGGCTTGTTTTTAACTTTTATTTTATTAATTAGAGCTTAGACTTGATTTTCCGAGGTAAAGAAATTATTTCAAGGACTAAGCTTTCATAAAACAAGTACTCTGTACCCCCCAAAGTTTGTATATATCTGATCAATTTAAGTTAGAAGCCGCACCAGGTGGCAAAAATGCCATAAAGTGTGTGAAGTTCTGTCCATTGCCGTTGCGGCCGGTGCTACCCATCATAATCTGGTTGTTTTTCGTATAACACGACTATCGTTAATCCGATCTTCACCATATCTTGGGCGGATCGAAATATATTAATGATTACTAAATATTTGTAAAAGACACGAGCCAGCTATCAGCAAAACTGTCGGAAATATCACGTTTTTTAAAAATAGCTTAGGCGGGAGGGGGCGTGGCCAAAATTGAAAATTAACTTGATCTGCCTGCAAGTATAAGAAGTATTTGTCCCATCGGAGCTCCGATTCGCGGGCTCGAAAGAAAATTTACCAATGGCTAATGTTCGAAATTTTAAGGCTCTAGGTTTTTAGGTGAAGGTTTGGTTCGGCTTACGTTTCACCCAATTTAAACAGAAAATCCATCAATTTTTTAAATATACCAAATAATTCAGATTTTCATATTCTTCATATTTGAACAAGAAAGAAAGTCGGTCAAGCCCGACTATAACAACTATTGATACTATTGATATCGCAGCTCGCATTTGCTCACGTGTTATACGCGGTCATCTCGAAGTTTCTCTCATCACTAAGATTGCCTCTTTTGATTACGAAATGATGCCATTACGGGTGAGGGGAGTGTTAACTAGCCGTTATCTGCTCATAACTAGCCTATTGTTCATCTGATCTTATCATTCGTACAGCAAATCGATACATAATTTTGGTTACCAGATATCCACTAGAAGATACGATCTATCATTCTAAACCGTAAAAGGTATGATGTTTCCGAACCGCGCGTGCTGACGGGGGCGTGGTAAAGATCGAAATTAAACTTGATCTGTCAGCAAGCACAAGAACCATGTGTCCCATACATGTCAAGCCGCTATCATCTTATTATCTCTGAGAGCTCTTCGATCATACGGACGGTTCGACAGACAAACATTTACCGATGGGGCTTGAGGTTTTTAGGCTCGTAGGATTGGTTCGGCTCACGCTTTTATTAAATTTTATAGGGTCGGAAACAAATTCCTTCTCAAAATATACAAAATAGTTGCACAATTTTACTATATTCTTTATACATTTCAGTACATAGTTTGAAAAGCCTGTTGAACCTCAACTTGAGTCTATGATGATTTGGGAAAAGTTTATTGTTTCAGTTTTTAAAAGACATTGGCGAGCGTCAGCATTTCGGAGATAACTTTCTAAATGGTCATCTGAAAGTGAGATTGAAGTCATATTTAAGCTTTGTAGCCTATGAAAAAGATTTATTTTTACACTCTGTCGCACCATTTTGACCAGATGACAAAAAAAAAATCGCTTTCCAAGTATTTTAAGGTATATGTATTGTTGAACCGAACCGATAACTTGGGTTTCGGAACAGGTTCAGGTTCAAATATTTCGTCACACTTGGTTAGGTTAAAGGTTCGGTTCGCTGTGAAGACGACGTTCTAAGTTTTGTGACATCCCGAACCTGAACCCGAAACAATAATAAATTAGATCAATTCTACAATATTCCATAGCTGATAGATGATAGATCTATAAAAGAATTTGGTAAATTAAATGCGTCGTCTTCAACGATAATAAGACCAAACAGATTTCGACTTTTGCATTTGCTTAAATTCAACAAAAATAAGATAGGAAAATATGGTAAAACGAATTAAGATGAGTCGAGCCATATCCTTATGTTTGATAACTTAAGGAACCGATCCGCAAAACGAACCTTTTACTTCACGACGAGAGGTTGTTAAACCTCCGCACCGAACTTTCGGCAGAATTTTAGCGGTTGCAGCCTTGGTTTAAAGAGTATATTCTTTGTATTTCTTAATTCTGTTACTAAATCAAATAGAAATTAAACCGTTCGAATTAAACCTGTTTTATTTTGTACAATCGGTTTCACATAGACAAAATGTTGTAGTTTGGTTTCTGTTTGACTTGAAAACCCCTAGAGAAATTACCGGACAAACCCCCGAATACAAAAATTTTAAGTACATACTTTCACAATTTTTCGGTCTATTAATTATGTTAGCAATAATCATGTTTTTCCCCAGTGTTCTGCCTTCACGTTCACCGCTCATAATTCATTCTGACCTAAACATATTCTCTCGACACATCCACTTCCATATGCACCAAACAAACTTTTCGACCTTTTTGTTCCGCAACATTTATACATAGATAAATATCAGGAGGATTTCTATTTTTTATGTCTGTGCATAATGCATCAGATCGGGGACACGGGCCAACATGTAAGGGCTTTAATACGGTATTAAGTCATTCGATTTATTATTTAAGCCACGAACTGTGGGCTGTCAAAAATGCAGCGAGAAGGAAAAAACGAGAGCACTGCATGCAGTGAAATTCAATTACGGCTCTGCCCGATAGGAGGGAATGGGAGGGTTAACGAGACGTAACCGCTGTTTGCACATAAATTGTTTGTAGTTATGTCAATAATGTGCGCTGTTCCCGCAGCACACGACAAAGCGGCAAACGGCACCCGACACTTTGCTGCCATGTGTCAATGAAAATAAAATAAAGGGAAAATTCGCAATACACAAAATAAAAAAAATGAAACGCCAAAGTATCGCAATTTTCCGGGCCAATTTATGTGTAAGCTCCCCCGTCCTTTATTCCACTCTCTCTTATCGCTTTCCCTCTTTCTTTTACATGTGTTCATAATTTCTGTTTTTATTAACAACAATGCCCAGCAACAGCAGAAGCAGCAGCAGAAAAAAAGCCAACTACGGCAAAATACAACAAGAATGCGCAAAAAAAAAGCAATAATATTGTACAAATAATGTCATAAATATTTAAAAGACTGCGTACATACGCATTGTGATTGCCACACAGCGAGTAGGGTTGGTAAAGTAGAGCAAAAAATTCCATAAATAAGAAAATTAAAGCGCCAAAAATAGTTAATTTTAATTAAGTGGAGGCGACATTTAGCAGAGAAACCACATAAATAACATTTCCCTAGGGGGAAGCAACTTCTGACTAGAGTTTGCGTTGATCTGCTACCATGGGTCCACTAAAATCTAACGGAAGGGGTTTTCAACTTAAAATCGGCTAAACAAATGAAATCTACAAAAAATTTTATTACACAAATTTTGTTAAGTCTCAAAGCTGAGCTTTCCAAAATCCAAGACGCGCAACGCTAAATTTTTACGAAATGCTTTTTGAGAAGTATTTATCCATACAATACCAAAACGAGAAGGCAAAGCTAACTTTGCCAGAACTTGCTCCAACTGATTGGAGAATGGATAGCAGCCAATGCAACAATAAGATTTGATTACAAAAGCAGTCCATAGCTTAATTTCGGGCTGCAATTTTTCACCATTGGAGTCCTCAAGTAATTATTTACAAATACAAGTTGTATAAAAACGAAGTTTGCATGTTGTTGAAGCGTGAAAAGCAACAAGTCAAATGATGAGAGAATTGTGGTGATTTGCGAAACAGAGCTGTACGGACATAACATTGCTATTACAAAATGTTGTAATTAATCTCTGTTGATTTGTGTTGATTATATTGAATTATAATTATTGAATTATAATTAACTGTGTTGACCTCGAGCCGGCTAAAACAAACTTTGTTTGGAGAATATATAGTGTATGTCAAATTTTGGGTAATTCAGAATTATTAACAGAGCTTGCAAAATATGGTCAAACAATTTTTTCTATTCTGTCTGCTTACCAAAATAACAGGGACAAATTAATTGCTCTCTCAACGAAACACTTGATTTTGTTTTTTTCGTGTTTTCTGTATCATAGTTTTCGATGAGAGAAACACACGAAACTGTCTCACGATAACGAATTGATGGGGATAATTTCTTTCGGCTCTCAGCAGCTGAGCATAAGCAACTAAGCAAAACGAGCGCAAAGTGTGTTTTGTTGTTGTTCTTGTTCCGCTAAGTTTTTGTTGCTGCTTTAGACCAGAGATGGGCGCGTCGCGACGTTCCAATGCACACGAGGCAGTGTGTGCATAGGACTGCCGCGGCCGACTGCACAAAATCACACGTACGCTATAAGCATTGAAAGCTATTTATAGAACACGAATGCGGCGCACGCAAATTGTGCTTGTATGCGTGTGAAAAGTGTGACGATATATGTGCATGCATATCTCTGCTTTAGACATTCGATCGCAGGCAAATCGTAAAAGAGGAAGGAGGATAAAGTAGCACCCAAACACGCATACACTTTTGCAGTTTACTGAGGCACAGGCGCAACACACATACACTCGCAAAAGACACTTTTGGCAGATTCTGCCCAGCAAGTACTGGGTGAATGTTGTTGATTTCACTGATCATGTTCACTTGTTCTTTTTTTTAAAGTGAGTCAACTCACTCAAAATGCTCAGTTGTTTCGTTGCTCAGTTATTCAATTGTCAGCTGCTCAGTTGTTCAATTGTTCGGATGTTCAGTTGATCATTTGTTCAGCTGTTCACTTGCTCCTCAGCTAACCCCAAGGCATGGTGATGATTGGCGATCATTCCGTAACATGAAAAAATTAAAGGACTTGATTGCCATTCCAGAAGGTTGCTTAATGCAGAGTAGCCATTCATTGACAACAAACAGAAACGTACAACCGTTAACAGCTGAACGGTGACCAAACTAAGTGAACAGTCACTGATAAGGTCACTCTGAACTAGTTACTGAACTAGATACTGAACAGCTCACAGAACAACTCACAGAGTTGAACAACTCTCAATGAACCAAAATGAACAATTGAAGAAGAACATGTTCACTTGTTCAGTTTAGTGAACAACTCAATTTTGCTCACTCAACTCATGAAGAACCAGAGGTGAGCCAGAGGTGATAAGTCATTTCGATTCCCTTTTTCATCTTGTCCGAGGGTGGTTTTGGCTGTTTTTTTCCTGACAGCCTGAACCTAGCGATCACTTTTAGCTCTGATTAGAAAGAATCTGGTTGTCTACTTTTGAATATGAGAACGCTACACAGAAAAAAATAATGATATGATCTGGATCTCAATATTATATTTTTTCATATCAATAAAAAGCTGATATGACACACTTGAAATTGACCCGTCCGAAAATGTCAAAGTGAAATTTTCGACTATTTCAAAATAATATTTTTTAAGATCAAATTGATATTTTATAATTAAATTATTAAGCAAAGAAAATAAAGTATCGGAAATGGGCACTATTTGTTTTTTACCTAAATACTATTATTTATTGTTTTATAGAAACAGAAAAAGAACGAATCTATAATTTCTTGACCCCGCCTTGACTGTGGATCGAAATCGGGACCATTTGCACATCACAAATTGACATGACATCTTACCGCACTTACGTTGCTTAAAGTTTCGATGTGAAACACTATTTGTTTCTTACCCTTTTCTAATTTTCTATACATCCCTTTTCCCTTGTAAGAGTTTCGAAAATTAAATATATTTCCTTCTGACCTTTTCTAATATCATTTGAAAAATTGATATTATTTATGGTTAAAATGAAACATTTTAGTTTAGAAATGATATTTGACAAAGTGTCAGCCCTTTCAAATTGATATGGATCTTATTTTTTTTCTGTGTACCAAACAAAACAAAACCCAAAAAATCTGTTTTTCGGAACCGGAAGACTATACTGAATAGCTGTCATTATTGAATATTTTCATCCAAACCGGTCATCTCCTTAAAGGAATATTTCAGCTTGCTAGCTTAAAACGTGAAAGACTAGTATGCGTATTAACATACGGACAGAAGTCGTCATTATTATAAATTAAAACGACCAACAAGAAAATCAAAAACAAGAAAAAATCTTTAAAAAAAATTCCAGCATTTTGCACATTCTACCATTATTATTTATCCTTCTTAGCAGGTAATGACTAAGCAGGTCATAAACTTTTAATTAACCACTTGCATCAATGGCTTCCCCTTCCTCTTTCTCTCGCTCTGCCACTGGCCGCACACAGAAATCGATCAACTAATTAAATGTCATTTTCATTGCACATTTTGCAATAAGCACTCTTCAATTGTTTTGCTAATTGGTTATTTATTTTATTATATTGAATTATTACCAAAACGGTAAGCTTCAAGTTAAATCAACGTTAATTAACACACAAAACACAGGGAGTCGAGGGTTGCGCAGTAATTATTTAAATAAATGATGCCATAAACAGCACCAATTAAGCAGCTGTTTAAAGGCCACCAGCCAACATTTTTTTTTTGCCGCTTTCTTCAGATAATGTTGCAACTTAATAGTTTTAATTTGGTGTTTGTTTTGCTTTCTTGTCGCCAACCCCTCGACGCAATGAGTCAATCATCAAGCTAATCGACGTTGGAGCTAATGAAGAGGGCTAGATTGGATTGGATGTGGGTGGGGAGCGGTAATTGCACTATGCCGGTGGTAGTCGTGGCTTTTGGCGTGCAGCATGGGACTTTAGTTAGACAACTGCTTAATTGGCTTTTACCGCCATTCCCAATGCGGCTGCACACGAATCTGTAGCATAGCATTGGGCGCTAATTGAATGTTTCTGGTTTGGTCATTTGTGGAATTCCTTGAGTGCCTTCCTTGTGGCCGAACAATGGCAAAAGCTATTTTCGAACTGACTTTGCGGTGGCAGTACAAATTTTAAACTTAATGTGGGGATTATGAGAAAAAGTGTGATGAGAACTAGACCCGTAGTTTCAAAACACATAAATTATGTACAACTAAATCGACCATCGAAAATATCTCGAATTATAGACCAACAAAATCTGATGTTGGAAACTTAAGTAAGTACTAGCTCATAATCAGTTATTCAAATCACTTTCTTAGGCGGATTTGTATTTTGAGGGTCGGCAGCGGCCGAGCAACTCTTTGTCAGCATGGCCGCTCCCTAATTTAAATCATTCACCATCACTTGTGCCCCTGAAAGACCTAGAAGTATAAGAGTTACGACTTGTGCCGGCTTGGAAACATGTAACTAAACGGATTTTGTATACTTTTACACAACCGGTCAACTTCACTAGTGAAGTAGGTAGCCTTTGAAATTTTAAATTAAATTAAATTAAATTCTTGGAAAATTTTTATGTGAATTTCATCAAACATATTAAAAATGTATAGAACAAAGCTCACAATTATTTCAAATTTTATCAAGTTTTAAGTCAATTAGAAGAATAAATTGAATTCACTTCATGAATGACTCTTTGGCATTAAAATAAAATCCAGCAATTGGTTTCAAATTGATTAAAGAACGTCCTCTGGCAGATCCATAAAAAAAAATATTTATTAAATTCGCAAAATTGTTTTTATTAACTTTTTTATTAACACATTTATTCTTAAACTGTTTTTGGTTTTTTATTTCTCTTTCGAGTCAGGCAAATAAATTACTCAACAGCAAAACCGAGAGAGCTTCTGTTTTCAAATATATGACAAACACCTGCTGATTGCTTTACGCCCCCGCCAATCCTCAGTCCCATTACCAGCACCATTTGCCGCTGTCTGCACAGCTATTTATGAACGCTTTTCGCTTTTTGTTTTGCATACGTCAAGGCGCTGGCTCTTTCTTTTCAGTTGCTGCTGCTGCTGTTGTTGTTGTTGTTATTGCTTTTGTTGCTGTTGACACTTTTAATGCTGATTAATGGCTGTGCGAGCTGCACTGCAAGGAATGCCATAAAGCATAACACACATAAATGAATTGTAATATGGCAATTCAAGATGGCAACAAAACGTATTCTAAGGCAGCATTATGAAATTGCGTGCGTGCGTGTGTGTGTGCGTGTGTGTGAGTGGACACATTAATCTATTTCTATGAATTATGAGGCTAGCGCATAATATGTAGTCAAAGGTTTTATGTTTATTTTTACCAAAAACATGCATATAACTTTTTGAACGTATAAGAAACTCAAAGAGGCAGCACAAGGAAAGCATATTATTTATTGCAGCAGAATTTTGGCAGCATTTTAACCATACGAATAGAAGCTTGTTCCATTATAATTGGAAACTAAACTGCAAATAGATAGTCCCTCCAGCTTTTAGCAAAGAAGCTTTGCAACACCGCAAGAGAACTATAAATGAAAATTGCTGAACCTCAGCTGACTTTAAAGAACAGCTTTAAAGTTCGCAGTTTAACCAACTGTTTCAATCAACCAAGTAAAGATGAATTACACACGGCAACAAAATTAATTTGTTTTCAGTTTAATGAAAGGCGATTCCAGATGATTTACGTATGCTGAATACGAATCTGTCTTGGGAACTAGTCCATCACGTCTGGATTTTTGGCAATTGAAGTCTAAAGTGGCTTAAAATTCCTTTTAAGGCGCGTTTTCTTGAAATTTGACTCCATTTTATATTATCGTAAATTACTATTTCTTAGCTTTAAAACAAGCTATCCCAAACAATTCTACGATTTTTTTAAAGCGAAGATTTACCATTTTGTGTTCGAAATGACAACATTGTGTATTACCCATAAATATGCAATGTATGTTAATAAATTTATTTTTTCGTTTTTTTATGTTACCCCAAAACCCGTAAGTAATGAGGAGTTATTTTGCCACCCACTTAATAAATTGGAGATCGCATTAATTGTATTGCATTGTATTTTGAACAGATGAGTCTTTGGTGATCAGCAATAAAATAAATTTTACGGTAGATAAAAGATATGCAAAGTTGCCGATAAAAGCCTTTTTAACTTCGAAGTCAAGCACCAAAAAAAAAAGGTTTATATGAATGAACGATAGGGCATTCAATTACCTTCCAAGAAAACATTACGTTTTCATAACACAGTTGGAGAAAATCCAACTTTTTTTAAAAACCCGGCATAAGACCATAAAATTATGAGAAATTACCTCCGAGGAAAAAAGCCTCGGTTCGGTTCGGTTTTATGGGTAGTTTTGTACTTGCAACACAAAGCGACTACAATTTTATCTTAGATTTTAAGGGCTTAAGATAAAAATCTGGAATATTCAGCAAATGTGGAGGGTACCTCCAGAAGGAGCTAAACCTTAATTCTTGAATATCTTTAAAAGCGCACGGTAGATTTTTATTAAAATCGATTTTAGTGATGGTATCATGGACTATTGTCCCTAAAAGATGGTACTCGACAGCCAAAAAACCGCGATATGAAGTACCATTTTTAGACTCACCCACAAACCAATTCATATAGGCCATAAACCAGACCTAAAAATAGACATAACTGCGTTTTCAGTTATTCCAACGAAGCCTTGGTTCGCGGTTTATTGGCATTTTTTTACTAGCAATTGCCTTTGAACAACATTAAACATTTAGTGTAAAACCAGCTTCACCAAAATTATTAAATAAATTTTATGCGTAAAGTGCTTCATTACACAGTGGAACACACTCAAAATTGCCTGGGAACGGGACCAATAAATCATGAAACTAGAGGCATCAGGGAGCAATACCTCATACCCAGTTTTTCTTGATCACGTCAAGTTCGCGTTTAATGGGCACATTTATACTAACAACACACAGCTACAACATCTGTTGCTGGTTAAAAAACGGTGAGAGCTAAAATTTTGGAAAATTCACCAAAGATGAAGGGAGTCACCACAATTATTATACTAAATTCCCGCCATCAATGGACAAGTGGTTAGTACCCCGCCCATAGAGGTCTAAATTAGAAAATGGAATTAATGGAAAACCACTCGATAGAATTTTGTAAGATTTTAAATATATTGAGATGCTGACCAATAAAATGTGTTCTTAAGAGATGGTAACATGCATCGACATTTGACATCATCCATTATCGAGTCCATATAGGCCATAAACTAGAGATAAAAATACATACATTTTAACAAAAACAAAATTAGCGACACGGCGTGTGTAGAAACGGCAATCCTAAACGAAACATTTTTCGCCCTGACAAACTGCACATTCTAAATATAGAAATGTAAAAGAGTCAGCTGACAAACTGGCTAGACAGGGTACTACCATTCAGCAGGAGAAGAGCTTGATAGGGATGCCCTTAGCCTCATACAAGCTAATCACAAGGAATGAAACCTGGCGGCTGGCTACGGAACGATGGAATAACCTACTGCTTGTAGCTAGGGTAAATCGCGGGTAGAGTCTTAGTTGAGGCTCGACGTGGGACTGCGTATCAGCCGGGTGCTGTGACCCATAGACCAGCAGAGGTTTTAGATTAGCCTCGCCCCTTACCAAGGGGGATTGTGATGCCCGACGAGCAGACATTCAATTGGTCTCCTGGGGGCGCTAGTCTGTCGTCACAACTCCAGACTCACCGTACCATATGCACATTCATGTGCATATAAGGGTACCGTGGTTGTAATCCTACCTTTGGAAAATGCCAAGTTAAACAAAACCTGAGCGATCAGAATAGTTCTGCTTGTAGCTAGGGTCATGTGGCCCTCGTTTAACCTGAAACGAACCAATAGTCTTTTGCGCCAAAATAGGGAAAACATCTCACTTCTCGTTGGGGCCCTAACGGGTCACTGCCTCATCGGCAGGCATGCAGCACGCTTGGGCGTCGCTCACAACGACTTCTGTAAAAGCTGCAAGTTTGCCGTTGCCCAGCTCTTAGTAGAAGGAGACTCAAAACTCTTGGTCACCCCTTTCTACTCAACCTCTCGGAAGTGTCCGAGATAGAGATTCCGTCTCTACTGAAATTTTTAACGTTGTCACAATGGTTCAGTCGGTAGGAACCGCCCCTTTCTTAAATAGGGATTTGTATGGTATTGCAATGGGCCTATCTTGGCCTAAGTGTAGGGACAGTAAAACTGTCCCTAGCGATCTCAACCTAACCTAAATGTAGAAAGCAGGAAGTTACACGTAACATGCAGAAAGACTGCATGCAACATTTAGAAATGAAAATGAAAACGCTGCAGGTAGTAAAGTTAAATGCTGCTTGGGCAAAGGCAAAGTCTACATGACATGAGAAAATCAGCTTATTTCCAAATGATTTCTACATTTTTCGTACAGGAATCTGTATACCACGCGAACGCTTTAGGTTTTCTACATTAACGTTTCGATATTGAAAGCCTACATGCGTGTGTGGAAATTCCGAACGAAAAATGTAGCTCAAACTCAGTACAGAATTCTTATATTTTTATACTCTGTACCGAAGGTACATAGAGTATATTAAGTTTGTGCAAAAGTATGTAACAGGGAGAAGGAATCGTTTCCGACCCTATAAAGTATATATATTCTTGATCAGCATCAACAGCCGAGTCGATATAGCCATGTCCGTCTGTCTGTCTGTCTGTCTGTCTGTCTGTCTGTCTGTCTGTCTGTCTGTCCGTCCGTATGAACGAAAAGATCTCAGAGATGGTAAGAGATAGAGGTTTGACATTTATGGGACATATATTTCTTATACTTGCAGGCAGATCAAGTTTATTTTCAATTTTTGCCACGCCCCCTCCCGCCCCCGCAATTTGGAAAAAACTTCATATCTCCTACAGTTTTGGAGATAGATCGTTCGTTCCTTCTAGAGATACCTTGTAAACAAAATTATTTATCGATTTGCTGAAGAAATTATAAAGATCGGATGAACGATACTCAAGTTATGGGCAAAAAACGGCCACTTAACACCGCCCACCCCCCCCCCCCCCCCCCCACCCCACCAATAACCACTGCAACATACCCTAACCGTTCAACACAGGCAATGTTAGTGCGAGAGAGAAAGAGAGAGAGAGAGAGAAACTTAGAGAGCGCACCGCGTTGTGCGCGGGGTGTTAACTGGCCGCGTTTGACTCCTGAGCAAATGCGAGTGTAAGGGTACAGAGTATGTTATAGTCGGGCTTGACCGACTTTCTTTCTTGTTTTCATTTAGAAAACTGTTTTTCACACGTTACTAGTAGGTTTGCCATAAAAAGGTAAATAACTATAAATGCTGAATGCTACATGTAGAAAATGTACACGAAACTTGTTGCTGATCACATTCGCTCATCGTCGCTTGTAGCTTTAAAGTCGACGTCGACCGAACCAAATTCTGGGGATATTTATAAGTGCAATTTTGCCGAGTGCAGCTACCGATAAACAGTCGGTTTCCGTTTAAAAGCGTGTTTTTCTAACATAAAGTTCTCGGAATTCAGAACATGGCAGATAATCTGAATAAATGTTTGAATTTTAAAATAAGGAGCTTGGACAGGTAGTTCGGGGGATAGCCTTATGATAGACAAAAGCAATAAATTATGTATGGATCATAAATAAATGTATTCATACATCTCTTATTGCGTTTCCACATTATGAAGAGTAACGCGCGGCTAAGGTCAAAGACAAAGCAAAGAAAAGGATTAACGGTTGCTTATGTTTTCTTCCGTCTTCCAAATCGTCACTTTCATAGAAACACGCGGCGTTAACGAAAAGCTACCTGCCGCATGTAGAAATCAGAAAAGTAAACGCGGTATGTAGAAAAAAAGCGATTCGAATAAGTTATGAACCAAAACCTTGGAATTGATGCTTTTAAAACTGGCCCCCGCTACAAACGTGCACTTACGAAATCTCAATGTTTTTCAGGCTTTGATACTTTAGCTATTATTTGTTTGCTTTATTACTTTTTGCGCAAAATAAACAGCCTGAGAAATTTTCTTCTTTTCCACCCCGACTCAGCAACTGTGTACTGACTTGAAAATGTTTTCTTATCAAGACTTTACAATATTTGATTGTTCTTGTACAGAAACCGCCCCTTGCAGCCGTTTAAAGATTTCGTTTGCCTCATCCAAACATTTTGGCAGCATTCGCCAGAGTCAGCACTTTTCAAAATGTTTTGCATTTAAATTAAATTGAATAAACCGCTAATCCAATTCACTGGCCACGCCCGCCCGCACATCCTAAACCAGGCAGCAGAACAAACAAAAGGCCAAGCCAAAAGCCAAGAGAGTAACCAGAGCAACTACACAACAATTTACATTTTCCTGCCATTTTCGTCCATTGTATGCCCTGGCCATGGCAATTAATTTCCATGCGAAGTCATTTGAAAGTTTCGCCAAAATGTTTAGACATGTTTTCTTTACTCCATTAACAATGTCAATTAGTTGTTAACTTAGACACTTTAATAAGAGCCAAAATCGATGCTTTAAATTTTCGGCGTTCTTGGGGATTGGATGCAAGCTGCGTGTGTGTGTGGGTGTGTGTGCTTAATGTCGCATGACAACAAAAGAACGTGGGGATTTCCTTTCGTTTTTGGCTGCTGTCAACGCACAGAATGCTTTTCGGGAAGTTAATCAAACTTGATGTTGTTGTTTCTATTGTCGTTTGCCATTGTCGCTTGGCAGCATTCTACTCTCTATTTCTATTGAGCTCAGCTCCTGGGCAAGTAGCCAAAAAACAAGCTGCGAAGCTATTCTTTCATCTCAGATAAAAAGGCAAGGACAGAAAGGTCAGTTATCTCAATGGGAGGGGGGTGATTGAGTAAAAAAAATAAAACGGATCAGCTGGTTGAAAGGTCAGCCGCATACACCTGTTTTTTTTTTCAAATGGATGCTAATCAATTAGTATTCCGCGAGTATTTCACTCCAATTAAAACTTTTATTTCAAATTGGCTTGGGGACTATTTCCAAAATAAAGTTCAATTTTGTGACAATTTTGTTTGTAGAATCATATTTTTCTAATGAAAACGAAATACCCCACAAATGCCTCAATTAACTTCGTTTGTTATCAAACATGGGGATATAAAATCAAATGTACACACAGAGATACATGAAAAAATACACATATTGCTTAAAAATACAAAAACCAATCTGTTGACTCAATCCAGATTAAATGGGACCATTGATGTTTGTTTTACAACGGAATCCACCCCACACCAAATTGCATTACCGGGAACATACAGATATGAAAGAATGGATGCACTTTATAACCGCAACAAGAGAAAAGGACATAAAATATGAAAGGCCATAAAGAAGTATAAAAAATGTACAAAACCCAAAACCAAACAGCCACAAAAGTAACATCATTTTCTGCTTGAAATGGCGAAAGCAATTCCCATATTTTGTAGCCAGAATGCGGCTCTCACAAACACACACACTCACACACACGGACATAAATTTGCAGCTAAATTAAAATGCACAACAAAACAGATTTATATAAAGGAGTTGAAGTTTAATTTTATGTTATGGCCCTATAGAAAAGTAAAAGTAAAAGTTTTGGCAGCCTCCGAGTCCACCTGGGTACCCAGCGAACGTTGCGCCTGAAGGTAGACAACATTTTGTACAAAATGACCAGCAGGTCACGCACGAGGGTTTCTGCGGTTTCGGAACACACAGAGAGAGGGCGTCAATCAACCAGGGACCATGCAAAAGGAAGTGGTAGTGTGTGTGTATGTGAGGGTGTAGGGTTACGGTTTCGGTTTTGGCTTCTCCATTTCATCATTCCCTGCGACGACGGTTGCAACAAATCGCCGTAATGTGCGGTGTTTGCTGCACTTAACGAGTGACGCTCCACCCACGACCCCAGACATGTACAATTTGTCCATCAATCATGGTCAACGTTTTGATATGGCTCTCAAAATTTAATTGACTTGGATTTTGTAAAGCTTGACTACTCTATGTATGTTTATCTATGCGTGTCTAATTTGCTGGGCATATTGTGTGTGCTGATTGAGTGGCAAGTGTTTGATGTTTTGTGAAATTGAGTTGATGCTTGTGCTTGAAAAATATAAACCAAAAATTGAGCCCCAAATATTCAGCAAATTGCATCTATTGTGCCCTTTTTGTTGTTGTTAAGTTTTAGCTATTGTGGTTATTGCTGTGTGTGTTGATTTGTCTTTGTTCTTTTTGATTTTCGAGATTTTTTGGTACATGCAAAATTAAATTTCATTTCAATATTCAATCACAATTTGAAGGGCACTTAACTCAATCGATTTAACAAACGTATTGTTCCAGATTTTATTGATTTTCTGATATATCTCTTTAAAATGCTTCAAAAATAAATTCGGCTTTGGGCAAATATATTACGAGAATAAATATTGAATGAAAAATTCAAACTTTTTGGAACTAAACATTCACCTCTGAATGATATTGAACAATCGAAAAACAAACTAAAGCGCAAGGTAAAGTCGTCCCTACCCTATTCCGATATATCCCCACAGTCGAATTAAAATTTTAAGCTCGAGTCAGACTAAATTAATCCGAAACGGATTGTCTTAGGTACGAATCGTACTTAACAACCGAGTGAGAGAGCCACCCAACTGAGGGCAAATGCGAAATAGTGGCTGTGCTCTTAACTATGATTTGGTCGCTATCTGGTCGATTGAGCTAAGATGCAGTCGTCCGTGTGCTCAGTCTTCGAGGTACTGAGTTTAAGTCAAAGGATGCTTTGGGTGGGGTGGTGTTGTAATCGGTCCACTCCGTCCTCATGCATTTAAAAAAAATGTCAACTTCAGACAGATCGGACGTGTATATCATATAGCTGCCAAAGGAATGCTGAATTTGCTGAACAAAATTCAATCAATCATAGTATTCGTAAGGCAGCTATATGATATAGACGTCCGATCTGCCTGAAGTTGACATTTTTGAAAAGCTTGATAAGTATAAAGCTTAATTGCCAAGTTTCAGTCACATTATTTGTGAAAGTTTAGCACACTGATTGGATCTCATCAGTGTGGCTTTAGACCTGGTAAATCCACCACAGACCAGATATTCACACTGCGGCAAATCCTGGAGAAGACCCGTGAGACAAAGATCGACACCTTCCATCTTTTTGTTGATAATAAAGCCGCCTTCGAGACACCGATTAGCTCCAGGTTCTTTGAAGCCCTGTCTGCCTTTGGTATACCAGCAAAATACGTTCGACTTTGCATGATGACGTTGAGAATATATATATATATATTGAGAGAAGCACACAAAACTCCGTCAAAATAGGAACCTCGCCGAACCATTTGATACCAAAAGAGGTTTTAGGCCGGGTGTTATCGTGTGACTTCTATAATCTGCTGATGGAGTATATACTGCGCCAGTGCCCAAATACCAACATATCGGTCACCATCTTTAGTAAAGATTTAATGCTACTCGCATGAGCCAATGATATTGACATTATCGGCACAAACGAACAGCGGCAACAGCGGCTGCGCTGGATAGGACATGTTACCCGTATGGATGAACAAGCTCCTGCAGGAATGGTCTACAATTTCAAGAAGAAAGACATTGGGAGAACAGGCACGAGGGGAGGACAACAACTGAGATGGTAAGATCAGGTGCAGAAAGACCTTGCCAAGCTTGGTGTGAACAACTGGAACCATCTCGCACGAAACAGAGGCAACTGTTGATTATTAAATATCAGGAAATGTTTAATATCCTTCTCTTTTGTTAATTTACAGATCATTAACATAAATGTATAGCAGACAGCGCATGCTGACCCCAAATTTATGACAAAAGTTATGTTCCTTAAAGAAAAGGTATAAAGTAAACAACGTATTTTTATAACACCGCAATTAATTACCCGATTCTTATGAAAATTTCAAAAATTATAGATATGATTATAAATGTGACTTGACAATTTGAGATCGATATCGGGTGTAATAAGCAAAAGGTGGCTGTAGGCATCTCAACTGAATATTGGCACTCGCAAAAGCTAAGCGCAGCAGAGACCAAGAAACTGTCAAAGCAGTGGACTTCTCGGGGTAAAAGTCGCATACTCACAAAAAAAAAATCAAAAAATTTGATTATACTTTTGGGTTGTAATCGTCTTAAGTACAACCCGATTTAATTAAATTATTAATAAATAAATAAAAAATTTTCTTAATTGAAGTCTAATAAATTTTAAAGTCAACGTCAATATATTCTTCAAACAAAACAAAATTTCATTAAATAGGTACAAAATGATCTTGGTTTAAGCCCATTAAATTCTAAAGCTATTCCCTATTTGTTCTTGAAAATATGCCTATGTATTCAATCAAGTAAGGCTGGAAAATTCCAAAGGAAATGAATTAACCAAAGACCAAAATGGTCTTACCATATGGCACAAATCCATCCTCACTCCATACCCAAAATGCTAGCATCTGGAAGGAATTTAAAGAACGGATTGGATTTAAACTAATTCGCATTTTTCGTTGGACACTTTTTGGAGTTGGCATTTTAAGTAAATTTTGTCCTTAATCTAAGAGTACAGAATGCACTTTCTTAAATTTTTCGGCTTACTGTAAGTACGAAAAGATCTTGATTCAAGAACGTTTTAAAATCATTAACAGTAGTTTTTCGATTTTAGAATATTTCGCATTTGATTTAAGTACATCCAAGAACAACACATACTTGAAATTTAAAGTACAAATCGGTATAAGTTCTATCCCGATCGATCTAGAACTCTGCCAGTCGTTTTTTTCTGAGTTCAGGTGGTTTGGTGACAAATTCACATCGATTACCTTAAAGAGGTTAATACCATAAAGCACAAATAATTTTCGGAGCTGTTGGACAGGTTCGACATTGATTGACGAAAACGACTGCATTTGTAGACCCTATTAAAAAAATCCATTAGTTGGACTACGAACTGCTCCATATACAGCTTACCTCCCAGAAAATTTCTTGATTCCAAACCTAAATAAATGGATCGGCGTTAAGTAATTTGTGTTATTTGAAGATTAGGTAATTTTTGATCTATCTTGCATGATTTCCCTTCCACCTACAATAGATATCATGTCTTCAAACATTTTATAACATTTTAGTCCTGTTAATAGACCCAGTCTCTTTTCTTTTCTTTTATCTTAAGCCACAAACTGAAGCACTTTCTATGGATACGAACACCATTTCTATAGTTATTATGCAAATTTCAGTTTAAATTTTCAACAAATATCATTTTATATTGAATTTAAATACCCATAAACCAAGTCAGCCAACCTTACCCACATCTCGTGTTGCCATCTGCATCATCATTATAATTATGATAAACACATTTACGTTTTAGTAATTAACACCTGCAACTTTTAAGCCCGCGAGTCTGACTCAGTTTTTTGGCCTACACTGAGAACTGGCAGAAGAACCAGAGAGACAAGAGAATCCACACGGGCGTCGTCTCGGCGTGTTGCTAATTAGTAAACAGAATCTCAACTGCACATTGGCAAATGCTGTGCGGGAGTAGGAATGGGCCGACTTCAAAGTCTGGTGTTAAATAATTTATGGAATCCGCCGCCGGTACACACATTTGAGCCACTACGAGCTGGAGGTGAGCCACCAAGCTGGTAAAAAAAAAAAACAGAGAGAAAAGACGGGAGAGAGAGGACAGCTTCGTTTGTGTGCCTATTAATTATTCATAATTAGCTGCTGACTAAATGTTTAACTAAATCGCAGGCCTGTTCTCCTCTGGGCTGCTCGGGATGTTTGTTTAAAAAATGACATTAAAAACGCAGTAGGAGGCGGCGGCGGAGACTGGGCTAACATGACCATGGCATAAATGCTTGCATTTTGGGTTCAAACTAAATTAAAAGTTGGTAATTAGAGAGTAGGAGAGGGAGAGATGGAGAGAGAGAGCTAGAATATTAATTGTGATTTATGTGAAAGGTTGTGGGTGATAAAAAGCTAAGCTGGGCATAAGCTGGTCTCAATGCGAAGAGAATTGTGCAAATTTTTGAAACCTCAAACTTTGTGGCGAAGTTTTATTCCCCTGCCAGTACTAGTTTTGAAATGTCAGAGTTTAAAATCATTTATGCGATTTAGACCAAATGTGGCCAAGCTGCTCGAAGGCATATCAAATTAACAATCACCGAGCTTAAGAACAAAAAAATTAAAAACAACAAAGTTATTTCCACTAATTTCCGGCCGATCGGTTCTAGGGCAGCCATTAGATAATATCATCCGATTTCGACCAATGAATAATGGAAAAGTTAAGAAACGTTAATTATAACTACTAAAATAAAATAAAATTATAAAACTAATAAATACGAAGATTGGAGACTTTTTAATTGAAACCAAAAAACTTTTTCTCACTAAAACTAGATTTTAGACCGATCGTTCCTATGGCAGCTATACGATATAATTGTCCGATTTTGATCAAACTTGGTGGAGTTCTGAAAGAACATAGCAAACTTATAAATTCGAAGATTTAAGACGTTTCCGTTTAAACCAAACAACTTTTTCTCACTAAAACTAGTTTTTCGACCGATCGTTCCTAGGGCAGCTATGTATATGATATGGTTATCCAATTTTAATCAAACTTTGTAGGATTGTGAGAGAGCATATAAAAGAAATCGATGCCATATTTGAAGACGTTAACATTGAAAACAAACAAGTTTTTCTTACTAAGACTATTTTTCAGACCTTTCTTTTCTATGGTAGCTAAGCATATACTGGTCCGGCTTTTATCAAGGTTGGTGGATTTATGAAAAAACATAGAAAACTAATAAATACGAAGATTGGAGACATTTCTGTTAAAAACAATAAAGTTTTTCTCACTAAAACTTGATTTCGACCGATCGTTCCTATGGCAGCTATACGATATAGTTGTCCGATTTTGATCAAACTTGGTGGAGTTATGAAAGAACATAGAAAACTTATAAATATGAAGATTTAAGACGTTTCCGTTGAAACCAAACAACTTTGTCTCACTAAAACTAGTTTTTCGACCGATCGTTCCTAGGGCAGCTATATGATATGGTTATCCAATTTTGATCAAACTTTGTAGGATTGTGAGAGAGCAACTAAAAGAAATCGATGCCATATTTGAAGACGTTAACATTGAAACCAAAAAAGTTTTTCTTACTAAGACTATTTTTCAGACCTTTCTTGTCTATGGTAGCTAAATATGTACTGGTTCGGCTTTTATCAAGGTTGGTGGATTTATGAAAAAACATAGAAAACTAATAAATACGAAGATTGGAGACGTTTCAGTTGAAAACAATAAAGTTTTTCTCACTAAAACTAATTTTTCGACCGATCGTTCCTATGGCAGCTATACCATATAGTTGTCCGATTTTGATCAAACTTGGTGAAGTAATGAAAGAGCATAGAAAACTTCTAAATGCGTTTAGGGATGTTTGCATTGAAAGCATAAAAGTTTTTCCTAATGAAACTGATTCTCCGACCGATCGTTCCTATGACAGCTATTCTATACAGTTGTCGAAGTTTTAACAAACCTGGTGGCGTTGTGGAAGTACATAGAAAACTATTAAATACGAAGATTGGAAAGTTTTCCATTGAAAACAAAATAGCTTGTCTCACCATAACTAGTTATTTGACCGATCGCCCCTCTGTTACTTATACTATTTAGTTGACCTATTTATCTTGTCGGTTCCGATATATGTACAGTCTATATGCAAAGTTAGTTTAAGATAGCTTTAAAATTGACGGAGGAGATAGCATAGAAACAGTTGGACGGACATGGCTATATCATTTTAGATCGTCCGAGCTATTCGTCATGCTGATATACTTTATGTGGTCGGAGATGCTTCTTTCTATGCCTTATTTGTCAGCAATTTTTAAAAAAATTTAATTTTTTAAGCAGTTGTGGCGCAGTGGTAGAGTTTTGTAACTACTGAGAGGCCTGAGCGCAACTATTGCTGTCTGCTGCTTATACGAATCGTACAAAAATCTCAAATTAATGGCGAATCAAGTGTCCATTAAGATTCCAGATTCATGAATTTCTTGATATATATTTACGCCTGCCACTTGAAAAAGTTCTCTGTTTACCTTTCAATTGAAATTTGAAATCGACTTGCTGAAAATAAATTGGCATTACAAAGATTTTCATTCACGGAAATCAATTTGCCGACGGCAGGAGTTGCTGCCGCTTCCTTACCCCCCTCTACTTCACGCATGTTAAAATGAATCTTGAGTAATTTCGGAGTTTTGTATAGCTTTTTCAAAAACAACTTAGTCTAGCCGCTGTCTATGCACACACACACACACACACACAAGTCAGACACCAACCACCAAATACAACTTCATATTAATGTAAATATTTTGCCTGCAAACGCAGGTGGGAAGGGTAGAGGGTAGCTCTAAGTGGTACACGTGCATGAATATATTAAATCACTGGAATTTCGCACTTTAAATGAGGTCACAGTTTTCACTTTAAACAGTTTTTTAAATGTTTTTATAATTTTGTATATTTTTTTTCTTATTTTTTTTTTTTTAAATAATTTTTTACTCACTCTGCAATGCTTTTAGATAATGGCCAGCGCTCCATGGAGGCCTGATATTTCATATTCTCGATTTGCTTCTTTAATGCGTCCCGATCCATGTTTTGTAGAGCACTGGGATCCATGGCGGCTAAAATTTATCCACATACCACCCCTGCAAAGTAGACAAAAAAAATAACAAGAGAGAATCGGTGAGAGAGAGAGAGAGAGAGAGCTATAATTTGGCTGTAACATTATTCTGCTGCCTGAAAACTCACGCGAGAGAGGGTTGACTTTTGGCTATGCCAACTACCCGGTCAGAGTTTCAGCTTCTGCGCTCTGCTGCCAAAACAAATCAATAGAGAGCCGAGAGCGCGTAGTTAACAGAGCCGCCTAGAAGGCTGCCATAAAAGCTGTTAGCTTTTGTTTACAACTGGCCAAAAAGGGCGCGCCCCAAAATATCTTCAAAAATGCAAATCACAAACAAAAGGAGAAAATTTCATATCAGCTGAGACTCGTTCGCTCTCCTGCTCAGCCGGCTTATGTCTGGTAATTTATTAAACTTTCTGTTTTGTTTATTCAGTCCAAGTCATTTTCTTATTTTCCTGGTCTGGTGAGGAAGATGTTTCTGGGAGGCTTTTGCGTGCCTTGGGACAATTAGTTAGTGTGGTGTTTACAATTTGACCAGCTAACGCAATGTTTAACTAAGCGTGTTTTTTTTTTTTCCTTTTTGTGCAGATAAATTAAAAGGCATTAAATTGTGAGGGTGCCATTGGGACTTGGAAGCTTGTGACTAGCGAAAATTATTGGGTGAGATGAAAGGTCCAATTTGGGAGAATAAATTGGTTCATTAACTTATAAGCACTGCCGGACGAAAAAGGAGACAGCAATATTTGTCTTAATTTGAGCATGTTAACATTTTGTTTGCATTGTCACAGTTTTAGCTTAACATCAAACGCCTTATTAGGCATTTGTCAAACTTCCACCTCAAATCTAGAAAATATAATTATATTTTAATCAATTGCTTTTTGAACTGTGTTAAAAGTGAAAAATTATTTTTCAAACGGTTAAATTTTGAACTTTATATCCCTTTAATATCAGATAATCCAAACTAAAGTATTCAGTAACTTTAGAAGTTTTAGAAATTTAAGGATAAGTTAAAGTCGGCCGTGCCAGATTTGGAAATACTCTAGAGCAGCGATGCCCACACGGCGAACACATTTCGCTATTCACACCGACACGAGCTGATCGGAATTAAACTTGAAAATTACAAAGTGGTCTCATTTATGCGATATTCAAGAAATTTTTCGTGAATCTGCTTATGCAGATTCATTACAAGTAATATCTTAGACGCGTTGCCGTGGTGTTATAGGTAAAAACATCATTCCAATCGAGCTCAGACCAAGGGTCCCGAGTTCGAGTCCCCCCAGAGTAAGTAAAAATATTTAAAATAAAGAATAAATTTGTTTAATTCGGAGTTTTTCACACCCAAAATTGGTGGGAGAGGTGGTTGTCTGGGATAATGATAAGCTCAACTATTCTGCTGTTAAGTAACAACTGTCAAATTACTATTTTTGTGGTAAAATTACTGAGTACCCAGTAAGAAAAGTTACTTACTCTAAACAACAATAAAAAGAAAACGGCAGCTAATCAGACCAAACCAAGACAGGGGTTTTATACTACCATCACACCCTTTCAGAATTTTTTGGTCTCGACGCTATCAACTTTTTTGAGTTCAAAAATGTGTCACAGTAATATTACTAACTTAATGGGTTGGCGCATTTCTAAACGATATTATCGGTTAGATTTACTATTGCAATAGTTCTCTTTACGTAAAGGTTTACTGTAAAATTTGGTTAGTTTTACTAACTTTGTGGGTTGGCGATTTCAATATCAGTTAAACTTACCCACAAAAACTTTTTGTGTGTGGTGCTGATTCTAGATCATTTTTGTTTGTGACCACGAAACTGTTTGGGAAAATGGTCTATCACCTTTGAGTTTTCGGTAATTTAAGCTCTAAGTTTCTTGAAATGCCGATTTCAACCCTTTTCATGAGCGTTTTGTGGGGAACCCACGCTTTTGATTTGACCCTCTTGGATATCATCATATGGTACTATTTCTTAGATTTAAAATAAATTGTTTCATGAAACTCTACGATTTTTTAAAGCAAAGATATACCATTTAGAAGTCAAGTGATCGAAATGACATTTTGAATTGAATGCATTTTCAATAGAATTCAATACAAAAAACTAGCCTACTGTTGTGTTGTGCGCATTAGACAATTTTGTATTTCCAAATGGTATATTTTCGTTTAAAAAGAAATCAAACAATTGTTTGCGATAGTTTGTTTCATAGTTAAGAAATAGTACTTCATCATAATATATAATAATAATATATAATATATAAAAAAGTCTTGCGGTATTTCCGCAAGCTTGTCTTTGCAAGCGCGTAGTTCTAGTTGTATTCGTCGCATCGGTTCACGCTAGAGCTTTTTGGAAAGCTCTTTTCACGCGCTAGCACGTGTTTGATTTATTGTTGTTTGTTTTTAGTCGTTCGTGAGTTATAGCGTCGCAAACATGGAGCAAAATAAAGAGAAAATACGGCATATTTTACAGTACTACTACGATAAAGGCAAAAATGCATCTCATGCTGCCAATAAAATTTGTGCAGTTTATGGACCCGATACAGTTTCCATTTCCACCGCACAACGATGGTTTTAACGTTTTCGTTCTGGTGCAGAGGTGATCGAAGATGCGCCACGGTCCGGAAGGCCTGTCGTCGAAAATTGCGATAAAATCGCTGAATTGATCGAAAGAGACCGGCATAGTAGCAGCCGTAGCATCGGCCAAGAGCTGGGCATGAGTCATCAAACCGTTATAAACCATTTGAAGAAGCTTGGATTCAAAAAGAAGCTCGATGTATGGGTGCCACACGACTTGACGCAAAAAAACATTTTTGCCCGTATGGATGCATGCGAATCGCTTCTGAATCGCAACAAAATCGACCCGTTTTTGAAGCGGATGGTGACTGGCGATGAAAAGTGGGTCACTTACGACAACGTGAAGCGCAAACGGTCGTGGTCGAAAAGCGGTGAAGCTGCCCAGACGGTGGCCAAGCCTGGATTGACGGCCAGGAAGGTTCTTCTGTGTGTTTGGTGGGATTGGCAGGGAATCATCCACTATGAGCTGCTCCCCTATGGCCAAACGCTCAATTCGGACCTGTACTGCCAACAACTGGACCGCTTGAATGCTGCACTCATGCAGAAGAGGCCATCTTTGATCAACAGAGGCCGAATTGTCTTCCATCAGGACAACGCCAGGCCACACACATCTTTGGTGACGCGCCAGAAGCTCCGGGAGCTCGGATGGGAGGTTCTTTTGCATCCACCGTATAGTCCGGATCTCGCACCAAGTGATTACCACCTATTTCTGTCCATGGCGAACGAGCTTGGTAGTCGGAAGTTGGCCACAAGAGAGTCCTGTGAAAATTGGCTCTCCGAGTTTTTTGCCAATAGGGAAGCAAGCTTCTATAAGAGGGGCATTATGAAGTTGGCATCTCGTTGGGAACTCGTCATCGAACAAAACGGCGCATATTTGAATTAAATCGCATTATTATAACCAATTTTATGAACAATTGAAAATTCAATAAAAATACCGCAAGACTATTTTGACAACCTATTATAAAGGAGAGTCAAAATAAACGCATAGGCTTCCCCACAAAACTTGACGGAAAACAATCAAAGTAAGCATTTTAAGCAACTGTAAGCTCAAACGAGAAGGCCAAGCTAACTTCGTCTGCGCCGAAGTTTTTATACGCTTGCAAATGCTGTTTTTGAAATGTCAGAGCTTAAGAACGCTTACAAAAAAATCAAAAATTTTTTTAAACATCTGATTTCGACCACATCCAATTAACAATCTCCGAGTTTAAGAAAGATAAAATTGAAAACAAAAAAGTTTTTCTCACTAAGACACATTTTCCGATCCATCGGTCCTATGGCAGCCTTAAGATATAGTCATCCGATTTCGACCAAATTTTTCAAATATATTTGAAAGCATATAGAATTAGTAATCAGTGAGTTTAAGGACGCTAACATTAAAAACAAACAATAATTTCTTACTAAGAACCATCTTCGACCGATCGGTCCTATGGCAACCATTAGATATAGTCACCCGATGTCGATCAACTTTTTCAAATTAGTTTGAAAGCGTTTAATATTAATAAACACCGATCTTAAAAACGATTTACTTAAAAACAAAAAAAAATTTGATCACTAAGACCCATTTTCCGACCGATCGGTCCTATGGCAGCTATAAGATATAGTCATCCGATTTTGACCAAAGTTTGAAAATCTGTTTGAAAGCATATAATATTATTAATGACCGAGTTTAATCACGTTAACATTGAAAACAAAAAAGTTTTTCTCACTAAAACCCATTTTTTGACCAATGGTTCCTATGGCAGCTAGAAGATATCGTCATCCGATCCGGTCGATTCTGACATATTAGCAGCGTGCAGTAAAAAGAAGACTCTGTGCAAAATTTCTGCTCGATAGCTTTAAAACTGAGAGACTAGTTTGCGTAGAAACAGACAGACGGACAGACAGACGGACAGACAGACAGATAGACAGACAGACAGACAGACGGACGGACAAAGCTTAATCGACTCAGCTCGTCGCCCTGATCAAGAATATATATAGTTTATGCGGTCGGAAATGAATATTTCTATGCGTTGCAAACTTCTAGGCAAAATTATAATACCCTTTGCAAGGGTATAAAAAGGAATAAATACCGACATTTGGCTTCACACAGTTAAAAGGCCAACAAGCCGAGCTTCTCTAAATCTGTTGGCGTGTGTGCCTATAATTTTCGGACAAGAGAATGGAACCTACAGTTTAACGCCGAATCCAAACGGCAAAGTTTAACAAGCTTTTTCATTATTAGTTAATTCACAGCTGGCACCAATAGCTGGTGAAGGCGACCGGATGTTTAAAAGTTTTTTCCAAAGAGATTTAGCTGTATTCCCACTTGTCTGATATCTCATATGAAAAGCTAAAAAATATTCTGAATATCTGAGAAGTAGCCATTGGCCTTTTTTTGGCATAAGCCCAAACAAAAATTTTATTTAACGGGCCACAAAGTTGTAAATGTAAAGTTATTAACGAAAGTGTGCAGATTAATCAGTAACAGAAACTTCTTGCTACAACTTGCTCCTTTTCGAGAAAATCTACTTTATTGCAGTTGAATTCGTGCATAAGTTAAGGATATTACTTGAGAGATAAATAAAAAACAATTTTTGGCTTGATAGCGTGAAAACACAAAAAGGATTTGTAAGTCGAATTAAGAGTTGAAAATAAAAGTACGAACTGAATTTCAGTTCAATAGCTTAAAATACAACAAAGTTGAAGCAAATCGGATAGATCAGTTATATGGCAGCTATATGAAATAGTATGCCGAATCGAACCATATTTGATAAGTCGCTTAAGGAGCTTAAAGTACGTGAACAAACCGAATTTCAGTTCAATATCGTTACAACCAACATAGTTGGTGCGAATCGATCAGATCGGTTATATGGAAGCTATATGAAATAATGGTCCAAATCGAATTCGATTTTGTAAGTCATATTCGGAGCTAAAAATGCGAGTATTAATCAAAATTCAGATCAGTAGCATTATAAACAACAAAGTTGCAGCAAATCTGCCAGATCGGTTAACTGGTCTAAATAAAGTGAATCTTTGCAATTCGTTTTTGGGGTCTAAAATAAAAACCAAATTTGGAGTAAATATCGTATCAACTAGAGTTTATGCCAACAAAAAGCCAAAAAAAAAACCAGTGTGCAATCCGAGTTTCTCATTTGAGTTTTTTGACAGCAAACTATGGTATTTTTCAGCCATATCCAATTGCTATTCCAAAATGTTGTAATTAATATCTGTTGATTTGTGTTGTTTATATAGAATTATACTCAACCATAGACCTTGAGCCAGCCAGATGTAAACTTTGACTAATACCATAAATATAACTTACAGCTGTAAATACAGCTTTAATAACAAAGTGATTGCTTAGCATTTACTCACACTTATTTATTATGGAGCTGTGAAGTAACTAGCCATGAAAAAGCAAAAATTCTCTAACTATTTCCGTTCGGATTCGGCGTTAAACTGTAGGTCCCTTTCTCTTGTGCGAAAATTATAAGCACACAATGGAAGAGATTGAGAGAAGCTTGGACCTGGCCCTCCTGGAGGTGCTGCTTGAGCCAATTTTACATTATTTATTATGGAGGACCCTTTAAATTTAGTTTAGTTTTTTTTCTCACATTACTTGAAATAACATGCGAATTCTGTAAAACCCTTTCAATTCCGTTAGCGACCAAAGGAATCTTTCATAATGTTATCATCTATTTTAAAGCTTTATTGCCATATCCGGGATTATCATTTCACATTACTACGTGTGTTCAGTTAACATTGGCCTCAGCTAAGCCACTCCTAACACTCTTATGCTAAACGACCGCTCTGTTAATATACAGAAATTTTAATGTTAGCAAAGACACAAACCTGGCTGCTCCCACAATGTTAAGTCTGTCTAGTCTCGGCAAGCTTTTCTCGCATGCTATAAATTCTTTACATCAATGAGACAATCAAAAACTAATACTAAACTCAAATAAAAAGCCGCAAACACCACAAAACCCCAAGAAAAAAAAAACTACATCAACTAGAGTAGGGTAGACAAACCACAAATGATTTTCTCCATGGGGAAAGCAACGATCGGAAAAAGAAGGAAACATGACACGACAGAGAAGATGGCAAGGGCAAGCACAGCTGACGCTTTTGGAGGTGTAACTTTAAATACAAAAGGGACGTGCCGTCGGACGCCTGCTGTCCACTTTGATACATCATTTTTTGTCGCTCAGACAAAGGGCCCGCCCCCACACCCTGCACAATACGAGCCGAGAGCCTCACAGCTGGCAGGCTGCTAAAGGATTTTAGGCTTTAAGCCAAAGTTGCTATTTTTTGGCCAGCTTAAAGCTCAGTGACACTTACGGGTCGAATGTGTTAATGGGGGGGGGTTGGGGTGTGGGAAAGAATACACATAAAATCTGTGGGCCTCTCCGCTTGAAGCGTGTTATCCTTTAGGGAGCAAGCGAACAGACATATGCCGACAGACGTTGACCAGCTTAAAGTTGGTTTAATTAAAAGTTTTTTGTGGACATTTTGAAGCTAACAAGAAAAAAGGGGTTCGCCATTTTCAGTTAGTTTAATGTTGGCTGTGGCTTAGTAAAGCCAGATGGCTAACTAAGCATGTAGGAAAGTTGAGTCAAATACAAATGGGAAAAAAATTATCAGAACGTGTTGGTAGAATTGTTTCATCCAGCCAAAAAGTAAAAGGCAGAATGGCTGATTAGTTAGCGAATTTCTAATTTGGAATGACAATGGGAAAAAAATTATTATAAATATTAAGTTGAATTGGCTTTTGCTTATATTAGAAGGAGTATAAAAAACTAAATTTAATGAAATTGAAAGACGGCCCAGCACGACTTTACCTAAATGATAACTCCAGGTCAATAACTTATGTTTGTTCATAACTTTTAAAACAAAACACCCACACACCACAAAGAAGGCTGGTCAGCAGTACAGCTGTGTCAATAACCTCCCAGTTCTATCAACAGCAGTCTTTGCCTATCTTCTGTAAGTCGGCAGAGGCCATCTCATGTCAACATTGTTATACAGCAAAACCCGACACCAACAGACAACGCCAAGTCCACACAAGCTTTGTGTATGTGTGTGCCCCATATCGGCCCTTCTGTATAAGTGGGGGAACAAACATAACTTATTGACCTGGAGCCTGCTAAAAGTACTATGATGGATTTTCAAAGAGGTCACTAAAACAATCACCTTAAATGATAACGTTTAAATGTGACAACTTTCCTGTGAATTTCTCATTCTTCAATTTTGTTGACAATAAAAAGGAAATATTTATTTGATAAATTTCCTAAGAGCTATTTGAAGCAGTCAATCTGCCCGAGGTCACTAATATATAGCTGCCAACCAACCGAAGGCAGTTTGCTACAGATGCCAACACAATCATTCCCCTTTTCCCCACCAGACTAGTTTCCTCACTTAACATCCGACTAATCCCTGCCATCATTTTGCTCCTTTCATCTTGAAACTGCATACCCAAACAAGAAAAACGCTTGCATTTAACCACCATGGCAAATCTTCAACGTAAAGCTAAACTAATTGCTTCAAGCAATTGCCGCGTTGTCTAGTTAGTGGAAAAGAAGCCATCGACAGCCACTGCAGCAGATCCTGCGGCGTCTCCTGTAACCCAATATGAAGGCAATGCGCCATTAAGCACACGATGCAACAGAAACTCAACTGCCTGAAAAAGTAGCAGGAATATATCTACCACCAGGAGGAGGATGAGGAGGAGTGGAAGAAGAACATGCAACGGACATAAATCGTTAGCAAAATGTTTTTGGCGGTTACAAGCAACCCACAAACCAAAGAATGGAAAGACCCACTTTCAAGTATGTGCGCCTGTGTGTGTGTGTGTGTATGTTGTGGTGTCAACAGGCGTTCAAGTTTTTTTGACACTCGCCCCACCTCTCCCCTCTAGCCAACTCATAAAGCACACGCTCCTCCTCTGCCAGCGACAAGGACAACTAGCAAAAGTCAAGTGATTTTTTCGTCTGCTGCTTTTGCTGATTGTTGTGGGTGCACCCAGCCAACCCATAAAAAAGAAACACAAATTGTCAACGCAGTGTACAGGCAGTTAGTCAATTTTATGATAAAGATTCAGAGTGAACTATATATAGCATAACTTTGTGTAGATATCAAACACTTGAAATTTTGGGGCTCACAATTACTGAGCAATTTGCCAGCAGAGTATGGGCAGAACTTTGCTTTGAGGTCTTAAAGTCGTTACCATAATTGGCATTAGCCCCAAAATATTCGTTTATTGTGAACGGTCGGGGGCAGGCGCAAAAAGGTTTTTATATGTGAACATTTTAAAGTTCAAGGATTGTTTGAGTAATAAAAACTAGTAGCACATATTCTAAAACAGGCATGCCCAAAAGCAGCAAACGACAGAGCACTCACCAATACTCACAAAGATAAGCACCAATACCAATAATGAAATTGTTGTTGGTCAGTTTGCTTGCGCTCGCAAACACCAATCAAAGAAGAGAACAAACCCGGTTTTCGTTCTACGCGTCGCATACACACGAAATCGTTAGCAGGTGTGTCGTTTCGTATGCCTCGCGCCATACATGTATACGATCATTGATTTCCTATGTTCCGTGCAATTACAATAACAAAACGTACCCAAAGAGCATACGGCTGGGCATCGCTGTTCTAAAAATTTGAACATTCTACCTAAAATCAAGGTTCCCATTAGGGCAAAAATATTTAAAATCAAATAAACCGAATTATGAATGGCGACAAACTGATCTCCAAGCCCAGGCCTTCTGCTTCCAGGTATCCGCATCCCTCTTTTTGTTCTCCAAAATGCATTTGATTGGCTCAAAAAGTCTACAAGCAAAAGTTCCTCAGCCGCAGAAAAGTTCTTCGCTCTTGGTCTTTTCGGTGTTTCACATTGATTCATCATCGCAAGCAATTTTATTTAATTATTTTGCCAAATAATTACCAGCCACAACAATAGCATTTAAAAAAAGCCAAAACAAACACAGCTGTTTCGTCGACAGTGTCAGGTCACACTTTTGCAGCGATAGCAATTAGTCGTTATCGGGTGAACCTGCCGATAAGTCTTATTGAGAAAACCAAAAGACTTAACCTCTGGTAATTCCGGCCGGCAAATTTTACCGGCCGGTATCTAACCGCAATTTTTTAAAAATTGGGCCCAAGTGCGACTAATTTTAAAATGTTGAGTAATTTAACTGTATATTAGAATTTAATTGATCGAAAAATTTTCTTAATTTTTGTTTATTTCAAAATTAAATATGATTCGATACGTGACATTGCGAACGCGACACTTTATTCCATCATTTTGTTTATGTCGTTTCTGTTATAATGCGAAGCACAAACTTACGATTAATTGCAATCACATAGTTTCTCATTGTTTCTTCAGGCGCTTCAATAGGCGCTTTTATCAAAAAAAAAGAAACTCTTTAGAGAAGCTATGATTAGCTATTACACTTTTAATAACAGAGAATCTTGAACTAGATGTTCTGAGCTAGTTCAACCGATTCAGTACTGGTTCAACAATTTTTGACACACAACCCAAGAGAAAACAAGAAAGAAAGTCGGTCAAGCCCGACTATAACATACTCTGTACCCTTAACGTCTCAGCTCGCATTTGCTCACGAGTTATACGCGTTCATCTCTAAGTTTCACTCTCTCTCTCTCTCTCTCTCTCACTAAGATTGACGTTCAATAGAATGCTGCGGTGGTGGGTGGGGTGGTGCTGGGTGTTTATTGGCCGTTTTTTGCTCATAACTTGAGTATCGTTCATCCGATCTTTATCATTCCTTCAGCAAATCGATAAATAATTTTATTTACAAGGTATCTCTAGAAGGTACGAACGATCTATCTTCAAAACTGTAGGAGATATGACGTTTTTTCCAAATTGCGGGGGCGGGAGGGGGCGTGGCAAAAATTGAAAATAAACTTGATCTGCCTGCAAGTATAAGAAATATATGCCCCATACATGTCAAACCTCTATCTCTTACCATCTCTGAGATCTCTTCGTTCATACGGACGGACGGACGGACGGACGGACGGACGGACGGACGGACGGACGGACGGACGGACGGACGGACGGACAGACGGACATGGCTATATCGACTCGGCTGTTGATGCTGATCAAGAATATATATACTTTATAGGGTCGGAAACGATTCCTTCTCCCTGTTACATACTTTTGCACAAACTTAATATACTCTATGTACCTTTGGTACAGAGTATAAAAAGGGAGACTAGTTTGCGTGAAAATGGATAACAATCAAATAATCTCCTCTCAATCTCCTTCACTGAAGGAACCTGGCGTCAAACAGGTGCCAGCTAAAATGGACTGGAAAGCGCTGGAAATCGATCAGCAATCTGAAATTACTTTAATGGCATTGGTGCAGTCCCCTGGCAAGAAAATGAATCATCTTTTTTATTGTTTTTGCACTGAACAGCAAAATTCATTACTTCAATGAAGAAATCATCTTGCTGGTCTTCTGGGACTTTAGCAGCTTGAGCCTTTAAAAATTCTCCAAATACATCCACTGAAGGGGAGAATTTCCGATTTTGATTTTTTTATTGGAAGAGCCTCCTCCATGAGTTTTTCCTTCTCTTCGACCCTAGAACGTTTCTCTTCCGTCTCGGAAATCGACTTTTCCGATAGTGGAGGATCTGATTCATCACCAATTTGTAATATAAAACACTCACTGCAAATGAGGAACTCTATGGGCGCATTCGAATGTGACTCTCCGAAAAGCGCATCTTCTCAAACCAAAACGCGCTTTGTTGATTTTTTCATTAAAGTGGTTTATTGGCAGCGGAAATTATTTAATTTAATTTTATTGTCCTCGACCTTCACGTCTTTTTTATTGAAAACAACCTCTGCCCTATGTTAAAAAACGCTGCTTGGCGAGCCTTCCTGTTTTTGTACAGATTGCTCTTGCTGTCGTATAGGAGGGACTCATTTCTAAAATTAATATAGTATGTTAGCCACAATGCATATTCTGCAACGGTTTCGTCTGCCATTTTCGCAAATAAATAATTGCAATTTAAAATAATTTTTTATTTTCTACTTGACAGAAGTAAACAACTTTCAGAGTTCTTAATTTAGTGTAATCGATAAATAAAATCGAGTATATCGAATAAAATTGTAGTATTTTTTTGGGGGAAATGGCAACTCCACAAAATTTACAGCTTTATCTCAGCAGACTTACTTTTATCAAATAGATCCGGCTCTTTTTCATCATATTTGTCTAAAGAGAAGGCAAAAGTTGTTCGTCAGAGATATATGTTTACCTATTACACTATTATATCGTGTCTTTAGAGAGACTCTTTAGAGATATATGACAAGTGCAAAGACTGCTTAAGATTGGATTACATTAGTCGCTATTTTTTCATATTTAGAATATTCACCAGCCCTCGTAAAAACGTAATTGTGATTTACCCTAGTAATTGTTGTGAATTTTGCTATTACTTGACAGTCAAAGCTTAGTTCGTGAATGTAAATTAAAATGAAAATGCCAAGGCAAAGTGTACAACAAGCACATAAAATGACAGACAGAAGGAAAAACCCGTATAGACATTGTAAAAACTCTCGCTAACACTTTAGAACTTTAATGAAATTTCAATATAAAAGATATCATCCAAAAATAGTGTGCTAACGACCTTCCATCTAGATTTAATTACAAATCCACTAAAGTTTGGCCATAAACAAGTTTGCTTTGCATAAAAACACAAACGCTGTCTAACAAATATTTATCCAGTCATTAACATCATTCATCCATTCGCGTTACCTTTTAGCGGCTGTGAAACACTCGAGACCAACAACTAAAACTGAAAACCACAACAAGATGACAACAACAAACCAGAACGACAATTTGCGCTGAAAAACTTTCTAAACTGGCGAAACTTTGTCCGTAACTAAAACCGCGCGATGAAGTGCGTCCACAAACTCGCATACTCACTCGCCAAATCAATTTGCAGAGCTAAATAATTTTGAAGGGGAATTCCCATCGCATTAGCGCTCAAAATTGAAAACCGCACGCACAACTCGGCGTATACGTGATTTATGTTTGAAACAGATGTGTACGGGGGCCTAATGACAGATTAATTTCAAGAAGCTAAAGCAATTACATTACGTATCTTGTTGAATCCTTTAAGCCAAAACAAAATGGTCCCTGGCTTTTGAATTTACGAGCTGACCTGGGCAGACATCAGCAAGGAAATCATTTTCCGATGTGTGAGTTTTTTTTTTTTTTTTTCTTGTTGCTTGTTTGTTTATCTCCCGTTTTGTTTGGATGCCAAGTGCAAAACGAGGCTGCAAAAATGCAATTAAAATCGTTTCATGTGACATTTCAGTTTTCAGTGCTGGACACTTGGGGATCTATTTGTTTTGCCTACGGTATAAATTGTGTAAATGGCAGGTGAACTTTATATATCTGCATGTAGAAGTCCAATGATAAATTGTAGCCAGCAGCAGAGCAAAGCAATAACTGTTAACTGGTTCAGTAAGTTATTCAGTTGGGATACACAAAAAGAATGAAAGGGAGAGAGAAAAAGTAAAGGAAATACAGCAAGCGAATGAAAGAAGCGAAACACTCAATCTAATCTGTACTTGAATGGAGGCGAATGAGTCATGGACAAATCATTGATAAATAATTAGTTGGACTAAATTGCGAATACAAGAGGACAGTGACTAAGGCGAGATCCAGCTGATGAGCATTAATTGAAATTTTTTTTGATACGATTTTTTGGTCCTATTCTGCTTGATCAGTCCAGGATTAAAATCGCCTTAAAATTTTGAAATAATTTGTATCAGGGGTGCCACAGAAATCACTTTCGCTCGAAATTAGCTTGAATTTCATATCCCCCTGGCACAGAGCCTGTTTTCGAGTGATTCGAAAATCGCGCAACCTTGAGTCGGGGATTTGTTTAAATAAGCCCCTAAAATGCATTTTAATAAAAAAAATTAAGAAAAGCTAACTTCGGTTCGGCCGAAGTTTATATGCACTTGCAGCTTGTATAATATATATAAATTAAGGTTTTAAATGATTTTCGTCGAAAATTCCTAGATGAGCTATTTTCCAAACTCAGCAATAGATGGCGTCACTACTTTGATCATTTGCTTGACAGTTTGTTATATGGCAGCTATACGATATATTTATCGGATTTTGAGCAAACTCCCTAAAAGTGTGTGGAAACTGATGATATTCATAACTGGGAAGCATAAAGACGCTACCATTGAAAACAAAAAAGTTTTTCTCACTAGAACTACTTTTTCGACCGATCGTTCCTATGTCAGTTATATGCTATAGCCATCCGATTTGGATCAAAATTGGCAAAATTGTGTGGTAGTATATAATATTGACGAATAACAAGTTTTGGAGCGATAGCATTGAAAACCAAAAAGTTTTTCTAACTGAGACTTTTTTTCTGAACTATCTTTTGTATGGTAGCTATACTATATAGTTGTCCGATTTTCATCAAAGTTGGTGGCATTGTGTGAAAGCTTAGAAAACTGATAAATACGACGTTTAGAGGCGTTTTCATGGAAAACAAAAAAGTTTTTCTCACTAAAACTAGTTTTTCGACCGATCGTTCATATGACAGCTATATGCTATAGTCATCCGATTTGGATCAAACTTGGCAGAATTGTGTGGAAGTATACGACATTGACCAATAACAAGTTTAAACGCGATAGCATTGAAAACAAACAAGTTTTTCTTACTAAGATTATTTTTAGACCTATCTTTTCTATGGCAGCTATACTATATAGTTGTACGATTTTCATAAAACTTGGTGAAATTACGAAGAGGCATAGAAAACTAATGAATGTGTGGGGGCGTCAGCATTGCAAACAAAAAAGTTTTTCTCACTAAAACTAGTTTTTCGACCGCTGGTTCCTATGGCAGCTATATGCTATAGTCGTCCGACTCGGCCGATTCCAACAAATGTACAGCGTATTCGTACTAAAAGACTTTTTGTAAAGATTGGTTGCGTTAGCTTTAAAACTGACGGAGGAGATAGCGTAGAAACAGACGGACATATGTCAACTCAGCTCGTCATGCCGATCAAGAATATATATACTTTATGTGTTCGGAGATGCTTCCTTCTATGCTTTACAAACATCTGAACAATTTTAACATACCCTAAAAGGGTAGAATAATTTTGTGAGTGTAGTGTGAAAATTTTATTCTAAATAGTCGGCTGTCAAAATTCTCTAAAAATAAAATCTTATTAAATAGAACCTATCCCATTTCATCAAAGAAGGCTACATTTTCTTAATATTTAGAGATTTGCTATTACACTATCTTCAGAGAGTCTCTTTGAGATATATAACAAGTGTAAAGGCAGCTTTAAACGTAAAGTTACTGTATAGTCCATATTAATAAAAATATATAAACTATATAAAATATTTTTGTGTAAAATAACAACATGAAAGATTCCAGTCTCGAACAGTAGTAGATTTTTATTAATTTTTTTTCCAAAAACCTAACAAAAAATCGTCTATTTTCTTGGCTCAACTGAATGGGTTCAATGGCAATGACCTGCAGCGACTGCGCAACGATTACAATTCTTTTTCTTCACTTTATTTTAAGTAATTTTTTAAATGGGTTTTGGAAAGCAATTGAACGACATAGAAAAAGGCCAATAAAAGAATATGTCGAATCTGGAGCAAACTTCCCTGAAATCGCTAATAAAAAAAAAATTGGACGAAGCCCAAATGTTGCTGGTAATTTTATTTGAAACGAATCAAATTATGGAAATAATATGAAAGAAGAAGTTCAGTTCGCGACCACATCAGCATCCAGAATACTTATCATCAGAACAGCTTCAAATTCTCATCGTTCTGCTGCTAAATTTAGAGAAAAACAAGAAAGAAAGTCGGTCAAGCCCGACTATAACATACTCTGTACCCTTAACGTCGCAGCTCGCATTTGCTCACGAGTTATACTCGCTCATCTCTAAGTTTCACTCTCTCTCTCTTTCTCTCTCTCTCACTAAGATTGCCGTTCAATAGAATGCTGTGGTGATGGGTGGGGGGTGGTGGGTGTTTACTGGCCGTTTTTTGCTCATAACTTGAGTATCGTTCATCCGATCTTTATCATTCCTTCAGCAAATCGATAAATAATTTTGTTTACAAGGTATCTCTAGAAGATACGAACGATCTATCTTCAAAACTGTAGGAGATTTTTCCAAATTGCGGGGGCGGGAGGGGGCGTGGCAAAAATTGAAAATAAACTTGATCTGCCTGCAAGTATAAGAAATATATGCCCCATACATGTCAAACCTCTATCTTTTACCATCTCTGAGATCTCTTCGTTCATACGGACGGACGGACGGACAGACGGACAGACGGACAGACGGACGGACGGACAGACGGACAGACGGACATGGCTATATCGAATCGGCTGTTGATGCTGATCAAGAATATATATTCTTTATAGGGTCGGAAACGACCCTGTACCTTCGGTACAGAGTATAATTATGTCTTAATGCAAGTCTGGTAACTGTAAAACGCATTATTTGGAATGCCAAACATTTGAAAGACTAAGGCTGTACAGTTTTGGTTCGCTCGAGAGCATATGGCGTGGTACAAGAAGGGACACTCTGACTTCTTTTCTGATGAATAGAAGTTCAACTTCTTTCACGAAGTGTGAAAGAAGGAATGTTTCTTAAGTCGTCATTCTACTTGTGCTGGAGGCATATGAATATCATATTATGGGAGCTTTAAAAAATGAACGCAATGGATCCTAAATTGTACTAAATACGGCTTTTCCACAATTCTCGAATATTTTTGGAAGGATTCAATAGATATTCTAGCTAGATACCGCCCAGCTGGTCGTTTCTCATACTGCCGAATTAGTCAAATAGTGGATAAACGATCAAAATGTAAAATTCCTCGAGTGGCCATAATACTCCACAAGACCTTAATATTATCGAGAATATTTGGAGACTGCAGTCCCGAAAAGTATATGAGGGAAGGAGACAATTTGACCATTCTGCAACCCTAATTAAGCACATTAAAAAAGCTTGGTTAACAATTTCGCTTGAAGTTATGAAGAAATGTTATTTTTATTTGCCAAATCGAACGAATCAAGTTATATTGAACAAAGGAGGCTGTACCAAATACTAAAATATTCTTAAATATTCAATTAATAAATAAGAATGAACCATAATTATTACTTAATATAATTTTTATTTAATTTTAAGTATATGAACCTATTCAATTAAACCAAGAAAATGGCAGAATTTTTGGAAAACAAAAAATGAGTAAAAATTTCATGTTTCATTAATGAGTTATTATTCTACACAGAAAAAACCCTTGTTTATTGATATCGACAAGTTGATAGAAGAGATAACCTATTCAGTTAAGCGAGAGTGTATTTATATATTTATGATTTTGACGTTACAAATTTTCATACTAATCTTTTTACCAAAAGTCCCTTTTATCCCTTCACAATCAACAACAACAACAACTGTGTATTCCCCAAACAGAGTTGAATAGCCACCGGGGACCCATCACTTGGAGAGAATGGCCATCCCAAAAAAACTTGAGACGAAATTAAATGTAATGCCAAGATACAAAACCCCATTAAATTTGCATTAAAATATTCAATTTAAGAGAAGGCAGACAGCCAGAGACCAAGCCAGCCATGTCATTTGCACATTTGACAAGAAGGAGTTGCTGGTGCTTCCGCTGCTGCTGTGGCTGGTGGCTGGTGGCTGAAGGCAGCATCAAAGGCGAACCAGACAACGGCTGACAACGGTAACTTTTATGAGATGACACATGGCTGCTCAGCTAGCTGGCTGGCTGTCTATAGCGCCTTCTTTTATGCTTTAATTATTTGCAGCATGCAAAGTTAAGCCCACACACACACGTACACACATTGGGCAAGGTATTAAGTTGTAAATATGTAAAAGTGTTCACAGCTGCTGTGGCGGCTCCCCACCCCGGCATGCGTATGTCAAAAATGAATTACATTGCAGTCTTGCTCTGTATGTACGTGAATGTGTGTGTGTGTCTGCATAGTTAAGTGCGCCACAAAGTATGCAGCAAAGTACAACAAAACAGCTGCCTGGCTGCTGCTGCTGCTTCTTGCTTGCTCTTTGGATTTAGTTGTGTTGAACGCCAACATACCAACATGCACACACACACACACACATGGCACATTTAGTTAGTGGGCTGTTGACTGCCTCTCGAGTGCTTAGTTTTAAGTCCGATACAATTTACTTAAACCTATTCGCCATAAATTTACCATAACATACACACACAAGGAGCAAGTATATACGTTCGTATAAATATTTCTGTGGATTTTTAATTGAATGTCCGAAAGTTCTTTTGGTGTCTTCTATCTGATGGAGCTTTGGCAAAATTTTGAAAACTTCTCCAAATGGTGTTTGAATTTAATTAAAAATGTTTTGTACAAGTGTGCATTTTGTTTCGAAAGCCAGCTTTATTGAATTATGCAAGAGAATTTTGGCTTGCAAAAGATTTGTTTGACCAAAGAAAATGATATCCAAAAGTTTGTAGAAACTTGTTTTAAACAACTCTGAAACTTTTCACTTAATTTCGCAATCATCTGGTATAACTTTATATTTAAAATATTTTTCTGTTCAAATAGAAATCTGCCTAAAAACTTTTCTGTGAAATTTTAAACATCTTAGAAGCCCTCATTTCTGTTGGCTTCAGATGTATCATTAAATCGTTTCAATCTCGAAATACTCTATTACATAGAGTATTACTAAGAGCCTTAAGCTAAGATTACACGATCATCACAATGTAATGATTTCGTGACTGACAGCCAGTACAAATTTTCTTTCTCTTCATCACAAAACCTACATTTCACGGTCAGCACATTTGCAGTAACTTAAATCATAACAACATTTATTTTGACGTTAATGGTAAAGATAAGTCAAGCAGCCAATTAAACTATTATTTCGTTATTTTTGATTTCTGTTAATTTGTCAAATAGTTTAGACAATACAGGCGAATCAGTCAAGTTGGGTAGTGCAAATTTTTATTGCTAAATTCAACTTTAGACACGGAATCAATATGGTACCTCAATGTTTAATTTCATAAATTGTTCCTGTAACATTAGACGCCATTAACAAAGAGCTGATACCACAAGTTATTTAAGGGTTATTTCAATCATTTATATTTTTCTCATATTTCTGCAGATTACTCTCAATTCTCTCAGTTCTTATGATTTACGTCAGCACAAATATAAAATTTGACATGATTTTCGTCAGCACAAACTCTAAAGAGTTATTATACGATCAGCACAAGCAAGTACTGTACACGTCACCCCCACATTATTACAGTGATTACCCGACGCGTAGTCAGTTGGCACAGATAATAATTACATTGTGCTGACCGTGTAATCCTACCTTTTGGATTTATGCAGTTTACCTTACAATGTGGAAGCCCCACAATTGTATTATACTCTGTACCAAAGGTACACAGAGTATATTAAGTTTGTGCAAAAGTGTGTAACAGGGAGAAGGAATCAGTTCCAACCCTATAAACCTATATATAAAGTATATATATTCTTGATCAGCACCAACAGCCGAGTCGATATAGCCATGTCCGTTTGTCCGTATGTCTGTCTGTCCATCTGTATGAACGCACAGATCTCAGAGATGGTAAGAGATAGAGGTTTGACATGTATGGGGCATATATTTCTTATACTTGCAGGCAGATCAAGTTTAATTTCAATTTTTGCCACGCCCCCTCCCGCCTCCGCAATTTGGAAAAAACGTCATATCTTTTACAGTTTTGATGATAAATGGTTCGTACCTTCTAAAGATATCTAGTAATCAAAATTATTTATCGATTTGCTGAAGGAATGATAAAGATCGGATGAACGATACTCAAGTTATGAGCAAAAAACGGCCAGTTTTTCTCGCAGCTGGCAGTCCAGTCGATGCTTGACGTATCAAATTTAGGGCCGATTTCTCTTCTTCCAGATAGCTGCTATGCTATGCCTTTTACATACAAGACTGAGAGTTAAAAAAAACTAAAAAGTTGTTAATTTTAAGGACAGTTTGCAGAGAACTGAATTAATGGGGGGTGCCACAAAAATTACTAGAGAGTTTGGTATAAACGTTAACATTTCAAATTTAAATTACTTAATTTTATATGTAAAGTGAAAAGTATATCTGCGTTAGCTAGATCAGTTGGTGAATTTGAGCAATTTACTTTTTTCCCGCTTCAATCCGCTTTACTTTCGCATATGATCTAGCAACCGAGCATTTTGTTGTCACTTCACTTATTAATGCAAGCTGTTTAAATTTAAAATACAATCGTTGATACGAAAATCTCTAGTGATTTCTGTGGCACCCCCGGATATTTCAAACTTATTAAACATATTAAATTAATAAAATCTAGTTTCAAAATGTTACTAAAAATTTCACAGTTGAAACATCTAATTGATGAGAGCTGGTATCAAATTGATACAAAAAAGTGTCAGCCTTATACAAGTTCGTATCATTGGCCGTGTTCACCAGCATACATCAAACATCGTAAATAAAACATCAAACATCATCGATCAAAAAAAAATTGATTGACTTATGCTTATCGCTTTGATTGAATTCTTAATAAATAATAGTATGCGTGAAAGATATTGTTTCAGTGAAATGACAATTTAAATTTTCTGTTATTTTTTTATGATCATGGTTGCACATCACTGTCGTTCACCGCATCATCGAACCAGATCGATCGATGTTTTGTCATCGAGATGTGCTGGTGAAAATAGCCAATATCATATCCTCGAAATATCATTTAAATACTTTTGAAAATAACTTGATACTTGGAGTATAAAAGAGAATATGATACTTAATAATTTGAAATTGATGACTAAATATTGTTATTTCGATGTTTACTTTTTTTGTGAGTGTACATTTTGGAATTGTTGACTTGCCTAATTTGATAATATGAATATGCAAAATTTATGGAATATGCAAACAATTTTTTTTTATGAATCAAAATAAATTCATCACTGATGACTATCCCTAAAAGCCGCTCAAATGTAAATAAAATAAGAAAAACACAAATAAAAGTTAGTATTCATGCAAGTTGAGTTGCAATCAGCCATCAGACCATCTCTTATTAGCTTCCTGAGGCTACTTCATTTCTGATCTTATCTTGCGGTGTTGAGATCCACCGTCAGAAGAACTATTAAAAGTTAATCTACGATTTGACCATCTTTTCTTAATGTTCAAGACATCTTTGCTAGTTTTTTTTTGATATGTATTCCAGCCAGGAAACATCCCTAAAATCAGTTTGAAAACGATTAACAAGGATTTATCGTTTTAGATTTCGTTCAAGTTTTTAAAACCCACTCGATAAACATCCCTAAAGACATTTAAGCGCAAGGTAAACACTGAAACCGTTTCGCTTTAGCCTCCTCTAATTAAAACTATAAATTACGTCTGACTGAAATACATTTGCCTGCCCGTTTTTCCTGCTATTATATTTGTATTCTCTCTGTTTTCCTCCTATTTAACTGCACTTTTAATTGCTATTTGTGCAACATATTAAAAGGATCCACCAACGAAATGGAGGTGCAAAAATAAAATTCCAAAAAGCCATAATTTAGCATCAACGCCTTGCCCCAAAGTAGGCCAAAAATAAAAAAATATATATAATCAGGGGGCGTGGCGGAAGCGACGCGCCAGAAATTGCACCAAATAAAAAAGCGAATAACGATTGTAAAAATTGCAGGGCCACAAAATGAGAAAAAATAACAAGTTGCAAATTTATACGACATACATGTGTGGGCGGCGCAAGGGCAGGTGTGTGGGCATGGCTGCTGGTGGCTGCCTCTGGTCTATAGATAATTTCTTTGCCTTTTTACATTGCAACGAGCATTTTTCCAATGTATTTTTCGCAAAGTTTCCGGTACGCTCGGCAGCAAAATTTATTGAACCATGAAATGTTTGTGTACGTGTCTGGGGCCAGGAAAGAAGGCGACGACGACGACGGCGACCAAAGAGTGGCAGGTGGGGATGAGGGGGGGATGCAGGGAAAGGAGGCTGCTGCAGATGAAGGTAGAGTGGGAGGATATTACTTGTTATTTGTTGCTCTGGTTGGTACCCTACACACTAGCGAGACTTGAGAGAATGATGGGTAACATATGAGCAAATTAAGAGATCTTAAATTCCATAAAATATTGTCCTGGCCAAAATGTACGCAAGTATGAAATTGTCATTGCTGGAAACAAATGACAGCGTGACAGGTCTAAGATCCGGCGTTTCATTGACAAAAACTAAAAGTTTGGCCAGCTATAGTTTCCAACTTTTGTACAAGATATGTTCAGCAGCTGTGAAGAAACTAACAACAAAGTTTTTTCTGGATCTGTTAGTGACTAAGCTGGAAGCCCCACAAATTATAAAAAATCCTTGTAGAGTTTAAGGGTTAGTTGGCAGATCTACTTTTTAAAGAGACGCACCCATGATTTAGCTTCGAGTCTTGGTTCATGGTTAAGTATCTACACTGAAAAAAAAAAGTTAAACTAAAATCTAGATTGAAATTCTCGTTTTCGAGAATCTTGCAATCTTATAAAAACAAGATTGAAAAACGTTGAAATGAGCTTTAAAATCTAAAAAAACAAGATTTATCATCTCGCAACTTATCAACTTTTCTTCAGTTGAAAATTTTTATGATATATAGATAGGGTCAATTGTTAAGCGCAGCCAGTTGCAGTAGAAGAACTCAGGCTGCGAAAATCTCTGCTCTTATACTGCAACTGGTTGGTCCTAACAGTTGACGCTCGGTGGTAACGCGGTGGTGTCAGTGATTCAATGCGCAGAAGGTACAGACCTTAAGTCCCAGTATCGGTGGATTAATAATTAACAATTTATATAAGTTTTTCAGAAAGACGAAAATGTTAATAACTAAAATAAGTAAAATAACTAACTAAATCAACCAATCAATCACACCACCCTTTCCCACCCATCACCTAAAAATAAAAAATGCTTAATTTATTTTTGTCATTTCCTTTCATATTAAAAAATGAGATTGTTGATCTTGGGATAATAATAATCTCGTCTCTGTCGAATTCTGACACCGTTTCGTCTCGTTTCATGACTATAATCTTGGTTTTATATTGATTTTTTTCTCACTGTATGCATTGTTGACCATTTGTTAAGTCCACATCCAAAACAAAGTAATCAACAAAATGGAACTTTTTAGTCATTAATTTGAAACAAAATGTTTATATTTTCGAAAGTATTCAAATAATATTTCGAGAATATCAAATTGATACTAACTTGTATCAGATTGACACTTTTTATACCCAGGCTGATACTTATATACGGGGTATACTAAAGTCGTGCAAATGTATGTAGAAAGACAGAAAGAATCGTTTCCGACCATATAAAGTATATATATTCTTGATCAGCATCAACAGCCGAGTCGATATAGCCAAGTCCTTCTGTCCGTATGAACACCTAGATCTCAGAGACTAGAGAAGCTAATGCAACCAAATTTGAAATGTAGATTCCTATTGTCTGCACGCAGAAAAGTATATTCGCAATATCTATAAGTCCTGAAATTTTCATCAAGTTCGGATGATATGTATCAGAGTCAAAAAAAGCTGCAAACTTTGTTTGTATTAATTTTATAGTATCTATTATAAATTTGATATTTCAATTGTCAAACTTTTAATATCATTTTGATACTCGATTTGATGAGTTTTAAATTTTTATTTATTACATTTCAGTAAAAGTAATAGCCTAGTTCCACTGACACATACATATATGTACATTTTGAATTTTGGTGATTCCACTGGAGATATGGTCGGGCGTGGCGTACCAGTAGTATGTGTGGCTGCTGGTGCGGGAGGTTGTGGGTTCGATCCCGCCACGGACCATCTAATAGAAAACGTTTTTTCTTTCTTTGGAAAAAAGCTTTTACACACCCGATCACCTTCACCAGCTACTGGCGCCAGCTGTGAAGTAAACTAGCCATGAAAAAGCAAAAATTCTGTAACTATTGCCGTTCGGATTCGGCGGTAAACTGTTGTAAACTGCTGATCAAGAATATATATACTTTAAAGGGTCGGAAATGCTTCCTTCTCCCTGTTACATACTTTTGCACAAACTTAATATATTCTGTGTACCTTTGGTACAGAGTAGAAAAAATCTCGGAGCAAGGGCACCAGATTCGGCGTTAAACTTGTAGGTCCCTTTCTCTTGTGCGAAAAATTATAAAGCACACACGCCAAGAGATTGTGAGAAGCTTGGCCCTGGCCCTCCTGGAGGTGCTGTTTGAGCCAATTTTACTTTTTACTGGAGATGTACATTCTAAACCGAAAAGTGAAAAATATAGAATTTCCAGGAAAAAATTAATGTAATGTTCGGGTCGAATGACAACATTTTTCCAGAAAGTAGAACCCTGAAAATAAATCCTATGAGATGTATGATGTAAATATATGTACATTCAGGCGAACGTTCATAATGCTACAAGACATAAAATCCTTAAATTTGTGTAAGTAGAATTATTACAAAACTTTTTGAATTAACATTACAATGCATATGAATTCGTCTGTTTTATGTACCTTGAGAAGACATTGCTCTCTCACACTGAATGCTCTGTGTGCTAGCTGAAGTTGCATTTTTCAATCAGTCTAGTTAGTGGGTGTCTTTGTTTGGGTCCTCTCGCATTGGGCTTCTAACTACATAGGTAAACAGTCGCAGCAGCCTTGTTGCTGGGACAGTGCATGTGCTCTCTTTAAAAATTTACTCGACGCTCATGACATTTCGAATTTTCCAACGAACATTTGTTGACATTGAAAATGTTTAGTTTCAAATTAATACCTTAGGAACATCTAATCATCTCGCAGTATGCAAATTCAAAAATTTTTTATTGTAAATATATCTGTAATAAAATTATAATAACTATTATTTGGAAAGTGGGAAGAAGAAATATGACTGCTAATATTGCTCATTTGCATGAATAAATTTTTGAAAGGTCTTCCACCAGCCGACTACCTTTTCTTTACTCAACAACTTTTCCCTTGTTAGTTGTTGCGTTTTGCTTATTTGCACAACTTCGTCTTCTACATGGCTCGGCTCTGTCCCATTCCGTGTGTAAACTTTGCATTATTTTGCCCCGCCTCCCTGGGCAGTCAGTAGCTTTGTTTTTGCTTTGGAAAATATTTAGTTGAACTTTTTATTTAACGCATCAATAGCCACTTGGCTATTGGCTTCTCACTCTGGAGAAGCCAAAAGGGTTGCCACACTTTTTGTTTGTTATTGTTATAGTTGTTGTTGTTGTTTGCAGTTACTGTTACTGCCACATGGCTCATAATTTTTCATTGGTATCTGAGTTTCTTTTTATGATTTTTTCTTTTTCTTCTTCCATGAAAAATTGATGCCGGTTTCGATTTGATTGGATTTGAAATGCTATCGAAGTATATTAAATTGCTTTGCCAGCAGCGGAGAGCTGAGGGATATGATACGTGGATGCATTCATGGGTTAATAGTTTGCAGTTGACGTTGCAGTTTCACATCTCTCAGATTTCTTGTGGGTAATAGTAATTGCTCAAAAATTTACTTTGTTGCTTAAAGTGTCCCGTCAACCAATTTGCGTGGTTTGAGGTGATTAATATCATTCTATATATTTCACTGTAAAAGACAATTGATTGAGTTTGCTGTTGAGGTAATAAATTGAACTGCAAATGTGCATGCAAATTGTGTTTGTAAGGGGAATTTCGAATTTCGATGGGAAATTGATGATGTGTGTAAGGTGGCAATGTGTTTTCAATGCATATATTGTGACAGGAGGTGTCGAAAGTTCAAAGGATGATATTAATTCAGGAAGTTCAGTGAGGCGAAAAGTAAGAGAGATAGAGAGAGAAGAATAATTTGGATAAACTTTATTCCTAATTTATGTTTTAATTACCAAAATTGATTTAAACTGCCAATAGACAGGAATTTTATAGAAATTAAATAAATTTATTGCACATTATCATGTTATGACACATTTAAAGCACTTTATTGAGAAAAATGTTCGAAATCAATTCAAGGTATACTAAATAATAAGGTGTCGAAGCAAATTTCAATTAAATATTTTTCATATTTTGTTATATTCATAAACTTAGCATACTTAGAAGAGCATTTATAATTATGTTTATTTTGTGTATAAACGGGGAATAAGTCAGCACCAAGAATAGTCTTGCCTGCACTTTTGACACTGACTTTTAAAAGAATCACCGAAATTATGCAGATGAATACGAAGTTTAGAATGAATACGATTAAGTTAAGGACTTTAAGCTCTTTGGAGCAAACATTCTGTCTGAAAAGTCTGCGTTTTATCCATTAAGCCATTTCTAAAAACCAATTAGTGCGTTAGCCCCTTTACCAAAAAATACATCAACTTTCATTCAACTAGAGATAGGTAACTTTTCGCAGCTTTTAGGACCCCACTTATTCCCGACTTGCTCCGGCTAATTGAATTAAACCGTTTTGCATGCTTTTTTCAAATTGAGTTTCGCTACTCGCTTCGGACTTGTTCACCTATTGATCGTTCGTTCAATTATTTGCGTCGTTATTCGGCCTCGAAATGGGTGGGGTAGGGCGTGGACAGTCCTCTTGACCAAAATGCCAGACAAAGGCGCCAGTAGGAAAAAAATAGCACCCATCTGAATGATGCAACTCGGCATTTCTATGGATGCCTCTACATCGTTTCCGTGGCACCTCTGCCCACTCTTCAGTGCGTTGCGCTTTTGGTTTGCTCCAATTTTCGGAGTGCGCTGCCCGGCCAAGGGCCGAAAAACTGCCGTAAACTAAATTCAATTAGAATTTTCGCCTTTTCTCCCATTTTTGGCTCGTCCATTTGCTGTCACAATGGATTTGCATAGTCCAATGGTCTGCGGATTTGGCGGAGAAATTGCTTCCAAAAATTTTGTAACATGTGTAAAAGAGAAAAATTGATTTGATTAGGCGTTTTGTCTGTTTTTTTTTGCAACAAGTGCCGAACTAAATGAATGAGTGGCCGTTAAGCGGCGTCAGGGAGCACGGCTGCCTGCTTAAGCACTGATTTCAATTGGATTGTGCGTGAGTAATGGCAGCCAAAGTAAATAGAACTATTTTATTGAAGAGGTCAAGGCTTAAGCTTTTTGCAAATGGAAATAAGTAGAAGACAAACTCGGCATTTGTAAGAGATTTAGAAGCATTCGTTGACAAATTGAACAAAGAGATTGGGATTGTAAGACGAACATTGCGCTTTATTGTTCATATTTTATCGGTTGTCCTGTTGGCGTTGGAAAGCCTAGATATTTTATTGTTATTAAAGAGAACGATGTAGAATTTTTTGATTATTATATTACTTGAGTCCAAATATGATAAGCAATGCCTAGTCACCTATTTAACTATATTCATTTGACTAAAAGTATTAACTTAAGGTGCAAGTTTATGCTAAATTTTGCAGATCTAGTGCGATATCTTGCTTCTGCATGTGGACTATTGTTTTTTGATTCATTTTTATTCCAAATTAAATAAGTTTTTTTGTCCTTAGTTTGGACATAGCCGTACAGTGCGCATTACTTTTTAAAGGACCTAGCAAGACGAACCCGAAGCTTATTACGCGCAAAATAGCAGCTCATCTCGGACCAACGCTTAATAGTGCAATGAAAGTAAGGTGGAAAAACACCACCAACTGAAGAATGTTCTGGATTTAGAAAATTTAATCAGGTCTGTTCCCATTTCCGAGTGGAATTAAAAAGTAAAACGATTGAAATTCCGAATCGTTTTCATCATGATGTTTATGTTTCCGAGCGAAATAATCGAATAAATGTTCGAATCGAATTATAATTCAGCTGAATTGCAACCTTCACAATTTCGATCAACAGTTTCAATTCGATCGTTTTTGCTTTCGTCTACATACAATTTCTGAGGTACAACTTTGAAATAATTAATTGTATATCAATGTGTTTGCTCAATATATCTATGGATACATATATTCTTTTGTTTTTGGCCGGCTCCAGGTCAAGTTTGTAAGGGTGTCTTTTTATAAAAACAAAAACGCCACTATTTTTTTTGCTCCAATATATTTATTTAGGGAAGGAGACACAGCATCTGGCTTGTCAGCTGTGGAGTGTAAAACTCAATGGATACTTCAAAAACTTCACAATATTTGACTTATAAAAATACAAATATTTGATAGACGAAATTTATAACCGTTGATATGAAAATTGTCAATTACTTTTCATTCCACTAACTCAAGGGCAAAACTTTTGAATCCGAATAACTTGATCGATTTTCGGAAACGGGAACAGCTACCAATTCCGATTCCGCATGATCTGATCGAAATCGAAAACGGGAACAGACCTGAATATGACACTTTCAAGTATGCATGAAAAAGAAAAACAGAGACTATAATTGCAGAAGATGGACGAAATCAGGTGTTGTTGAAATACTGACACCAGACTGTAACCCGACAGATTGATGTCTTTTATGAGTAGGTTGGAAAAACTCTACAACTCTTAAACGATACAATTTCCTAAAATTACCGAAATTTTGGCCACAAACTTGTCGATAAATCGAACTGAACCGTTTTATTTTGCAGTTTTCGATTCGGCTTGCGGTTTGGTTTGCATCCCTGTTATAATGTCAAATTAACCATTGAACAGATAAGTACTTGTGTTATACATTTCTGTTCAAGGGAAACTTAACGAAGAAAGCAGCTATGACACAAATCCTTAAGCTAAAAGTGGAGCCTAAGTCGATTCACACATGTATTTGTATGAAAAGAAAAAGGACAATACAAGTAATTCAGTATTTTCACAAAAAAGTTTTAAGGCATCAATCATTATCAATTTTGTTGAGTTTAAAACGTTTTCCAAATAAAGAAGATGCAGAAAACTTGACAAAGTTTCCACAATTGAATGTATGCCTTTGAGAAGAACGATTATTTTCCGCGGTGTAATAATTATGTCTTCAATAAAAAAAAAGAAATGGTCGCTAAACCAATGACCGATTTTTCTTTATATTTTATCGGTGCATACCGGTACGTAACGGTATACCAAAATAAAAATCCAGGTACCGAATACCGAAATAATATTAGAACCACAACAGAACCTTTTACCGAAACATAAGTTTCAGTACGTACCCGAAACGGAATTGGAACTTAAATACGATTCGGTTTGATTCCCTGGTTTAAATATCTTTTTACTCAAATCATGTTTCAAAAGGATCGATCTCCTCTTGTTAAATTTATTTGAAAACACCAATTCTTTTTAGGCGATGTAAATCTAATGCGCTGAGAGCTTCTGATTTTAGATGACGAACCACGTTTGGCGCGTAAACAAGCAAATTGCGCGCCCTTGGATAATATTTAGCGAAATTCGTTCGTCGAAATTCGTTCAGTGCGCCAAAATTTCATTCACATTCGTTTATTAGCAAGGCCACAATAGCGTCTTGAATCCAACAATTGTGTCAATTTCACAGAAAGGTCGGATGCGTGTTAATAAAAAGTCTGGAAAGGAGTCGATCATTGACCACGGGTATGTTGAGTAAGGAAATCAAAAAATTTGTTCGGTGATCGTTTCAAAAAGATCATCAAGTATGAAATTGCTAGATCTAATTTGGAATTCATTGGAATCAATTATAATGTATGTTAAAATAAACTTATAAATGTATATTACATTATGCTAATAATGCTTTTTGCAGCCATTTGTGACCCTTGCGGTATTCTCAACTTGTAGGTAAGCTTGAGTTCTCTCATGCAACGCTGCTCGACATATAGATTAACAACCATCGAGATGGTTCCGCTATTAAAAGCTGGGTATTTGAGCAATTAAGTGATTACAAGCTGAGCAATGAGAAAAAAGATGAAATAAACTTAAATGTAAGCTGAATAGAAAAATATGTTAAGGTGAACCTGAAAAAATGTAGCCGTTATATCCGAACATTTAAGAATAGACATGCTAATTGGCTATCGTTGGATAGAACAGCGTTAAAGAAATGGGTCGTATTAAGCTAACATATTATATAATGAGGCAGGATAACGTTTGAAAAGAAAGTCGGCTTCCGAGTTAGCAGACAATAATGGAAATAGCACCAGTCTTCTTATGCATGCAGCAGCGGTTTCCGCCAAAAAACAAATGAATGTGATACAGCATATGTCCTAAAGAAAACCATGCTCACTTCAAATGGACCAAGTGAAGTAAAAAAAAAAATACCTCTGTCTCCTAGTGAAGCGTTAGAATTTATGCTTGAAAATTCATTGAGCAAAAAACAATACAATTCAAAACGAAATCTAAACAAAAAGCAAAATTCGGATATATATCCTAGCTACAAAAGATTTTAGGAAGCCAAATTACAAATGAGATCTGCAGGAATAACTGCTACTGAAACATTGGCTGAAGTTTTATTGTAATAAATCAATAAAATTGCATATCATTTATATCACATCATTTATATCACATGAATGTTGTCTTTTATTTTACCTATTGTATAACAGTATTATGGTAATATTGCATAACGGATTTATGGTAATATGTCTTTTAAATTTAACATTTTTATAGAGCTATTTGTAGGGGAAATCACAATTGCGGTACGTATGCACAATGCATTCTTATATGGGCAGTAAGGGTAGGCGTGTCCAGAATCATCCACATTTTTCTCCATATATTATGCATTATATAATCATCATATATACCAAGTTTCAGCTCTGCAGCATCAATATTTGACTTTATGCAAAAAAATCGGCAATGTGAATAGGAACGATCGGTCGAAAAAGTAGTTTTAGTAAGAAAAACTTTTTTGTATTCAATGGTAGCGTCTTTTTACTTTCCAGTTATGAATATTATCGGTTCCCACACAGCTTTGGAGAATTTGGTCAAAATCGGATGAATATATCGTATAGCTGCCATATAAAAAACCATCTGTTGCTGAGTTTGGGAAATAACTCAGCTAAGAACGTTCGATGAAAATCATTTAAAACCTTAAATTATATAAATTATACAAGCTGCACTCAAAAAACAACTCACTCTAAAAAGTCCCATTTTCGCCCTAATTTTTGGAAAATCGCCCTAAAAAAGGGCCAAAGGCGACTCGCCTTATTCTTAAGAAAATTTTTCTAAAAAAAAAATAGAAATTGTGATCTAAATTTCAGGGCAGTTTTTCTAAAAAAAAAGAGGGTTTGGGGGGGGGGGGTTCTCTTCTTTGTTGTTGTTTTTCTTTTTTTGGTTTTTTATTTATTTTTTTTATATTTTTTTTTTTTTTTTTTTTTTGCTTCACTGGGATTCGAGAACTCGGGACCCACTCAGCTATTTGCCTTAAGCAAGACATTGCGACAAAACCATAGTTAAGAAAGTACGCAGTTGGGCGAGGCCTGGGATCAAGTCACCGAGGCAGCATTTTTTCCTTTTTATTTTTATATTCTTTTAGAAAAACTTTCTTCAAATCAGGGTTTGTTTTCTCAATTTTAGGGCGAAATACCCTACATTTGTAACAAATATTTTCTTAAATCAAAGGCGAAATAACCCAAAAAATTAGAAAGGCAATAAATAAATTCACCCTAAAATTTAGAAAAAATATATATTTCTAAATTTTAGAAAGTTTTTTCTAAAAAATTCATTTTTAGGGCAACTTTTCTAAAATGCAGAAAATTTTTTCTTAAAAATATAAATTTTTTCTAAATTTTAAGGCGATTCCGATTTTAGGGCGATTTTCTTAAATTTAGAAAAATAATTTTCTGAGTGTGCAAGGGTATATAATTGTTTTGTTTTTAACAGAGATTCACATTAACTTTTATGACATTTTTTTAGACAACATAAACTTATATATTACGTTAGCTAAACTACACTTAACACAACATAGTGTTACATCTAGAGTAAATTTTATTGTATATATTTCTTATAATTCAATGTAAATTGCCTTTGAGAAACAATAAAATTTGACAATAAAATTATACAAAAAATATATTTAGGATCATTTTAAAAACCTTTTGTAGTAAAAATTACCAAGAACAATAAAAAGTCCATTTGTGTTCCTTTCCATTTAAATTATTTTTCTACATTTATTGTGACCAGGTTTTGGCATTTTAAAGCACAATCTTCTGCTGTACAGTCTCTTTGTTTATTGATTTTGTACCCAGATACTCCTTTAATTAAAAGACATAAAAGACAGAAAAAGTTTGAAAGACAAGTTTCATTTACATTATAAGGTCAGCTTTTTTCTGTTATTTTCGGCCATTTACTCTCCTCGTCAGATTCAAGCACCTCAATTCACCTGTCATTAAAACCCCACAACTTTTTATTTGCCTCTCCTAACACAGTTCAAATGCTCCTCTCCATTAAAAATTTTATTATAACATTTTCTAATAGTTCTTAAAAAAAAAAAATTGCCATAAAATGTCGTTAAATTAAATTTATCAAACTTCTGCTCCGATGAACACAAAATACAGACACACACACACAGAGAGACAGAAGGACATTCAGCGGGAAAGCGACACCGCACGGAAACCGGAAGGAGAGAGCAAATTTTGTGCCTGCACTTCCGCTTAGGGGAGCATTTGTGGATTGTGGGCGGTAATTGAGGGGAGGAGGATATAAACTTAAACATTTACATTAAATATTAGTTATATGTTTGGTAGTGCAGGAACATGTTTTGTCTGCTATTTATAATGCGACAGGCCAACTAAACTACACAAGTTTATTGGCCAGCGGAATTTATGTCCTGTAGTTTTGTGGGAATAAAACAAGGCTACAAGGTCGTGGCAGTATTCGAAGCGAAAGGGATTGGTAACGAAATTTCACAAAAATTTAAGTTTATATTTGTCTTTTGTTCTTTATCAACCATCACGTCTCCCTCTCTGCTCTAAGCTGAGAGCCTAAAACTATTCATACTATGGTACAATAATTGTACAATATTATAAGACTGCACATGAAAAAGATGACTAACGTCACAAATTACTCTTATCATGACCTCCCACTTCGAGAAATTTTAAAACTATTTCCTACTCAATTGTCCCCTGAGACCAAGTACTACTGTGTTTCCCCATTATGTACTTATAGTAGTTCCCTTGTGGATTTACATTATCCCATTTACATTTGCATTAATGTTTAACTATTAAACTGGCATTATTTAGTATCCATTTTTAATCCTGCACTTAAGTAGATTCTAGTGTTCAGCATTCAAATTGCCGGACTGTCGCATTTAATGCATAATATAATAAGCTGTATCGGGCTCCAACCGTTTTAAACTTTTTTACTCATGTAAAATTCATTTTTAATGGCATTTTCCATTTCCTGTCCACTCATAAATCGTTGGCCAAATTGAGACAGCCTTTTGTCTTCGTAATGAACATTTCTGTTATTATTTTTTGGGTCTTTGGTCATAAAATACGCATCTGCACGCGCGGAGTTCAATATCCACATCTGCGGTTAATGTGCGAGTCTGCGACCGCAAGTGCATTTTAATGTAATTTTTTGTATATTATATATATTTTTTTCTGTTGTCAGCGACACGGCCATTATCTACGCCCACAAGCAATTATTATCACGGCTGACCGTTTGCTCCGGCTATTTGTTTATTTTTTTATTTAATTAAAAACCATTTTGAATTGCTTTTCTTTGATTAAATTCTCAAATTCATTTTTTATGTATATTTGCATTGCAAATTGATTGAATGCGTGAACGTGCATTTGTTTTCAGTCAACTGATGATTGAATTTCCATTCGCAATTATACTGCGCAAAAAAAAAAAAAAGACACTTACGTGCCTTTTGGAGGATTATCCACTTCACCTGGCTTTCATTTGCATGTCCATTGTCCAAGTTTAAATACGAGAATGGAATTATATATATATAGTATACATGATTCATATACATATATGCTATCTATAATATTTAATTACACCGAAAAAAAAATTTGTATTTTTTCATATCAATTTTACTCCGATATGAAAATATATAAAATTGATATGTTAAAAATTTCAAATCGATATTTTTTAACATATCATTATTACATTTTTAATATCATTCTGAGACTATTCAATATCAATTTAAGTAAATGATATTATTTTGGATTCTTGCCAAATGATATGAAAAAATTTATATTTTTAAAAAGTTCATTTTAAAAAGGGTCATATCAACAAAAAATGTATCCATTTTTTCTCTGTGTAGTTGAGCAGTAATTTTTTTATTTAAGTAAGTAGTAATAAATTGAATTTTTGATGCACATTGAATTTTTATTTACTGCAATTTGGTGAGGTGGAAATATTCAGGTGGATTGGTAAAGGTAAGAGTTGTAATTTCCAAGAATAATTAAAGGAATTCGGTAGAATCGTTTTGACATCAAGAGTGCCGCATGAAAATAAATAAAAATTTAAAGCTAAAATTCAAATAATACAGTACAACATTTAACAATTCTCATTCACAATTTTTGAATCGAAATCGGGAAACGACCTGATTAAATGTCAAATTTGGCAACTTTTAAGCATGATATGCCAAGGAAATTGCAGTCTAAAGGTCCAATTTGCATTTAGAAGAATTTGAGCTTGTATCTCACAAATGAAGAGTTCTATATCGGCTTACCTGCATTTGTAGAAAAATACCAAATCATTAGGTACCATTTTTACGTTGACATTTTCATTTTGTTTCATTTTAATCTCTTTTGCCTCAACTGGCAATAGCAATGCCTCCATCGATCCAAAGGCGGCCATTATGCTAATAACCAAAGTCAACGACGCAGAAATGAGCCTCTTCATTGCACAACATCTGGAGGCAGCTCAAATTGTATGGTCTGTTTCATCTCCCAATTAGTGAACTCGATATGAACTCAAACGTCATGCGGCTCAATTTGTGCACCAATTGATTTGAATAGCAAGTACAGACGTGGATCTGCTGATACGTCATTTGACTAAGTAAGGAAACGACACTTTTTCAATCAGATTCTAATTTTGTTGGTTAGCCAGTTTCAATTTGGAGATAGTTTTGTGGTAAGCCACTATTTATACCGGAATATAACAACAGCTTTCCATGTTTCACCTCGAATGTTGATTACGATTACACCAACGTAAACAAAGTATTGCTGATTGAATTTTGTTGATTTTCAATTTTAAATTAAAGTTCCCCTCCTACATGTCACAAATCATACTCTCGTGGCACATTTTAAAAAAAAAATTTGTATCAATATCAATTTAAAATGCTTTGTCTAAAATTGAAACAGAAACTAGTTTTTTTTTTGTGTCAATATAAACCTAGAGTTTATCAAATTGATATTTTGGGTATTAATTTGATACTAAGAATATAAATTTGATAAGCAAAAGTATTAATTTGAAACTACAAAATGTTTAATGTCATCGAATGTTAGTTCGAAAATTCGAAAAGTCATGCTCTTAAGTGAAAAGCATGCGAAATGTCGCAGCTGGCGATGCTTGACGTGTCACATTTTGTGTTTTGATTTTAGTGCAAACACATTAGTATTTAAATGCTATGAAAGACACTTTTCCAGACGACGTGCTGAAGATAAATAAATGGATTTCAATATGGAGCACGAACTTCTGTATATTTACACGGTAAGTTTAAGCAGCTAAGCAAACTTATGTTTATCTGTTGTTGTGGTCGCTTTTTGCACATATATGGGCATTTCCACAGCTACGAACGTGACAGTCGTACGAATTGTTTAGCCTTTATTATGAAGAAAAACAAAGAAAAGCTTTTTTTTGGATAGCACTTTAGTAGTACTATATTTAATGTAAGAGCTGAGAGTTGCAGACAGTAAGGTCCCAAGATACAGGCAGACAAAAAGGTATAAGCAACGTGACAAAATACGGAAGTGCGTTTTGTCTGCTTTCACAAAAAAGCTAAGCTCTGCGGACTGCGATCGAGTTTTTTAATGCAACTAACTTAATATGATCGACAATGATGTAACAATATATTTTTAGCAAATTCGCTCAAAAATAAATGTTGCATTTTTTTTATATGTAACTCATGAGCACACGCAACGTGACAAACCTTTCTATAGCTCCGTACTTATGCTTTTCAAAAATACATATTTATATACGTACGTAAATACATATTTATTACGTTTGCGTAATCAGAAAATACATTCAAATTTTGATTCAGGAACTTATATTGATATACATAAGATAAGTTATCTGCATAAAATGATTGGTTTTTTGTTGACCTTTCTGTGGAAATGCCCATATGTAAATAACAAATGTAACTCTTTAAACAGTATATATACCACGCTTTAATGCAGCTGTTGCTCTTTCTACGCTATACAAGATGACGCCCAATGCGAGAGGTTCAAAACAGAGACAGCTGTAGAAGAGGAGTTTTTTTTCGGATTTTTCACTCAGTTTCTATGCAAATGCGTAAAGTTCTACAGTAATAGATTCCAGCATGTGACTTCTGATTAAACAACATCCGCCTGGACACGGAGTATGCAGAGTGAGAGAACAATGTTTTCCATAGGTTTTCCATATTAGTGTAAATATAATAAATTTTGTAAGAGTTCAAAATAAAAGTAAAAAGTTTTTAAAATGTTACATTTTAGTTTAAATGGCAGTTTCTCGACAACTCAATTAATTCTGCAAACTTTATAAGAAAAATATTAAATTGAAAAAAGTTAGAATTAAAATGATACTAAGAGTTTGACCATTGAAATATCAAATTGATAAGACCTAGTACCAAAAAAAAGTCAACCTGACAAAAGTTAGTATCAATTTGATACACTCGACATATCATTTTAATAGTTTCGAAAATATTAACTTTATGCTTGGAGTATTAAAGAGAATTTGATACCAATAGTTTGAAATTAATGACTAATAGGCTAATTACACTGAGCACATCTACAATCTTACAACATTTGAAGTGGCAAAATTTGTCATCTTTATTGGGTGGTCCTTTTAGACACCAACCTACTTATTATTTTGACAAAACAAAAATTTACAAATGTTGGCCGAGCAAATAGCTATTAAGTATTTTAACTCGTGATGTGGGTTGTTAGATGTGCTCAGTGTAAAAAGCGTATAAATAGTGTTATTTTGATGATTTTTTTTTTAATCAAAACCATATACAATACAATACCATATTTTCCATTTAAAACTCCAACAATTTGTATCTTATGAACAAAATCAGAACTTCTTGTTTGGTTTTTCAGTAACGTTATTCAATGCAGCTTACAATAAAACAAATTTGGTTTGAAAATAGTACTTACTGTAGCCACGGGTCTTACAAATATAATCAAACCCCGGTTAACACACGTTTATGCAAATATCTCGTAAACCTGAAGTGCTGGGAAAAAAACGGTCAATTGATTTGAATTCAGCGGCCAAAAACACATATGAAAAGTTTGCTTTCTTCTCTGGTGCAAAAGTTTGTTCCTGCTGCAAAACAGGAACTGGTTGAATTCGGTTTTTTTGAGTCCTTTGAATTGCACCATGAACTGAACCTTCAAAATTTAAGACCTCTCGAGCCCAAACCGGACCTTATCAGTTTGGAAAAGAGTTCAGTTCAAAAAATGACTACCGTCGTATTTATAAGAACTTGTATAGTTTTCTGTGCTTTTTTAAGGAACAACGCATCGTTTACTACGGGTTCGAAAGGGAAATTAAAGCATAAGTCAAGTTGTGAAGTTTTAGTACTAACGTCCCCTTTTAAGATACATAAAATCTGAAGGCTGCTTTCAAATTTCAAGCAGTGGAAGAGTATGCCGGTATGAAGGCGGACAATAATGAATATGTTCCATTCGACTTCAGCCAAATTAGAGTCTTAAAGGTTTACTCCCTTGAATATTATGGCATTGCATGCATTCTATAAAGAAAAAAGATAAATTTTGTGACAGCTACTTAAGCTTTTGTTACGTAAGCTCATTCGAATAGGCATTTATATTTTATGAGAAAAGACAGAGAAAAAGTAAACATTTAAAAAATTCAGTGAATGTTCTCGAGAATGTGTCTTAAGCTGTTTTGTGAACTTAAATTAAAACCAATTTGTTGTGTAAGTATAAAATATCTTAAAATATATCGAAAATTCTATTATTCGGATTAGTTGAAATGAGAATTTAACACTTGTCATTTGAACTTAGTTAATTCAAGAAAGGCTTCAACAATTCAAAGTCTACAATCAATTTTTGCATCAATCATAGGAAACACAGTTTGTATTTATCAATTATCAATTCTCAGTTTCTACACATTAAACCATTTCCGATCATTAACGTCTTTTTTGCCTCTAATTAAAGCCTAGCTAAAAGGTATCCAATATATACATACAATCGGCCATCCCACTCTCTCACACCCCACCCCACCCCATACCAACCCACTTCAAAACTAATGCACGCCAATTTTCAATACAGAAAATCGAACTTTCAAGTGGACGCCTCACCCTCGTTGTGGGCGTGACCAAGGGTTCTACATATAAAGCCGAAAGCCACGAGCTCAACTTTAGCACTGGGCGGCTCTGGCGAGCTCTGCTTCTGCAGCCGGCACATGGCGTGCATTTCTATTTTGCTTGGCCAAAAAACACTTGAAACTATTATTGATGAGCGCACCCGAGGCAGAGAAGCCTCATCAGGAGGAGCAGCGTCCAAAGTGGACGAGGGCGTCACTGACACCGTCAACAAAGCCAGCGACAGCGTCGGGGCCATTGAGTTGTCGACGAACGCGTTCTGTGCGTGTTAAAGCACACAGAACAAAAAATATAAAAAGTATGAAAATAACGTTGCATACTTAGCGGAGCAAGCCTGTCCAGCACTTTACCACTTTTTTATGCTGGGCGATAAATTAAAATTTTTATTAACATACTTTCTGAAGAGCAGGAGCCCCAAACGTCAACTGGCCCACCACTCGACAAGTAGAAGTGGAAGCCAGTCCCTGGTCAGAGTTTTTTTTATGACTTTCGCAAACGCACGCTGAAACTGCACTCCCACGCGCCACCCCCACCCCCTCTGTCCTTGCTGAAGCCTCTACAATTATAATTTGTTGATAACGAAGCTCAAGAAATATATGGAAAAAAAAACGTTTTTTTTTCCTGCTTTGTGACAGAAGGAGGCAAAAAGGCAAAGAGAATTTTGAACTTAGCGCTGCATTTTCCAGTCTACTGGCCATTGGCCATTGCAGGCGCAGCAGAAAATAATATTCTATTAAATTATGTATGAGATTTTTGTGCCTTTAGAAAAATGCAGATGAGCAAAAGTGTGAGCAAGAAAAATGTATGTGGGCATAGCATTTGGAAGTGTTAATGTTTTATTGAAATATTTGTAAAAGTTCGATCCATCTTGATAATGGTAAATTTTATGTATAAAGAAACAAATAAATATGAACTTAGTCGAAATGTATTATAGGTGAATTTCAAATTGTTTTTTTCACATAAAGACAAAGTATTATACAATATTAGAAGCTGGATCCACCCCCTGGGTGGAAAGTGGGTGGTCAAGGTTGCTTGGGCGAAAGTTTAGTTGCCACCGATTAGCTCCAAACTCATTTTCAAAGCTACACATCCGATTGACTTGAAACTCGGTTTGAAAGGATAGAATACGAAATAATTTTAAAAGTGCTTTTCCAATGTTGGGGAAAGAAAACCCCAGGGTGTGAAACTGCCCGGAAAACTCTACTTGCAAAAAACTACTGGGGCGGGAAATGGGTGGTTAGTGGGTGGGATGTGGGTGGTAAGTGGGTGGGATGCAGGTGGGAAGTGGGTGGGAAGTGGATGGGAACTGGGTGGTTAGCGGGTGGGAAGTTGGTGGTTATTGGGTGGGAAGTTGGTGGATAGTGGGTGGGATATGGGTGGTATGTGGGATATTGGTTCCATACTGATGGCGGCGCAGCGAAGCGCGACGGGCTTTATGCTAGTAATTATATAAGCGAGAAAACAAAGCTAACTTCTTCTGTGTCACTTGATAGAGCTCGCTCGGATATTGATAAATTCAGAATCGTTAAGATTCTGAATGTTTACTTCTAATTTTGAGTATGCTTCCATCAAAAACAAAAAGTATTTTTCACTAAGACCAATTTTCCGACCAAGCTGTCATAAGATATAGTTATCCGACTGTGACCAAATTCGCGTATCTGTTTGAAAACATATGATCTTAATAATAGCTGTCCAAAAACTGTACGTGAACAGTTTTTCTCAGTTGTAGTACAGTGTTCTCCTTTTAAGAACAATTTTTCTGAAAACGAAAAAAAATTTTTGCTCCGTTTTAAACTCAACTGGGAAAATAAATTTGATTGATTTTGGAGCAGGTTATAAGCGGATCCTCACATTTTGAGGCTTCCGGAATACGGAACGTGCAACTATTATTTACAAGCGCTGGATATGCTGGGCGGGCATATTCCATAGGATTAGAGACTTCGCTGGAAAACAATTTCAATCACCCACAAATACTCCACCCGACTTGGTTCATTTAAGTTTTTTAGAAAAACATAGAAAAATATTTGCGGGCTTGACTGGGAATCGAATCCTGTACATTCTGCACTTAACAAACAACGTATGGAATGGCGGGCTAGCACATTGCGACATTGTTTACTTTTTTAGCCACACATCTAAGCTGCTATTTTTCTGTGTGGTGTTAAAGTAGAATTGTGCTTAATTCAAGAACTTTTAAAACATTTGTGCTCCAAATTTTTTAGGGAACTTTTGAGTTGAAAGCCACTTATTTTCTGAACAAGTTTTTTTTGCTCTGTGTAAGACACATTTTTCGACCGATCTCTTCCTATGGCAGCTACTCGAAATACGACCAAAAAAAATGTATCAATATCATTTTGATACGCTTTGTCTCAAATTGAAACTGAAACTAGTATCATTATACTCTGTACCGAAGGTACATAGAGTATATTAAGTTTGTGCAAAAGTATGTAACAGGGAGAAGGAATCATTTCCGACCCTATAAAGTATATATATTCTTGATCAGCATCAACAGCCGAGTCGATATAGCCATGTCCGTCTGTCCGTCTGTCCGTCTGTCTGTCTGTCCGTCCGTATGAACGAAGAGATCTCAGAGATGGTAAGAGATAGGTTTGACATGTATGGGACATATATTTCTTATACTTGCAGGCAGATCAAGTTTATTTTCAATTTTTGCCACGCCCCCTTGCGCCCCCGCAATTTGCCAAAAACGTCATATCTCCTACAGTTTTGATGATAGAAGGTTCGTACTTTCTAGAGATATCTAGTACTCAAAATTATTTATCGATTTGCTGAAGGAATGATAAAGATCGGATGAACGATACTCAAGTTATGAGCAAAAAACGGTCAGTTAACACCCCCCACCCACCCCACCCATAACCTAGGCATTGCGTTCAGCAGAAGCAATCTTAGTGAGAGAAAGAGAGAGAGAGAGAGAGAGACTTAGAGAGCGCACAGCGTTGTGCGTTGTGTGTTAACTGGCCGTTTGACTCGTGACCAAATGCGAGCTGCGACATTAAGGGTGCAGAGTATGTTATAGTCGGGCTTGACCGACTTTCTTTGTTGTTTTTGTATGAATACAAACCTATTGGGTATTATACTAATGTTTTGGGTATTAGCTTGAAACTTTGAATATTAATTTGATACGCAGAAGTATTAATTTGAAATTAATAAACATGCAATGACAACGAATGTTAGTTCCAAAATTCGAAGCATGTATGAATTGAAAAACGAAGCATGAAGAATGTCGCAGCTGGCGATGCTTGACGTGTTACATTTAGTGTTTTAATTTTTGTGCAAACGCATCAGTACTTAGTTAAAAGTAAATGCTATGCAGGCCACTTTCCCAGACAACGTTCTAAAGATAAATAAATAAATTTTAATATGGAGCACGAATTTTATACATTTACAAGATAAGCTTAAGCAGCTTAGTATATATGTTGTTGTGGTTACTTTTTGCACACATATGTAAATAACAAATGTAACTCTTTAGACAGGACATATACCTCACCACAATGTTGCTGTGGCTGTTTCAGCGCTTAGCAAGATGACGCACAATGCAAGAGGTTCGAAACGAAAACAGCTGTAGATCGGGTTTTTCGCAATTTTTACTCAGGGTCTCTCCGAAAGCGTAAAGCTCTACATGTGTCGATTCCAGCAAGAGGCACACTATTACAGTGACTTCTGTTTTGTTTCCCGTAGTGAGGTGTCCACACTTGACGATTTCATTTCATTAGTGCAAATAAAATACATTTTTTGAAAGTTTCAAATAAAGTAAAAAGTATTTAAAATGTTATGTTTTAATTTTAATGACGGGTTGTTAAAGAACTCAATTTATACTACAAACTTGATAAGAAAATTATATTAAATGGATAAAAGCTAGTATCAAAATGATACTAAAAGTTTGTCAATTAAAATATCAAATCGATACTGAAAAAATTAATACAAAAAAGTGTTAACCTTATACAATTTGGCCTCAATTTGAAATCCTGGAAATATCATTTTAACACTTTGGAAATTACCAACTTGATACTTGAAGTATTAAAGAGAATTTGATACTTAATAGTTTCAATATGAGAGAAGCTCGGATTATGGCCCTCTTCTGGGCTGTATATAGCCATTTTGCCTTTGCCTAGTTTCAAATTGATGACTAAATTGTGTCACTTTTTATACTCTGTACCGAAGCTACATAGAGTATATTAAGTTTGTGCAAAAGTATGTAACAGGGAGAAGGAATCGTTTCCGACCCTATAAAGTATATATATTCTTGATCAGCATCAACAGCCTATTCGATATAGCCATGTCCGTCTGTCCATCTGTCCGTCTGTACGTCCGTCCGTCTGTCTGTCCGTATGAACGAAGAGATCTCAGAGATGGTAAGAGATAGAGGTTTGACATGTATGGGACATATATTTCTTATACTTGCAGGCAGATCAAGTTTATTTTGCAATTTTTGCCACGCCCCCTCCCGCCCCCGCAATTTGGAAAAAACGTCATATCTCCTACAGTTTTGAAGATAGATCGTTCGTACCTTCTAGAGATACCTTGTAAACAAAATTATTTATCGATTTGTTGAAGGAATGATAAAGATCGTATGAACGATACTCAAGTTATGAGCAAAAAACGGCCAGTAAACAACCAACACCACCCCACCCACCACCGCAGCATTCTATTGAATGGCAATCTTAGTGAGAGAAAGAGAGAGAGAGAGTGAAACTTAGAGATGAGCGAGTATAACTCGTGAGCAAATGCGAGCTGCGACGTTAAGGGTACAGAGTATGTTATAGTCGGGCTTGACCGACTTTCTTTCTTGTTTTTGGTTGTAGTCATCCGATCTGGGCGGTTCGGAAAATGACAATAATATAAAAATTTCCGAAATATTGCACTTTTGTTCTCTTTGTTTGAATAAAACGCATATATGGAGCGAGTGACTAGCTCCTTTTATAGAAACTGAATGTTTTAATAAGAAATTGGTTTTTCCTTTTTATTCATTTTTGGTTCTACCCCCAAGCAAGCGCACTGACAATGGTTGTGCGCTACTTGGATTTCTAATTTATTGATAACTCAAGGCAACAAAATTAGACTTTTTCCAGTTTATTAAAGGCTCGGTGGTGATTCCAGATGATTTTCGTGTGCTGAAAACGAATCTGTTTTCAGAAATGGTCCATCACGTCGAGATTTTTAGTAATTTGAGCTTAAAGATACAAAAAATGTCTCATTTGACTATTTTTATACGCTTTTTGTGGAGAACCTATACTTTTGTTTTGACTTTCTTTGACATAGTCGAAAACTTTGAAATAAACTATCTTAAACAGTTCTACGATTTTTTCCAATGAAAATATACCGTTTTTAGTAATTGTAATACTTGTATCCGAGTTTACAAAAACCCAATGTTGAAAATTTTCATTGAAATTCTATACAAATTACTTGCCGGTTGTTCTGTTTCTGCAAAGCATACTTTTGTGCAGTAGACAGTTTTGTTATTTTATTATTATCGAGACAATATATTTAAATTGGTATATCTTGGCTTAAAAAAATCGTACAATTCTTTGGGATAGTTTATTTTAAAGTAAAGAAATAGTAATTTACGATAATATCAAAAAATGTCAAAACAAAAGTACAGGTTCCCCACAAAACGCATCTGAAAAGGTTCAAAATAGGCAACTTTAAGCTCAAATTACTAAAAACTCGACGTGATGTACCATTTCTGAAAACAGATTCGTGTTCAGCACATGAAAATCATCTAGAATCACCACCAACCCTTGAATATACTGGACCTTGTTGCCTAGTGTAACAGATGTGGCCCTTTTTTAGGGTTTTTAGGTTCTAGTCTATTTTTATGCGCCTCGCACTTGAGTCCCAAACGCAGGTAACGGTCTCAAATTGCGCTATAATATTTCTGATAAATGTTTGGATCGCTCATGATCCTTTTTGGAACTTTGTGGAAGACTCTTCCACCTTGAACGAATGTCTGTTATCGGTACGTTTCAGTAGTTTCAGTTACGTTCTGCTTTTTTTTGACAAAACAATCTACAACATTCTTTTCCTGCAATATCATAACCTTTTTTTTAACTATGATGCCATTAAACTTTAATAAATACTTTGCATAATATTTACAAGGCTTTTAATCTTCCACTTTACCTAGAGCAGGTAAGTTCCTATCTTCTCTCTAAAAACAGGCAATAGTCAAACAGTTCAGTACGATTTTAAGCACTCAAAATTTACACATATCAGTTAGTTTTCACAGTCTTAACGCAAGTAAAAAACCGTCGAACGAATTTAAGAATATATTGTTAAATTTTAAAGTAAAAAGCAGTAGCCCATCCAACTTACCAGACACAAAGGTTTGTTAAATTTGTTGTCTCCGACTGACGACAACCAACCGCACACTCTCGGCAAACGTTGTTTTATTGTTTTTGTTGTTTTCGATTTGCCACAAAACAAGAAGCACGCGCGCCAAAATGTATGCAATGCCGCACAAACTATGAACTATGAATGCTTTGGCTCTGGGTTTTCGGTCTGGCTGTGGATGGCTGGTAATGTGATTAGTTGGCTTGTCTATCGATGGTGCTTTCTATGTGTGCATGGCTGTGTGTGTGAGTAAATTTTAATTTAATTATGTCGTCGTCGTTGCCTTCTGCCTGACGAAAAAACGACTCAGAGCTGAGTGGCAAAACTAAAGACACGCACTAATAAACAAAGGCCAAACACAATAACAGAGAAGCAAACTAACCGACGACGACGACGAAGAAGAATTAATACAAACGCCCACGAATGGCGAATGAAATGTGGCGAGTGTGTGTGTGTGAGGAACGGAACGAAAGGTCCGCTCTTTGGACTGGCCAAAATGTGAATGCAACTGTTGTCGCTGCCTGCGTTGAGCGACTGATTTCGTGTTGCATACGACCAGGGGCAAAGCCGTGCCAGCGGAACGTGTGGCAAAACGGAACGGTGCATGAGTGACAGTTGTGAGTGCATGCCTGCATTTTGAGTGGAGTGGACTGAAACGAGCGGAAAACTGTGGAACACTGGCCATGCACACCTGTGCGAGGGAAAGTGAACAACACGTTGGGTTTTCCTCAACTTTTAACACAAAATTCAATAGGCGAGCTCATTAGTGTGAGGGTAGTTTTATTTCTAGGGATGAAATTATATTAAAAAGCCATAAAATTGTAATAATTGCTTTATGGACATAGCGTTAGTTTGGGGGGCACTTAGTAAATGTCAACGAAGCATTTCGAATTGTTTCCTCTAGTTAATTATCAGTTATATATCAAAGTGTCCAGCAAAGGGTCTGCTTTAAACTCCTGCCAAATGTCACACATCAAAAATCTCTTACTCAACTCGAGGCCATTGTGTTGGTGACCTATTACAACCGGCCACCACATAAAAATGCTTCAATGGGGTATATTAATAATGTGTGAATTAAATGCAGGTTGTAAAAGCAGAAACTCTGATAAACGAAATGTTTTGTGACCATTTCAACGAAGTTTAGATACTCTTTTCTGTTTGCAAAAAGTACAAACAGTCTAAAACGCATATACATTTATAAGAAATGTCCACTTTTTTGTCACGTTCGAATGCAATTATCTTGATAAACGAAAAATTGAGAAAATAATTGATATTTTTTCATATCAATTTTGCTCCGATATGAAAATATATCAAATTGATATGTTTAAAATTTCAAATCGATATTTTTTAACATATTATAACATTTTAAATATAATTCTGAAACTATTCAATTTCAATTTAGGTAAATGATATTATTTTGGATCAGAATGATATTATTCTCTTGCCAAATGATATGAAAAAATTGATATTTTTAAAAAGTTCATTTTATGAAGGGTCATATCAACATAAAATTTATCTTTTTTTCTCTGTGTAGCATCAATTATAGGGCCTATTAAGAGCTACAAGTTAAACCTATTTACAGTTTTATTTAAAAGTGTTTTTACTTTAAATGTTTGCGACGGTCCCGTTCGGCAGAATGGAAATGCCCATATGCATTTGTATCATGAAAACTTATTCGTCTGCTTGAACGTTCCAACGGTAGCCACTGCATGGGCTGGAGAAGAGTTTTCTAATTATAATTCACAACTCAAATAGCCCCACATATAATTCACAAAAGCGTTCAAGGCAAATCAGAATGAATTAATTTCCTTTTAATGAAACCCCCTCCCCATCCCATATACTGTACAACTTGCCTGGGCCAAGCACATAAAATTTGTGAAGAAAGCTAGTTGGGAGAAAATGGCTAAAAAATTAAGACAAGCCAAACTAATAATTATTGTGTTTCGGAATGGCTTGCTTAAAATTAATTAAAATAAAATATAGATGCATATTGTTCTGTATAACCGATTAATCGTCAGAGCCCTGAATTTATTTATTGGTACCCTTCTATGTACGTAACAGCAGGGTCGAAATCAAAAATATAACAATACAGAAAGTCGGTCAAGCCAGACTATAATATACTTAGCACATGCGAAAGTGAATATATGTATACACTTTATAGGGTCAGAGACGCTTTGTTCGGGCGGTTACATACATTTGCACAAATATTCTTTGTACCTAAATCAGATACTAAATCAGAGAAAACTGGCACAAATTTTTCATCTTATACATCTTATACATATACTGTATGAACTTATACACTTTTATTGAGCACGCTTGTTGCAATTGTACTAACCTGCTCAGTCTGAGCGAGGTCCTTTTATTTAGAATTTATCATCCCTTATCTTCTAACTTAACTAAGGCAGTATTTGTAAAATAGCTGCGTGTGTATAAATATAGAAATGCATTCGTGGAAGAACTACACATTGCCTTCCACGATGCATGTTAAGTGCACCGGATGCCCTTTTCAAGTGGTTCCCATGGTTGATCCTTTTCAAGTGCTGTGTCTGCTGGGCTGGGCTGATCCCCGTCACTGCGGCTATTAATATTTAATACTATTACATAGACATGTTTATGACACACATGGCGACATAGGCTACATATTTAAATATGAGATTGAGATTAACACTACGTGTGGGCCGAGTTGAATATCATGTTCAAGTTTGAACATATACATATCGAAAAACTTCATTGCCCGCTTGCCATGAAGCTTTGCCTGCTTCGACTGCCCTCTTCCCTTTATGATGAACTTAATGAAGTTAGCTTTATCGTATAAATGCGGACTAAAAAAGTATGTAGTTAAGTGTATACCTATTGTATCGGTATTTTAAATATATTGGGTAAAACGTGCAACGAACCAAGGTTCGAACCAAAACCACCGCCCAAAAACCTCGAACCTCAAATTTCCGAACCTTAACCGTTGGTAAATTTTGGTTCGAACCAGCAAACCGGAGGCTCCGAAAAATTTTTTGGGTTTGCAGCCCTGCTTTAAACTGAACAAGTGAACATGTTCTTCTTCAATTGTTCATTTTTGTTCGGCGAGTCTTGTTCTATCTATCTTTTTCAGTCTGTTCTGCTCTTAGTTGTTCTAAGAGCTGTTCAGTCTCTTTTGCTCAGAGAGTTCTTCTTGATCTGTGAGTTGTTCTGTCTCTGTCTAGCTCTGTGGGCTGTTATGTACCTCTCTTGCTCTGTGTGCGTTGCTCTGTGAATTGTTCTGACAGCCTGCCTTGCTCTCTGAGCTGGTTCCGTTCCCCTCTGTATTGCTGAGTGTGTTGTTCTGTGGGCTGTAAATGTAAAATTGGCTTTACAGTCCCAAAGGGCCAAGCCAAGCTTCTCGCTATTAAGTTTGAGCAGCTTTTCCACGGCTAGTTACTTCGCAGCTGGCGTGTAAAAGCTATTTTGTAAACACAGAAAAAACCTTTTTTTAGGTGGTCCGAGGCGGGATTGAACCGACGCCTCCCGCACAGCAGGCCGACACACTAATTGCTGCGCCACACCGGCCACTGTGGGCTGTATCATGATACAACTATACGAGAAAGTGAGTGAGAGAGTAAACGACGCGCATTCACAAGTGAACAAGAACAACTGAACAAGTGAGCAGTTTGAGTGAGTTGACTCACTTAGAAAAAAAGAACAAGTGAACATGTTTAGTGAAATGAACCACCTTTACCCAACACTAAAGTAGAGTACACTCAGAGAAAAAATTGAGAATTTCGCTCTTGAATCAAGAGCATTCGTTCTCAAAAGTACGGTAAGAGTGAAAATTCTTGATCCAAGAGCGAAATTCTTGATTCAAGAGTGAATTTTTGATCCCGACATTCCTGATTCAAGAGTTTCAGCTCATGATCCAAGTATGAATAATTATTGATTCAAGAGTTTCAGTACTTGATCCAAGAACAAATAATTCTCAAAATAAAAAAATTCAAAAGAATATTTGGGGTGGGGATGTGGTAGAGACACTACCGACCCGACCCGACCGACGTGGTCCGCGTCTTGTCTCCCTCCCCCGTCCCACTCTCACCATTATCAACCACACCAACCCCAACCACCACCACCCACCAAACTTTGTTTTAAACTGTGATTGATTTTGAGATAACCCCACATAGATATTTTTTTTTTTTTTTTGCTTACTCTTCTGGGACTTGAACACGGTACCTCGAAAGACTGAAACTCACACAGGCGACGGGCAGCTTAACGAGCTCACACTTATAAATAAACGCAGTTGCCGTTCGTACGCATCGCACAACAACAAACTGCGCATGCGCTCTCACTCTCTGCGCTCTCATTCTCTCAACGACCAACTGCGCATGCGCCCTCACTCTCTGCGAGAGCGACTCCAACGCTACTCTCTCAAAGTTAAGTTGCCCTCACCCCCCTTGCCTATAAAAAACAAAATTGAGAACGTTTAGAACGAATTTATCTCGACTCCAAGAGCGAAATTCTTGAAAATTCAAGAGCGACTAATTTTTTTTCTCTTCGTTCTAGTTTTTTCTTAGTGTAGTCCCGCTTTTTCTTGAACCGTGGAAAGTGGGTATGATATTATGAACATTTTGTGCTCACTTTATGAACGGCTTGGGCCTGTTTCAAGAACACGTTGCGTTCGCTATATAAGCCCAGAGCTTAGGACCTCGTTACTTAACACAAAAGTCGGCATCTGTCGACCTCACTCGAGACTGTGCAATAAATCACAGTAAAGAATGCAGCCATAAGGCAAAGCACTCAGCAAGCAAGAAGGTTAGGGCGGCGAGGTCGAACCGAAGATTTTTTGTGGTTTTTGTTTATTTTTTATGTATGTAACATAGGGTTATTATTTAAGAATGTTAAATTATTCTATATGTACGATGTTCGCACTTTGTGCCAGTTGTGAACGATAATTCACGGACGAAAAATTTAAAAAGGACTCCGCTTGTGCTGAGTTTTAAACGGTCGTTTTTTCTGAGTGACCAGGGATACCAAACGGTTCTAAGCTATTTGCGGCTGATAACCGGTGAACCGGTGTACTTTTTAAAATGCAGAACAGAACCAAAAACCTGTAAGCAAAACGCTTTTTTTTTGGTTCAGTTCACTGACGACTTTTAAGAGATAAAATTTGGAAGTTATATAAATCTTGTCATATAAATAGTCGGTTTTCAAACTTCTCTACAGAGAATCTCTTATCAAATACAACCTGTCCTAGTTCATTAAAGAAGGCAAAATTTTCTAAATATTTAGAGGTATTTGGTTTGCTATTACACTATTGTCAGAGAGTCTCTTAGGAACCCAGCCAAATTTTCTGGCGAGCGAAAATTTTTAAAATTAAGACCTGTATCCAGCACTGCGGAAAATTCCTTTCTTCACAATATTTCATACAATTAGAAACACTTTGGCTTTGCTTTGATGCTCATGTGCTGTTAGAAAATGTTTTTATCTGTATGAAATACTGTGAGGAAAGGAATTTTCCGCAGTGCTGGATAAAGGCTTTTACATATTAATCCCGTCGTGTCATGTGGATGCTAAACATATGCCTCTCCCCCCTTAACTAATGAATATATAAGGATTGTGCATTTCCGTTTTAAGTTTAGGTTAAGTTTTAAGTCAATTAAACAAAGATTACAGCACAAACTTTTCAGAAATTTTCCCATAAAAACTTTTCGGGGCATTTTCAAACACTTTGGGATCGAATTTTCAAAATATTGTTTCATAGTGCTTGCCTACATAACTGAACGAAGGTCTATGTCAAGTCTGAGGTCTCTAGGATCAGCGGACTGGGCTCTGATAATCAGTCAGTCAGTCGGGCTAAGAGATTTATATATACACAGAGAAAAAAAATATGCAAAATCTACACGAAAATGTAGGATTTCTACACGTTTTAACCGGGATTTTCGACACATTTCTTTTGTGTAGCTTTTCTGCATGCCACGTTAAGGTTTCTCATTTCTAAATGCAGCATGTAGAAAAGCTACGTGCCACGTGTTCAAATGAGAAAACTAAACGCAGCGTGCAGAAAAGCTACATAAACGTTATGGGTTGTGTAGAAATTCTACATTTTCGTGTAGATTTTGCATATTATTTTTCATTTTGTTACGTGTAGATTTCCAACATGTAGCATTCAGCATTTGTAATTCTAAACGTTTATATAGAAAACCTAAATGTCGCGTGTGGAGAACAGTTTTTTAAATGAAAAATATAAGAATTTAATACTGATTTACATTTTTCGTTGAGAATTTCTACAGGCGCATGTAGGATTTCAATATCCAAACGTTAATGTAGAAAACCTAAACGTTCGTGTTGTATTCAAATTGCTGCATGAAAAATGTAGAAGTTATTTGGAAATAAACTAATTTTCTATTGTCGTGTAGACTTTGCTTTTGCCCACGCAGCATTAAGCTTTTCTACAGGCGGCGTTTAGTTTTTAAAATTCTACACGTCGCATGCAGTTTTTCTCACGCCACGTGTAGCTTCCTGCTTGCTACATTTGGCGTGTGCAATTTACTTCTCTGCTCACATTGCCGATCCCTTCTCTAGTTTTTAAGTCTCTAAGATCTAGGAGTTTATATATCAAAGGGATTGCATTAGCAGATGGAGTCCTCTTTCGACGTGGTATTCACATATGCATTTTGCATCAAAGTATGATTGATGGACTTCCCACCTTCCTTTTATCCGTTTTCAACTTTGTTTTTTTTCGCTTCTTCCTCCTACTTTAAACTATTTTCGTGATCATCTCCATTTCTTTTTATTGGACACTTTGTGCTTCTATTCCAGACATTTAATAAGTGTACCAAATATATATATATAAAAGTATTCACAAAGCATCTCTCCATTCGTTGGCTCCCCAATCAACAGCAACACTTTCGCTTGCTTTATTTTACCGCCCACGGCTCCACCCACAATGCATTTACCAGGGCGAAAAGCGCTCCCAAAAGATGTCGCTGTCTATCTATACGACAGTCCGTCTGTCTGGCATGTCTATGCTCCTCTTTGTCTGGCTGTCGTTCGCATGTCTGGCCAACAAAATGTAATGGGGCTCCAGCTTCAGCTCCTGTTCCTGTCCCATATGCAGGTGTGTTTCCATTTACCTCTGGCATAAACTTCAGGACAATAAAAGCGTCGCACGCACTGCAATATGCAACAGTTACAAACACGCAGGAAGAGAACCTCCCAACGCCGCCCTCCCAGGAGGCGAGAACTGGAACTGGAGGCACAGGCAGCCAGACACGCACATTGATAAGTAGATGTGTAATCTATCCATGGAAAAGTCGGCTTCCGCTTTTGCATTTTATATGCTTAACGCATCGTTTGCTCTGTTTCTCTGTTGTGGTTGCTGTTGTATTGATTGGAGCAGGGAGTGGGGCGATGTGTCTGTCCATCATTTTAATTTTGTGCCTTTAAGCGAAGCCAATTAAAACTTTGCTCTCTCGCAGACAATTTAATTAAGAGAATTGCTCAAAATTCTGGATGTGACTTTTGTGTCATTCAATGAAGAAAATCAACCACACAGTAGTGTGTGGTGTGGAGCCTTCAGCTGCCAGGCCAGGTCTGCGTCTTGCGCAGAGTATTCCATGCGGATGGCAGAAAGCACAAAAATGCTTTTGATTTGTGTCCCAACCGCTCGGATTCACAGGCTTATTAGAATTGTGCTATCGTGTGTGTGCGAGAGTGCGTTTAACCGGAGGCTGGTATCCTAGTGGGCAAAAGTGCAGTGGCTTGCTCGGAACAGGAAGATAGATAGACAAACAGCACAAACGACATTCACAAAATGCAATTTATGCGTGAGAGAAGTAGGCTGCAAGGCATAGAATTGTAAATGGGTAGCTGGACCAGCAGCCTAATAGGATTGCGGTTGTAATTTTTGGTGGACACAGTTTGGAAAGCTTGAAATGTGTACCACTTTGTGAATGCACTCTTGGGGAAAAGTTACTATAGTTGGGTCGTTTAGCTCTTGGGCTAGTTCTTAACTAAATTTAAATTCTACTCCACAATTTCCAGATACTTTTCTATCACCATTTTCTTCAACTCCTTTTCATTCTGCAGCTCCATAGCCCTTTGCTCCTTCTTAGCTGCTATTTCCATTCTTCCTTTCCTTTTCCAAGTCAGACGTGCCAGTTTCAATATAATATTTTTCTTTTTCCAAGCCAGCTTCTCCATTTCAATTTCTACCAGAAACCTTTCTTTGCTGCATGGTGTTCACTATCCCCAGCGAAGATTCCTTCCTATGAGCGGCTGGTTGAGCAAGTTTGAGATTCATCAAGGAACTCAAATTCGCCTATGGCGTTCCGTCAAAGGGTCCTTCCTTTCTTCAAAAAAATGTTATTTCATTATCAACTTGAAATCCTCGCTCGTCATATTAAAGCCAGACCTGAATGTAATCAAACCAAAGAACAGTCACACTAAAATCGAAATCAAATCTTTTTTTTTTGTTTTTTCTTGAGTCTCTCTGTCGTGACGTCGAAACTGATCGCTTTACGCATTTGGCCAGGTACAGCAATTAATTTTGTTTGATAACACTTGTTTACAAAATAGAAGAAAATTTTGCGATCCCGAACATTTGGTAGCATAAGGGATGTCCGAGATATTATCGATATATCGAAATATTGATATTTTTGCCCAAAATGACATATATCATTATCGCAGATTTTTCCGAGGCGATATATCCGAAATCGAATATTTTTTGGTGATATTTTTCGGTGATATTTTTGCTTTAGTGTTTGGTCACACTGTTGCGAATAGCTGTATTTTAATTTACCGCTGTTTACCCTGGAACAGGACCCTATTAAGTTCTGGATGGAAGAGAAGATGAATTGCCAGTGCTTTCTGAATTGGCATTGTCATATCTTATTACACCGTGAAGCTCCGTGCCATCGGAACGCTTGGCTTCGGCTATAAAAAGTGTTGTTTTTCACACCAGAAGCCAAATGACCGATGAGCACATAACTGAACGCGTCTTCCTAAAATTTATGTCTAACGTTTACGATTATTCTTATGTTTTAAAAGAAATAAGAAATAAATATCTTTTGTTCATTTAATAAATATACATTAAATCTATATTTTTTAAGCGCAGCCAGCTAATACTGCACTCTTCTCGTGCAAACGTGCGATTGGTCGTAAATGGGGATTTTCCCCTGAAATAGTACACTGGCTGTACACAGCCGTTGTACGTCCAATATTACTATACGGAATCATCGTATGGTGGCCGGCTCTGGGGAAACCTTCCGTCCTCAGAACCATAACCAAAGTTCAACGTAGTGCTGCATTATGCATGACTGGTGCATTGCGTACAACCCCAACAGATGCACTTAACATAATGTTACACCTTATGCCTCTAGATCTTCTGGGTAGAGAAATCGCCAGTAACGCCGCTCTCCGGCTGAGAGAAAGCGGTACCTGGAAAGATAGTAACTCTGGCCACTCCTCTATACTTCTGCATCAAGTGGCGGTACCGCCAACGCTTGACTACTGCATCCCAACAATAACGTTTACCACCATGTATAAAGTCACCATACCGAGTCGACTGGACTGGAACTCAATACCTCACTGCAAACCGAATGCCATAAATTTTTACACTGATGGCTCCAAACTGGGTGGACAGGTAGGAGGAGGAGTCTTCAGTCCAGAGCTCGGGATCGAAACTTCATTTCGGCTTCCTGACCATTGTAGTGTTTTCCAAGCAGAGGTTGTAGCCATCCAGGAGGCTACCAACCTTCTGGGAACCCTCGCAATCCAAGGAAGTAAAGTATTCATTTTTTCAGATAGTCAAGCTGCATTAAAAGCCCTTGACGGTTATATCAACAATACCAAAACTCTCACGGAGTGCCGCAAATCTCTTAATGAGATGGCTCAGCACTTCGAAATTAATCTCGTTTGGGTGCCTGGACACTGCAACATTGAAGGCAACGAGATGGCCGACCACCTCGCCAGACTTGGCACCACCACTCAGCTCTTACCGGATAAGAGCAACATAGGGGTGCCTCTTGCGACCTTTAAGCTACAAACAAAGGAAACTACTCATCGAATAACCATGAATCGATGGCAAACAATACACACATGTGAAGTATCTGGGCTTACATGGCCTACTCTTAGTATTAAAAAATCTAGGGCGTTACTCCGTCTAGAAAGACTGCATATTTCCCTACTAGTAGGGGCCCTTACTGGACATTGCCTAATAGGTAGACACGCCGCTAGGCTCGGCATCAGACACAATGACTTCTGTAGAAGCTGCAATTCAGTGGACGAGGAGGAGAGTGTACAACACCTCTTCTGTCATTGCCCAGCTCTTAGCAGAAGGCGACTCACAGTTTTGGGTCGTCCCTTTCTAAACGATCTGTCAGACATCTCTGAAATTGATCTAGCCCCTCTACTCAAATTTGTGATATTTTCTAAATGGTTTAACGGGAAAGACCCTCCCTCTACGATCGCAGCGTAGAAAGGGTTATATGGTAACACAACGGGCCTTCATTGGCCTAAGTGATGAAATGGGATTCTCACCCATTTCAACCATTGCAACCTAACCTAACCTAACCTAAGCGCAGCCAGAATGTAGTTCATATTACGCGACAAATGACACCTCAATCACCTCAACTGACCTGTTCATTGCTAAGATCCGGGCTTTTTATTGAAAAATATCGAAAATATGGATAAAATCTATAGTTTTGACACAAAAATATTTATATCGACATGATACTTTTTCTATATCGTCAATAATATCGATATAGATATATTTGAAATATTCGACAACCCTAATAGCAATTCCTTATGCAAATCCCTCCGCTGAGTCCAAGTCCGAAAATCCATTTCACAAATTTTTTAGTGGGGCCGTTTTCGAGAAATCGCGGAAAAGCTAGTTTTTTGATTAATGATGATAGAACAGTGGTGGCCAAACTTTGGGCATGTGTGCGTAGCAGCGAAACACGAACTAAACATGTTGACATTTCAGCATGAGCAACAAGCAACCTAACAAAAACTCGTGAGAGAACAAATAGCCGAACAAATAGCTGATAGAACAAATATTCTCTCTCTCTAAACGTGTTTCGGCTGCGACGTCGGCACAATTTTGAGCTCCTATTCCATGGCATAGGCTTTTGGCATTTTGGACACCACTGCTTTAGAAAAAAATATATTTCTTTCCCGCAAACGGGATGGCAATATTTTTGACTTTTGCTTGGATAGATCTAGTTCCTTATATAATCGAAAAGAGCAAACTGTGTAAAGAGGATTGGAATATTATTGAGTTCCGAATCACTGTTGATGAACTAGAGTCTTGAGCCCCTTGGGTTAAGGAAGATAAAACTTGTAAAATTTTTAGAGGGAACATCCATAATCGGGGGTGTCCTGAAAATCTCTAGCGATTTTGGCGTCCAAAAGTGTTTGGGTGGTGAATTTTGCTAAATCTCCTTAAAAAACATAAGAGATTTGAAACCAACCGAAAGAGATTTCTGGGACACCGACAATTGGTTTTGGATTGGAATTTGGTTGGAAGAGATTTCCGTGACACCTCCGAATATAAGATGCTTTATGCAATGTCGTTGAAATTCTTAGCGGAGTCGATAATATGTAATGCCCGCAAGCGTAACACAATTTATTAGGATAATTTTGGAATTCAACTAATTTTTCAACCTTTGACAATCACAAAAAGCTTAACCAGTTCATAGTGGCCCTTAAAAAGCATATTTTGAGTGTTTACTATGTCTCCTACCACGAAAAAATAAAACATTCAAACTAAAGCTACCTTTACACTTATCATTTATCTCTAAAAAGTCGGTTGTCAAAATTCTCTAAATATAAACGTTTATCAAATTGAACCTGTCAAATTACATCAAAGAAGGCTACATTTTCTAAATATTTAGAGTTATTTGATTTGCTATTACGCTATAGTCAGAGGGTCTCTTTAGAGAAAAATGACAAGTGTAAAGGCAGCTTAAGTCAATTTACATGAACTTGAAACGTTCCATTTTTTACTTAAATGCCCCTAACTTCTATATTCTTCGATGGATTTTAATGAATTATGTGACGTAATATTTTTAATAATTGAGTCTTTGGGGTCCAGCAAATAAAATAAATTTTACACAATTTTTTTCGTGGGTAAATCGCACTTAAATTTGAGCTTTTTTTAAATTGATAAATTCAACGCAAAGTGGCCGATAAAAGCCTTTATAAAGCCGAAGTCAAGCACCAGATTAAGAAGTGGTGTATGAATGAATGATAGGTCATTCAGTTACCTACCAATCGATAATCTACTTCTACTTCTACTCTATATATAAAACAGTTTGTCCTGATTCACTGACTGACTGACTGATTCACTGATTGGCAATCAACGCAGAGCGCAAACGGTAAGAGATAGAAGGCTAAAATTTGGACATGAGTTTCCTTTAGTGGTGAAAGTGCGTATTAGGACGGGGTTTTGGAAAATTCCAACCGGAAATGTTGGAAAAGCGTCGGGGAAGTTTGTATGGAAAAAATTGTCTTTTTTATCCGATTGACTTGATATTTAGTTTGTAAACGTAGTACGCCACGTGTTTTCCCGATTTTGGAAAATCCTCCCAGGAGGAAAATGGCCGGAAAATTCTGCATGCAAGAAACTATTTTTCATCCGATTGGCTTGAAACTCGGTTTGTATGGATATACTGATGGCGACGCAGCGAATCGGTTTAAAAGTTAGAGAATTGTGGACCAGGACACACTCACTTTTCGTAGTCCGTTGGTCGCCAACGATTATACTCCTACTCCCCAACGCATAGTTGTCGTGCTGTTATAGCAATCCCGTTGACGGACGTATATATCCATGAGCAAAATTTGAAGCGGTGTTATGTGCTGGTAAGAATGACGGTGAAAAGTAAGAGCGCTGGCCACACCTGGAGGATATTATACACTTAAATGGATATTTCATGTGATTCTCAAACAACTCACCAATCCCAATCCCACAATATGCATCACCACTAGATTTGTAATGCCACGCTGCACCAAGTTGTTGGCCGCCTTCAGTGTATAAAATTTAATTAATTGCAGCTCTTTACAGGACCAGGACCACCTGGAAGGCGCATAAAATGTAAAATATTTAAGACCAGGTCCCAAAATTTCATTAGTCACACAAAATTGGCCAAAATCGCCACCCACTATTTAATACGGTTTAATAGTGCGACCAAATACCGCCAAATACAGCACGCTGTTAACATTAACAGCATTCTGTGAATTATCGAGAATTGTGATCGTGATCGCATGTGATTTGTGATTTGATTCTGTGAATGCTACATCTGGTGTGAAAAACGCTAAACCGGCAACACTGCAACAACCAATCCGGTCATCACTGGAAAAGTGCAGATTTTTTTTTGCAAAAAAAAAGGGTGAAAAAGCAGTGCTGACAATTTGACCTTTTTCCGGCTAAAAAAGTGGCGTGTGTAGGAGCCTGCAACTCTATTATTTATTTATTTGACATTGTTCAGTTATTTTAAATTAATCTTTGTCAATTTTTAGCAATTTTAACAGCCTGGCGGGAAAAATAGCTTAATTGGCAACCCTGATCACTACTTGCTGGGTTGCCACCTCTCAATGTCAATTGCCGATATATATCGCTTGACATTACACATTTTTCGCATATGCCACCTACGGTCACACTGGTACCACATGACGCCGCAAATAGGCGGAAAAACTCAAAAGAAACAACAAAAGGAATAGAAAAAAACTTCGCTTGCTGGAAAAAACACAAAAATATTAATTGAATTTAAACAATAGCAAATTGAAACAAGAAAATCGTAATTAACAATGCCACGCACCAAGGTACCAAAGAACTCGAAACGAAATCGCGATGCAGCAAATCGCGAGGAGAAGATTAACTTCTTCGAAAGAAAAATGGACACCACAATGATGGAAATCGACGCGCTCGAGCAGCAGTATATACGCGATGTTGACTATGAGATAAAACGTATGCTGGACTACATGCAGAAAGAGTTACGGGAGATGCGTATGAGTGAGCTTCTCGAGGTGATTTCCGAACTGTCGCGGTTCACCGAATTTAAGGCCAGCGATCAAACCGAATTGCTGGCCTCCATGTCCGTCAGTCAGAGTATCACAGATGGCCTGGCAGCGGCAAGTGCTCCCGGCAGCAGTCGCAATGATGAGGGTAAGCGCTCAAGGATTTCTCTCGTAATTTCATAACATTTTGCAATTTTCCTTATGCTTTTGATATTTTGGTGGACGGTCTCTAACTTGCTTTCGCGCTAACTCTCACAACTCCATACAACATCCATCCTCGTGACTCTATCTAGGCTACCTTACAGAGGACACCAGCCTGGGGGGCCAGAGCACCGCCAGCATCAAGTCAGCCTATATACCAGCCGCCATGATGCGATCGGCCAAGGCCTTGAAGACGCCGGGCCCCCTGCATTCGGCTCGTGCTCGACGTGCCCGACGCAGTCATTCCGCCGGTGGCATTGAGTTGAATTCGGCCAAACCCTCAACAGGAACAGGGGCCAACCGCAATGAGGCTCATACATCACGTAGCAAAATGCGCACACCCCTAGCCTCCAGACGAAATGCTTTTAGTGCCGATCGCACACCGCTGGACAAAAAGAAAAGCTACCATTCGCCGTCCACACCGCCTCTGGCATTCCTGCGCTACCCCAAACCCGGCGAGATTGCGCTCTCTAAATGTGGCAGTCCCATGGTATCACAAGTGTAAGTAGAAATTTAGAAAATTTTTAAATAATTATACCAAACAATTTTTAACCAAATTCAAAAGAGAAGAGTAGGAAGCTGTTTCCAACCCCTTCAGTATACAGGGTTTTAGGTATAACGTGAGCCTTTATTAGCTACAGCTGTGTTCATGAAAATACCAGCGCAGTAGCTGCTTATAAAGATGGCATGGTTTTTTGCACATTCCTTGTTGTAGATGGCTTATGACTATATATATCCCTTGTTATCTAATCCGGCTTGGCATCTGCGTGGCATGGAGTCAATCAAGTCCTAGCAACGCTTAACAGGAAACTAAGGCATTGCCTATTGGACGGTTTCGCTTTAGCTACACTTCGTTTGCTTCGAATTTGCTGGTGTTTTGGGTCGTTATTCATGTGAACTACCCATTTTAGAGGCATTTACCAAGAGGGATAACATTTTTTTAAATGTCCACATAACAACTTGATCCATATTGCCATTATTCATATGGATATGATCAAAACCACTGTATGAAAAACAGGCCCATACCATGATTTACCAGCCTCCATTCTCAATGGGAAGGTATTCTGGGTTTTCGGGACGGGCGGACAATGTAAGGGGTACAAAGCTCTAAAAGAGTATAACTCTGGAACGGTGAGAGCAAATTAAGATATTTTTCATAGAAATTTTAATGCGTTTCTATACTCTGTACCAAAGGTACACAGAGTATATTAAGTTTGTGCAAAAGTATGTAACAGGGAGAAGGAATCGTTTCCGACCCTATAAAGTATATATATTCATGATCAGCATCAACAGCCGAGTTGATATAGCTATGTCCGTCTGTCCGTCCGTCTGTCTGTCCGTATGAACGAAGATGGTAAGAGATAGAGATTTGACATGTATGGGACATATATTTCCCATACTTGCAGGCAGATCAAGTTTATTTTCAATTTTTGCCACGCCCCCTCCCGCCACCAAAATTTGGAAAAAACGTCATATTTGATGATAGATGGTTCGTACCTTCTAAAGATATCTAGTAATCAAAATTATTTATCGATTTGCTGAAGGAGTGATAAAGATCGGATGAACGATACTCAAGTTATGAGCAACTGAAGCAATCTTAGTGAGAGAGAGAGAGAGACTTAGAGAGCGCACCGCGTTGTGCGTTGTGTGTTAACTGGCCGTTTGACTCGTGAGCAAATGCGAGTGTAAGGGTGCAGAGTATGTAATAGTCGGGCTTGACCGACTTTCTTTCTTGTTTTTTACAAAATTTATCCAAAATTTACGAAAAAATTTTATATATGGTACCTAAATGAGCAAAAGCATAGCCAAAACTTATCGTTTATGTTCATAAAAGAAGCATTTTGACATTTTTCTTTGAAAATGTTGATTTGAAAACTAAGAAAATCATGTTTATTGACCAAGTTATAAGTAGAATTCAAAAACAGTACGAAAAATCCGATTTTTGTGGAAAATTCAACTTGCGCGACCTCTAAACGTTTTCCGAAAAATCTGAAAAAAAACTCAAAAATATTTACCCCTAAAAGCTTTCAGAAAATGTCTGAGCACCCGTGAAAGAGTTACTAAATTGTCTTCCTCCTTCGAAAACTCTCCTGGACAAAAGTCCCCAAATGTTCTCGATAATGTTAATGTCAGGGAAGTAAGGCGCCCACTCGAGCAATTTGACGTTTTGGTCTTTAATCCACTGTTTTACAACCCGAGCGGTAAGGATGGGAGCGTTGTCATGTTGATACGTCCAAGGAATATGACCATAAATCTCCGAAAAGTGTAGAAAAGCCTTTTTGGAGCGCAGTCTTGTACACATTTGCGTTCATCTTCGAGGTGACAAACTGGAGCTCGCATGTTCCATACGATACGATATGGCTCCCCACACCATTACTCCACCTGCACAAGAGTGATGACGACTTAAAAAACATTCTTCCTTTCGCATATCGTGGAAATAGTAATTATAGCCATGCGGTCCATCGAGCTTGAACTTCTTTAGTATCAGAGTATATTAAGTTCGTGCAGAAGTACGCAACGGGAGACGAATCGTTTCCGACTCCTATAAAGTATACACATACGTCATCAGTATTACTCGGGCAAATCGATATAGTCATGTCCGTCTGTCCGTCTATCTGTCAGTCAACATCCCACCGTATGAACGAAAAGATCTTAGAGATGATAAGAGATAGAGGTTTAACAAGAATGGCACCTATGTTGAGTCTTATACTTGCAGGCAGATCAAGTTTTGATGATTCAATTAAAGAGATGTACTTTCATGCCCCTGCGATCTGGAAGAAACGTGTATCTTCCACAGTTTTTATGATAGATGGTTCGTACCTTTTAGACATATCTAGCAATCAAAATTATTTGTCGATTTGCTGAAGGAATGACAAAGATCGAATAAACGATACTCCAGTTATGAGCAAATAATGGTCAGTTAATACCTACGACCCTCGACCCATAATGATCAGCAACATACCATAACCGCTCAGTATAGGCGACTCTTAGTACAAGAGAGAGAAACTTAAGAGCGCACCGCGCTGTGCGCGCTAACCGTTTCTCTCTCCGACCAAGAGTACTCATCTTGAATGGATCATTGACTATTATGAATCAGACAGATGGGAGGTGTCGAAAAAGACGTTCGAATCGTGATCAAATACATGTGTAAGGGTACAGAGTATGTCATAGTCTGGGATTGAGAGGTGTTTTTTTTTTTATTTTTAATCTCTTCAAGTGTTTGGCGCTTCGAATAATTCGTTTTACCGTGCCCACACTAGCATTTAGAAAGTTGGAAATTTAAGGCAGTTCGTAGGATAAGTTGCCTCTCGATTGCTGTTGTTGCATATTTTTTTCTCCATTCATTTTTTTCCATAATCTGCTTCATTACGGAGAAAATTACTCACAACGTTTTGACTTCGACCGATTTTCTTGTCTATTTCATAGTGTTTTAAGCCAGATTCAATATAGCCATTTATTTGACCTTTTTCAAAATCGGTTAAAGGTTTTCCGCGGTCCATTTTACAAAAAATTGATAGCAGTTACTTTAAATTTTGGAATACAAAAGAATTCAACAACAAAAAGTGAAGTCAAAAGTGTCAAACCTATTCAGTTAAGCCAAAAAATATGGAGATTTTTGTTATGTTTTTGAAAAAATTATAAAAATGATATAAAAACAAAATTAACAGAACAGAAACTTTGCTATTTCACAAATGACTGATTTCTATATACAACAAAATTTATTTCGCTTAAATCGGAGTGCTTGTTACAGAGATACAATGTTTCAAAACTAAAAAAAAAGACAAACCTATTCAGTTGAGCGGCACTGTATATATACATAGGTTCTTTGTACGTTTCCTATATAGTTAAAATTTGCTTTCGGAAATATAAATGACTTGACCGAAACCAAAGTTCGTTTTGGTCTTGCAAATTCCTTCATTGTTCGAAGCGCAACAAGTTTCATTGTTAACTCGACGTTCTTAAAATAGTGACCCATCCGTTCGTCACCTTTATATACCCTTCCCATACATAAACTAGACGACCATGCAAGCTCTAACGAACCAGATTCTATCGAACTAGACTAAACCAAGGTGAATTTACTATAAGGTGACATACTCAGCACAGCTGCAATCTTTCAAGGGGCCTTATTCGTTTGCTATCTCTGTCAGAGAGCCAAAAGAGCGAGTTGAAAAAACCCTGCAGGGACAGTTTCTAGTTTACAACCAGAAATATACCTGTCTATAAAAACTTGCAACTGGTTGCACTTCCTATCCAAATCAATGTATTGAAGTCGTCCATTTTACACAAAAATGTTATAGTAGGCATGTGACAATTGTCCCCGGCAGCCAGCCATTTGCAACCAGTTTAATGCTAAATGGCATAGGCGGGAGAGAATTGTTCCCTGCAGCAGCCATTTTCAACCAATTCAATACCAGTTCAAAAATGAATGTTCCTTATCTGTCCTTATCTGTCAGTCTGTTTATGTCACTGCATAGTATAACAGTACATCGAAATCTGTCGGTCAACTCACTCAGCACCACTTGCCACTTAGTTTGCAACCAGTTAAAGTTTAATTGGATTACAACTAGCTCAAATTAGTATTTCAAACGAACATTTCTTCGAAAGCTAATATCTGTTGTTGCCCAACTCACCCGAATCTAGCTATTTTGCTACCAGCTATATTCTACTAGCATTCCAACTAGTTGTAGGACAGTTTTGTTTTGTTACTAGTTGACAATTTCTCTGCAGGGAAAGTATAGCCGCTCACCACAACGGAGTACGTCACCTTATAGTAAATTCACCTTGGACTAGACCATGGTATAATTAACGCCATGGACTAGACAACATGTTAGTAAGGCACCCCTAGGCTATGTGGGCAACGTAGCCCAAATTTGACATTCCATTGTTGATAAAGCAATTCTTCAAGCCTAAAAAACACGATGACTCGACCCATTTCTCTTGTTGTTAAATACTAAATTTACTACAACACGACACATGTACATATATATAGAATTAATTCATGATACAATGGGCTTGTTCAGCAAAACCACTTGCTCCCTGATCAAGTATAAATTTTCACTGATCCTCCTGCTGAACTCGAGTGATGCGGTATCATGATAGCCAATTTGAAGTATTATGATAGAGGAAGAAATAGAATGCTACTTTGAAGTGATACTGATCCCACCAACAGTAATTGTGTATCGATAGGCATGCTATCGGTGCAAAGATAAGCTTTTTTATCGTCTGTAAATAACTATAATAAATTCTAAAATATAATTAAGCCTAATTGTGACGTCGTAGATTTAAAATTTATGTTGACACGGAGCGCTAATGTGTTAACGCCGCCTCTTTGTGATATTTAAGCTCCTTTTTGCTTCACCATTTTGACTTATGACATGCATTTTAAAGGACATTCCTGGTGTCAATGTAACACCTAAGTATTTATACTGGCAAGTCACGTCCAACTCTGTGCCCCTATAGAGCCAGGATTCATTCGCTGCGCGCCTTCCACTTTTTTTAAAAATCGTAATTTGAGACTTCTCCAGATTCACTTCCATTCCCCACGTTTCACAATAATATTCCAGTCTTGATATCATGATTTGAAGTGTGGTGACATTATCCGACAATATGACTATATCATCCGCGCATAGAAGAAGCCGTATATTAAGCTCATCTATCCACAGTCCACCTTCAAGGTCCTCGTGTAAGTCGTTTAAATATAGCGCGAATAACAGGGGTGATAGAAGGCATCCCTGTTTAACTCCGCTGCTCGTACTAAAGTCTTGAGACATATTCTTTCCGGACCACACCGCTGCCACGGTATCTTTGTATATAACCTCGATAAAGCTTACAATTTTTGTGGACACGCCTAGTTGGTGCAGCTTGTAGATCAAAAGATCTCTCGGTACCTTATCAAATGCAGCCCGAAAGTCAACTAAGAATGCATAAACTTTTTTGTTTTCTGTCCATTTAAGCTTCACTATTGCATTTAGGTTGTATATACATATTGTCAGTTGTAGAGTAGTTTTGTCGAAATCCGGCCTGAAACTCATGTATTTTGTTGTTTAACTTGGTCCATTCCGTCAGCCTTTCGTTTATTATACCCATAAGAATTTTCGCACAGCAGTTCATAAAGGATATAACTCTATAATTTTTCGGGTTATTTAAGTCACTTTTCTTATGAATGGGAAATACTATGCTTCGCTTGAAAGAGTCATCACAATTTGTATTTGTAAGTGGTTACACACTTTAACGAGCTCTTGCATGAATTCGTCAGAGGCATTTGAGTAGAATTAGTATGGTATTAGATCCTCTCCTGGCGCTTTATTATTTTTTGTCTTTCCGAGAATTAATCGTATCTCCATAATTGTGATGGGCTCGTCTAGGCTGCTATCTGCACTCCAATTCGGCGCATACACAATGCTTAATGCTGTTCTGTGAGGGTTTAATAATTCATTGAAATGCACCTTAAATACGTTTTCTGTGATACTATTTCCAACCTGCAAAGTTCCATTTTTCAGCGTCTTCACAATATTCCACCAATCCTTCGTGTTTCTTACTTCTGCTAAAGATTGTGCGAAGGAGTCGAAGTACTCTCTTTTTTTTATCAGGTACAGTTGGTCATATTCCTTTTTTTTCTCCAAATAATGTTTTTTATCAGAGAGACCACCGGTACCTTTATAAGTTTTAAGCGCCTTAAATGTCTCTTTTCTCTCACGCAAAGCTAGATTAAGGGGAAATTGAAAACTTTGAAACCTCCGCGGGTCCATTAAAATTTAACGTATCAGATATTGTGTTTCCATTAAAATTCTTCATAAAATCTACTAAATTTTCTGAGCCATGTTCTGCAAAGAACTTCACATGTTGAAAATCGTATGGAGAAAAGTACGCTCTAATGAGCACCAAAGTATCAAAAACGTGCTAAATCATAGCAAAACTAACGAGACTTTTTAGCGTTTTTCGTATCTCTGTAATCCATTTTGCAAAAACAATGCCCCAGTGGTAAATTTACAAGAAAGAATACGAAAAAAACATTGCCATCTTTGTACGCAGCTAACGCGCTGTGGTTTCTAGTGTGTTACAGCAGGCTCACATTCGTCGTCTTGAAAGTTGGCAGGGGAAGATTCTTAAAAGTTTTTTTTTTGCCGCTTTTTATCCTTCCTTCTAAATGTCTTCTCTTCTGACAAATGTTTCAAAAATGAAATTTAAATATTTGTTTATTAAATATTCTACACCCATAGGATGCCCGATAAGTTTGCCAATGTAAATATACCAATTCGTAATGGCGTCTTGAGCTTGCGACCCAAGAAACTAGATGCAGGTGAAGTGGAATCGGATCTGTTGCAGGAACTGGATGAGGAGACATTGAGTCAAATAAAAACCTTGCATGCCAATTTGCAAATGATTGTCAATACGGCCAGCAAGGCGGGTTTCAAGTAGTTCCCTAACGACAGACTCAATTTTAAATTTCCGTTTATGCATATTACATATACATTATATAATATACCTACCATACACTAGAGAATCTATATAATTTTAATATGTTTCGTTCGCTAATTTAAGTTTTCAATTCCACACGAATATTACTATTGTACTAGCGCACGTTTAAGACTTACATGAAATAAAAATCAAATTTTATGTTCATCCAAGCAGCCGGGGGCATTCCAATTTGGGTTCTGTCAATAGCAAACAGACAGATAGTTTTATTACTCAAAATGACTCGCACAAAGGTGCTTAAACGTCGCCAGCAGCAGCGTCTCCAGGCGGAACGTGAGGAAATGCTACGATTGTATCAAATTAAAATTGAAGCCAATCTGGACAGGATTGATGAATTTGAAAAATCATACAAACAGCAGCTGGACAATGAGATGGAATTGATGCTGGCTCGCACCAGCAACCAAGTGCTGCAAATGAAGTGGAGTGAATTTCTGAATCTACAATTAAATCACTTTTCGGACTATCAATTCAAGGGTGAGTGCAGACTGGGATACACAACGAGGAGTTGTTAAATACAATAACACTACACACTTTCAGCTCCCGCACCGTCCACATCGGTCAAGACGCGCAGTCAATCGATAAGCCAAGGTCAGCGTGGACGTACCCCCCAGCAGCCACAATTGCCACGCAAACAAGTCCAGTCTGTGGACAGAGCAGTAGTGCTTAAGAAAGGCGAGGATCGTAAGGAATTGCCCACACTGGCGTTTATGCGCTGGCCCCATCCCGGTGAGCAGGCTATCTCACTCAAGGGCAGTCCATTGGCCATACAGTCTCAGCCCGATCATAGTGCCAATGTAAACATACCCACCAAAGGGGGTGTGCTTACGGTCAAACCTCTCAAGCTGGGCGAGGTCAAACGTGATGTGCTCAGGCATCTGGATGAGGATTCGTTGAATCAAATTAAAACGCTGAGCTCTAACCTAACTTTGATTGTAAATATGGCCAACAAAATGGGTAAAATAAATCAGCATTGAATTGTTGTACGCTTATTTCGTTAATATTTTATTTAGTCTTTTTCATTTTCTCATTTTCAATGTGTTTTTTCTTTTGTTGCTGTTTGTGTTATTGTTGTATAATTAATTAATAAATTTAATTATCTTTATATATATGTGTATATATAGAGATTTTACTTTTAAGTACAAACAGAGCGTACAGAATTTCTTTTCTTCATTTAAATTGTTTAAACATTTTGCTATTGTGTGGCTGTCTGTGTGTGTGTGTGTGTGTGTTTAGTTTAATTCATTTTTAAATGTAAATTCAATTGAAAGTGCGCTTTGAATTTTGTAAATTCAAACAATTTTCTTAATTTGTTTACATTTTACACATGTACAATGTTTAATTGAAAAATTATTTGTAGTTGTGTTAATCATTTTTATCATATTCTTGTGTGTGTGTCCATTTATAGTTACATAAAAATACAAATACATAGCAAAAAGGTACATTTATAGAGACTTAATTTTTAAGTGTGATTTTTGGTTGTTTTCTTATTTCCATTTTTTAATTCGTAGAGACAAAGACAACATATAAAGACAAAGACATGTAAAACAGCGTAAGACAGTGACAACACAAACATAACATTTAGTTTTGGTAGCGTTTCTCTAACATATTCATCCCTTATGTGATGTAGTTTTGTTTGGGGTAGTTAATATGGAGGTAAAGGGAGGTAATCAAATAAAGTAAATTAGGTGATGTCGAAATAAGCAAGCCTTATTTATAATACTCTTTTTTTTTTAGGCAAATGGGGAAACTATTCCCAACAGTTGCAACCGATCGGGTAATACCAAGGGGTGTACAAATAGGTAGGTAAGCCAGTTACACATAAATGTGTACTCAAGACCATAGAGAAACTACTTTACCTACACATCAGAAGTTGGGAAATCTAGACAAAAGGGATTTCTGTACACTCCCTTGTATTTTATCATCCGCAGAGAAAACGTTCTACCATAAGTAAAATTAAGAGGAAACTTTTTAAAGAGTGGAAGCGCTTTTACTTGAAATCAGAGCTCACAAAGTGTTCCCTTTTTACAGGCTGTCAGAAAAAATACAGTCACTCTCCGACACTATGAAAAAGTGAAACGAAATGACATCTCACCTCTGACTTTTCTCAACTTTCTCTTTGCTCATGTGTTTCCATGAGACACTTTCCTATGCAAAATCTGCTGAAAGTGCCTTTTGTACATGTATGTGTGATGCGCGTGTGCTTTAGTAAACTGCAAGTGTGTATGCGTGTTTGTTTGCTATTTTGTCCTTCTTTCTCTTTAACAATTTGCCTCCGATGAAATGTATAACGGAACAACAAAAACTTAGCACAACAACAACTCAAAAGTCACTTTGCACTGACACTTGACTCGATTTGCTCAGTTGCTTAAGCAGGGCATCCACACACGAATTTGTTGTGCTCGACGTAATGTTTGTCTTTAGTAGAGGTGTTCGTGACAAATTTTTATGTTTGACTTTTTGTTCGCAGAGAATAGAAACCTTTCTATCTTGCGTGTGTTCGTGCGAACATGTTCGTCAATGGATGGGAACAAGTGCACGAACATCATTTGTCAAAAATTCGTGCCCAAATGAGCAACGAATTGTGGCTGGAATTTATTGAATGCCCCCAAAATGATGAAATAATGCTTTAATCAAATTTGTATCGCCATCTAGGCCATGATTGAGTATGTTTCCGGTGCCATATTTTCATGTTTAATCGTTGAGATTTTCAAGCAAATGATGTTCGTGAGAAATGTTCGCCTGGTTAAACAAATGAATTCTTGTTTGACAAATTTGTTCGTCAAACAAATTCGTGTGTGTATGCCCTGCATTATGTTCAGCTGCTGACATCTGAACAAAAGTATCCCCATCAAACTGTTACAGTTATACAGCTTCGTCGGTTTCTTTCATCGAGAACTATGAAACAGAAAACACGAGTAAATCAAAATCTAGTGTTCTGTTGAGAGAGTGATCGAGTTTGTTAAATTTTTTCGTCATTTCGGTGAGCAGACAGCATAGAAAAAATTGGTCGACCAAATTTTGCGAGCTCTGCTTGAAATATAAAAGACTTTTTGACAAAATCAAGTTGTTATTTAAACTTATATAGACTTCTCAAGAATTATGTGGTTTTGATTTACCGTTATATCTTGGTAACCACTCATCCGATTGTTATGAAATTTTGATACAATATAGAATTGAAACCGATTAAGCCGTTGGTACTAAAATCTCAGTTTTGACGTAACTTGAGTTATGCTGTTGTTCCTTATTCTTTATAGTTGCATTCCTTTTCACTCCATTATCGACGGTGATTGTATAAATCTGACCTAGAGAAATGTCGTAGGATGGGAGAACTTTTTGAATGATAGCAGTCAGATTACAATGAATTTCTATATTTCGTTGGAAAAACTACTTAGTTTTGTGAACCGAACCTAATTTTTCGAAAAGTGGTCGGGTTCGGGCTTAGGTTAGTGGAGTAAAAAATATTAGGGTTTCGGTTCATGGTCCGATTTGTTAGACCCAAAAAAACCCGAACCGAACCGGTTCAAAGGTATTTGGTTCCGAACCGGTACGCAGACTCGTTTTAGGTACATTTTCGTTTCATGTCGGGCCGGCCCTTAAAAAATATTCTAGTGTTGGGCCTGAGTAGGCTCTAAATTTTTCTTTGGTGATCGGGGAGGGCCGCGTTCAGAGGCAGAATGGAATCCGCACACCCTAACTGCAGCCGGACACAGGGTTCAAACATGGTCAAGTGCTTTGAAAAGTATCGCACAGTTTTGATTTACAATCCAACCGTCGGTGAATGTCGGTGAATGTGTTAAATGCCAAGACAAATAAGTTTACTTTTTATACCCTTGTAGAGGGTATATTAAAATTGTCCAGATGTTTGTAACGCATAGAAGGAAGCATCTCCGTCCACATAAAGTATATATATTCTTGATCAGCATATCGAGCTGAATTCATATAGCCATGTCCGTCTGTTCGTCCCTCTGTTTCTATCTCCCCCGTCAGTTGGAAAGCTATCTTAACCAAACTTTGAACAAAGTCTTTTGGTACAAATACGCGGCGCATTTGTCGGAACCGGCCAGATCGGATGACTATAGCATTTAGCTGCCATAGGAACTATCGGTCGAAAAAGTAGTTTTAGTTAGAAAAACTTTTTTGTTTCCAATGCAAACGCCCCCAAACCTCTTATTTATCAGTTCTCTATGCTTTTATATAATGCCACCAAGTTTGATGAAAATCGGTCAACTATACATACAAAATATAGTTGTGAAAAAAAGTCTAAGTAGGAAAAACTTTTTTGTTTTCAATGCTATCGCTACCGAACTTGTAACTGGTCAGTATGATATGCTACCACAAAATTCTGTCAAGTTTGATCCAAATCCGATGACTATAGCATATAGCTGCCATAGGAACGATCGGTCGAAAATGTAGTTCTAGTGAGAAAAACATTTTTATTTTCAATGATAGCGTCTTTTTACTTTTCAGTTATGAATATTATCAGTTTCCACACAATTTTAAGAAGTTTGGTCAAAATCTGATGAATATATTGTATAGCTGCCATATAACAAACTGGCAAGAAAATGGTCAAAGTAATTGCGCCATACATTGCTGAGTTTGGGTAACGAAAATCATTTAAAAACTTAATTTAATAAATTATACAAGCTACAAGGGTATATAAACTTCGGTCGAGCCGAAGTTAGCTTTCCCCTATATTTTTTGTACATAGAAAGTGGGGCAAGCTCTTCATTTTAAAGTCGAGGCACATTTGTAAGCCGTTGTAGATAACGTAAGAATGATAACTATAATGAATGAGGTTCTTTTGGGTATTGATTAACATTTTTAATACTTTTGTAAACTGGATGCTGTCTTCTCAGCATAAATAAGTTGTATTTTTGATCAAAAATTGTCTCAACGATTCAAGAAGCCATGAACCTATATTCGAAACGAAATCTAGGTTCGATAAGTAAAGGAAACGAGCCTTAGACTTTCTATTTTTCGAAACCGAACATTCGCCAGAATTTCAGAGGATTGCAGCCTTGTTAGAAATGTCTCAAAAAATTCTCCAAGCACTCAAAAATATAAAAAAAAATTGAAGTTCTACTGTAAAATTGGCATTCTCAACCTCTCAGTAAACGATCATTTTACAAAGCTTGCGTTTTTCGACTTGAGTTTTTTTTAAAAACTAAAAATCTGTTGGGAGTGGTTTCTGTATATGTAGTTTGCTTCTTCAACAGCCTCTTCTGGTTCAAACTGGACTACCAATGACTTTTGGGTTAACCCATGTATGTGTGTGTTAGTAAGTGTATATAACATATATAAAAAAGAAAGTAAAAGCCAAGTGTAAAGTATAGCCCTATTTGTATATGTGACAATTTGAACTCAAGTTTGGTTTTCGACTCCCTTTTTTTTTTGTTTTATCAAAAATCATGTGTTGTATACTCTTGCTTATACCAACTGCCTAGCCTAATCAATTACAATCAGTTTACTAAAGCGTTCCCTGAACGCATCTAACTAACGCTAAACCATCGACGATTCCATTACCTCCTTTTCGAAACTCGACTGTGAAAATGTTTCATTTTTGGTTGCTTCCTCTTGTGTGGTATGTCTATTTCGGTTTCATCAATTTTTTTGTTTGTTTAACACAGCCAATCAACAATGCCTCCTCCTAATCCAACTAACTTGCGTTTTCATTCCAAAGAATATGAAATTTATGGTGTCTGTGTGTGTGTGTGTGAAGTCTATTTCGTACAAAATTGTGCTATTTGTTGTTATTGTTTAATAACTATTTGTTTAGGCTGTTGTTTTAGAATTTGTTATAACTTTTGTTTAAATGCTAATATATTTGTTTTTACTTTTTGGGCACTACTCATTACGGTTCAGGGCTTTCATTTTGTATGTTTAGTAAATAGTTTTGTTTTTTTTTTAAATATTTTGTTTTTTAACAAATTTGTTGTTGTGGTAAGTATGTTGTTTTTTGTAGGCTTTTATGCACGGGTACAGGGCGTTGCATTTATGTTTGTGTGTGTGTATGTGTGTGTGTTTTGGTACAAATTTATGGTACTAAGTTGCATAAGAAAGAAACTATGTACAAATAATATGAATTCAATTTCAAACTATGTACAATACACAATTAAGCTTAACTTATGTGTAAGAAGTGCGCAGTTTTCTTATAAAATTAAGTGTTATTTTTCTGGCTGTATAATTCGTAGCTAATAATGTTAATAAATTTATTGATTTCGAAATTTTTAAGTAGTTTTTGTGTGTGTTCTGTTTGTTTTATTTTTTTTTTGTAAATATATATATGTATGTATATATATATATATATGATTTTTGTCATGCTTATAAATTAATTAATTTCATTAATTTTCATTAAATGCTTAAATTCATTAATGCACTTTATATGTACTTTTTGTGTTGCTGTTCTGTGTGTGAAATTTTTGCTATTATCTTAATCCCTATATATAAATATATAAGTGTGTGTATATATGTAGAGATATAATGCTAAATGCAGTATACTTGTGTATATTGAATTTGTTGTTCTTGGTTTTTTATTTTTTTGTTTGAGGTTTTGTCAGTATACAAAAAAAAAAAACAAAAAAAAAACTAGAGCAGAACTAAGTTGAATATTATTTTATTTAAGTTTTATTAAATGTTAGCCTCTTCAAAAAAAAAAACACTGCTTGTATTTGGGGAAATTTAGCTAGCAGCATCTACAAAATGTTAAGTATTTTCCTTTATTTACACATTTTTAGGCTTTATGCTATAATACGTTTTTATTTGAACTTAACGAGAGGTATTTCTATTTTCCCAAGTGTTAATATCGCCATTCCTTTCATTATGCATTATGTTACATTATGTGTCGTTGTTTTTGTTTTGTTTTTTACTTTTTATTTGGTATTTTTTTTTTCATGATAATAATTTGTTAAATTTTAAATACTTTTAACAGGAAATCATAACTTTAACTAAACACAAACTTTAACTAAATAACTAATAACTTTTTCATTAAACTTGAAAATTCAAAACCAGACCACTAATCTTTTTTTGAGTCACAAACACGCGAAAGTCAGTGCAGATTAGAGAACGGCCCTCACCTTTTTCAATACTATTATGATCCTTGATACAAAAAAAGGTAGTGCAATTCGTGGCTTATCAAACAAAAATTCCTGTGTTTGTTGCGTTTGTTAACATTGTTTAAAATGGTTGCTTCGGTGACCAAAATGAAAATGAATTGAAATTATATCAACAATTAAAGTAAACACCAAACCCGCAGCTTTAAAAACAGATGTCAGCTAATACTACTTAGTAAACGGCCCAACAACACATCAACACTACTTAGTACAGTTGCAAAGTATCGCCAAAAGAACTTCCTTCTACGAGTTATAAGGTTATATCAATGGAAGCTGCTCTGGAGCTTGAATGAGTGAACACCCAGGCTACGTATTTTTTATAAAACACAAATTTCGCAGCTTCGACCTGGACAGTTTTTTCGAAGCTGCGTCCAGTGTAAATTGACATTAAAACTTTAAAACTCAAATTCCCAATCTAGGACTAATCTGACAAATGAAACAGACTCACAAAGTTATGCGCAAGCGAAATGGAGTAAGTGTTTGCACTACCTTGTTTTCATTGTATCATGATTATGAACTCTTTTAATGCCAGTGTTAACAGTGTGTCAAATTCACGGGCTTGTTATTTTTTCGCAGTTTGTATTTGACCATTGCCTAATCTACTGATCAGTTTTGTAAATTTTTTAATGTTTTAGTGTTAGCGTCGATTTGTTTTGCCCAAAATTGAAGCAAAAAGTTATTTTGCATTTAATTCAATTATATGATATATGAAATTTGTTAAAAATAGTTCGGATATTATCAAAAAGCTACTTTGGAAGTGAAAATTGTTAAATTGTATTACAATAATTTTAAAAGTATCAATAGAAATACTTTCCGTAAGAACGATCTAGGATAAATAAGTCATTTCAGCTAACATATGTTCAATCTTGAACATGAGACTCGACCACGATCTACACATAACGTTAAGAATCAAATTCACAAAATATAACCTAACTCATAAACATGTCTTCTTTTGTAATAACTTTAAAATATATTTGGCTTTAGTGATAAGAATCAGTGTACACGTGTTAGGCCACGCGTGAAGAGGCCTAGCATTGGGAACCACTTGAGATGCGATGTGTGTACCCCTCCCATTAGACCAACGCAGATCATTTACCTATAAATAAATGCATGTGCAGTCACAAGCACACACCAAATTAGATTTAAGGCAGTGCGTGTCCAAAATGCCAAGAGCCTATCCCATGGGATAGAAACTCAAAATTCTGCCGGCGTCACAGCCGACACACTTATAGAGAGAGAAAAAACGTGTGTTCTATAAATAGCACGATTTCATTTGCATGTTGCTCATGTTGATAAAAGCATAAAAGCAGCATTGCTCAAAATAGTGATTCAGTACAAATTCAAAACTTCAACAGGGTTCAAAAACACAGGTTTGGTTCCCCATTATGAGTTTTTGGAATAACCCAAACAGCGGTTTCGATTTGATACGACGTCAAGCCTCTGCCCAGACAAACTGGGAAGACTGTGCAGCATTCATCTAGCTTCTACATGAGAAGAACACGATAGGGCTGACCCTAACCATCATTCAAGCTCCCAGCCATTGCAATCGAATCACTTTCAAATGAACAACTGATGGTCGAATCTCGGATCGGTTTTGGTTCGGCTTCAATGCAAACCGTTGTTGTGAAAACTTAACTAAAGAATATCTTTCTAGCAAACGAAAAACAAGTATTTGTTAAAGCTTAATACTCAGAATAGCTAAAATTTTCCGACAGCGGAATTGACAGCTACCACCAAACGTTAACACTGTTGCTTGCATTGGAATTTAGTTAAGTGTATTTTAAAATGTTTAATGGCCTTTGTCTTACCAAAATATCTATACTAGAAGACCTGCACGAATTGACTTAAAGTTCTCCTTGACTTTGTTTCTGATTTGAACTATCTATGAACCTCTACTCAATTAGCTCACAAAATTATTGGCCTTGTTCACCAGCACAAATCGATGATGAAAAACAATAATATACTACGCCCTTGCTGTACAGTGTACAGACTTTAACGATCTCTGATAAGATAGATTTGTCTTCGACCCCGAGTAGTAGAATAACTAATTATGAATTTTTATTTAAATGGTCCAAAGACCGCGATATCTTAGAACGATTTGATAGATGTCAATTATATTGTAGAGGAGTAATTGGGAAATGAAAGTCAAAGGGCTAAATTTTATAATCAGTTTAGATAATCGAGAAGATTTAATAGTTGGCAATTGTCGCCGGCTAAATAGGAGATGTAGACCAATCGGTACAAAAAAATCGCAAATTTTGTAAAATTTAATAATATGTTGATTTTAGCTTTTCGTGAAGACTGGTAAATATATAGATAGTGAAGATCGAAAGATACAAAAATATTCGAAATTTGCTGGTGCCCTTAAGTAAAGTAAAATTGGCTCAAACAGCACCTCCAGGAGGGCCAGGGCCAAGCTTCTCATAATCTCTTGGCGTGTGTGCTTATAATTTTTCGCACAAAAGAAAGGGACCTACAAGTTTAACGCCGAATCTGGTGCCCTTGCTTCGAGATTTTTTCTACTCTGTACCAAAGGTACACAGAGTATATTCAGTTTGTGCAAAAGTATGTAACAGGGAGAAGGAAGCATTTCCGACCCTTTAAAGTATATATATATTCTTGATCAGCATGACGATCTGAGTTGACACAGCCATGTCCGTCTGTCCGTCCTTGTGAACGAAGACTATCTCAGAGATGATAAGGGATAGAGTTTTTACATGTATGGGACATATATTTCCCATACTTTGCAGGCAGATCCAGTTTATTTTCAATTTTTGCCACAACCCCTCCCGCCATCGCACATTTGGAAAAAACGTCGTAACTCTCACAGTTTTGAAGATCAGATGGTTCGTACCTTTGTAGAGATAGTTAATAGCAATTTTTATCGGTTTGCTGAAGAAGTGATAAAGTCTCAAGTTATGACCAAATATTACAGTCGGGATTGACCTACTTTCTTAGCTAGTGTTTCGACAATTGGCGTCAGTCTCATACTAAATTGCTTCGCAATTTACTCGCTTCGAAGCTGTCGGCATACAACAAAGCACGGCGCTTTTAATCCGCACACGCAGATGGTCGCACCAGGTGCATTTTGCGCGATCAAGACTCGCTGATAACGGTTGTTTTTTTTCAGAAACCCATGCCGGGTACCTGCTAGTTTGTTATTAAATAGTCTGACAACTGATTAATTATAGTAAAATGCTGGCCTCCACGAACTGTTAGAGCGGATTCAGTGAAGATGCGCCAAAATGGTGTGGAACCAATAAAGATCCATTTTGTATTCTTTATAAAGCGTTTTTCTTCTTTGGCCCGATATTAATATCTGAACCGCTTAACGGTCTCAGCCGCTGATATAAGTGCCCGCAAATCGTTTCTGCTTTGCACGAGGAGGCATTAGTTATTCACAACATGCTTGGCAATGTCTTGCCCTTGCTGCATCTGGGCTTTTCATGTTTGTTTCGGTCGTCCCCTCATACCGTCTTTCTAAAAGTCTTTCGCTTTCCGATTTTTTCACTGGAGATTTTTAAGTTCGACTTATTTTCTGACTTGTCTTGATCTAATTAACCACATGAGCTTGATCTGTTGGAGCATGATCTATTTGGAGCTTGATCTATCTGCAGCTTGATCTGTTTGGAGTCTTTATTAATATGAGCTGAGCAACTCGAATCAAAACAATTTCAGGCTTGATACTTGAACCTATTTGAAAAGGGCACTATAACTCCACTCATGCCTATAGACCATAGATTTGGCTTAGTTTTTTTTGTGTGCGAAAGGAAATAAATGAACCAAAATAAATAGACTCTTGTTGTTTGTGTTTTGAAATATATTGTATGTAAATTTTTATTTAAACAGTAATTTAATAAAAATTATAAACTAAAATTTATTTCATAAAATTTGTATAGCATTTTGTTTTCTTTTGTTTGTATTTAAAAATTAAATATATATAACGATTGAACCCAACTTAGATGAAGAAAATCAAATCAAAAAATCAATAAAAAAAATTACACAATAGAAAACGTTCGAAAATTTTGCAGTGAATTGTGATACATTAAAATATTTTATATATATATATATATTGATTGATACATACATATAAAGAGACACGTATAAATGGTTTAAATTGTTAAAAATTAGTTTAAACTTTAAACAAAACCTGTAAAATAGCCTTCACATGAATTGCAACGCCGACTTGTTTGCTTTATTTTTGCGCGCATTTCTTTATCCAAAATGTACAATTATAAAATAATGTAAAAACGGCGCATAGTGAACAAATATCAGATATATATATGTATGTATGTACAGTGGTAAGAAAGCAAATCAAAAAGAGTGAATAAAACATCAAAGGTTCTTTATAGCAACAAATTAGCAACATTAGTATATAAAATTTAACAAATTATCACACTGAAAAAATTCAACACTAATTTTAAATATACATATTAAATATATATATATATATATATGTATGTATGTATGTATGCATTTATGTATGTCTGTACGTGTGTGTTCTTTTTTATATAGTTTCCCGTTCAAATTGTATACATTTTGTTATGCCATTAAATTTTAAAGCCTAGCCAACCCCACGCCTCTGCGAATGTCATACCATAGAATATATATGTATATATAATGTGTATATGTCTATCAATTTAACAACATCTTGAAACGCTTTGCCAGCTTACATATGGTTTATATAGCTCTTAGATCTAAGTTTAATATATTTAAACGTAATAAATATGCTTTGTTTTGTATAATTTTTAGCAGTTGTTTTTTTTTTGTTTTGTTTTTTTTTGAAAATATTTAACTATATAGCATGTCTGGTAATTCTTTCTTTTTCTGACGAGGTTCCCTTTTTTAAAGTGTGTGTGTGTGTCTGTGTGTGTTTTACAATTAATATTTGCTAGTATTTAATAATAAATATATTTATGTATTTATATAGATTTGTTTTAAATAGTGCAGCTATTTAATATTAAATTTACATTTTACACTTTTCTAGGGTTTTTTTTGCGTTTTGTTGTTTTTCAAGGTTCTGTCCTGGCAGGGCAAGTTTTGAAAAATAATTTTTGTATTTATTTCCATAAATGCGTGGCGCAAGAAAACAAATTTCTTTGCTATAGCAGTTGTTGTTCTTGTTTCAGTAGCTATCCCAATTGATTAGGCATCTTAGGGTCACCTTGTAGCACTGCTGGTGAAGAAGTCCGCTGTAAAGGAAAAAGTGAGAAAGTGTTTTAGACAAAGTTGACATTTGCACAAAACTTTACTTACGCGTCTCGAAGCTAAAGCCCAGCGTTGGATCTGGTGGTGTATTGAGCATTGCATTGTTGCCATTGCCGCTACCCGTGGGCGTGACATTGCCCATCACATTTGTACTATTCCCACTGCCATTGCCGCCGCCGCCTCCAATCATTGGTCCCTGTTGCAGCGGACTTTGCGGCGTCTGTCCACGCTGAACTACTCCACCCGCACCGGCTCCACCAGCGCCACCAGATGCCGCTGCAGCTGCCTGCTGGGCACGCACACTAACCACAGCTCTCAGTCCCTGCTTAACAAATTCCGAATTGGCAGTGCCTCCTGCGCCTCCGTTACCGCCATTACCCGCTGGAAATAGTCAAAGAAAATCAATTTCAATAAAAGATTACACTGTTCAAGCGTTGAAATAGTTTAGCCCACACAACATAACATTATTTTAGTCACAATATTTGGGGTTTCTTTTTTTTTTTGTTTGCTCAAAATCTAAGACATATAACATAAAAATACATATTGTAAAATATCACAAACATACAACAGAAATACAACATGGCAACATAAAAGATTACAAAATCAAATATTTATCTTAGAGACAAACACATAAAAAGTTTTGGGATGGGAGGATAGGGGGCAGATAGTAGACTAGAATTTCAGTATTCACTTCAACAAAATGAAATACAATTTTGGTGTCAGACTTTTTTGTTCGAAAACAAGCAAGATTTCAAATATATTGTTTTGTTGATGTGAATACGTAGATTGTAAATATACAAAACAATTTATTATTCTGCCAAAACCAAATAGAAATGTGACAAATTGAAATAAAAATCTTAAGATTCTAATTTTTTTTCTTTTTGACAATTTAATACGAGTATTAAAACAAGTAGATAGGAATATTGTTACAAAGCTGTCCCCAAAGTAGCTGATATTATCGCAAAATAATGTTTTATTTAACACCCTGAGGCTTACGATTGGAGTTGGTAAACTCAAAATTTGTATACCCTTGCAGAGGGGTAGAAAATATAAAAAACATTTGAATTCGGTCTCCCAAAATTGTTCAGATTTAACACCCCATGTGACATTACAATATCATTACAAATGATGTTCAAATTTATCATTTCCAGTTTTTGCAAGTTTGAACGAAAAGTGATTGGACGAGAAAAGACATCCACTTGGTGGGATCAGAGTGGCGTTGAGGATTGAGTAAAGAGTTTAAAAACTGGTCCGAATAGTGAATCGCCTCAAAAGATGAATATAAGACCAAGTAAAATTCCGAGCTATATCTTCGAAATTTTGTTTATTGGCTTCATGTTCGTGGGCGTTATATCAAGGCACCGAAAGAAAAACTTCTGATCTTGAAATGAATTCTGAAGAATTTTTTCTTCTTGGGGCTAGATCTGGGTCCCCACATTCCGTGAAAGAAAGATGGGTGCTTGCGATACCTTGTTGATTACTTGCTAAAGGGATCAACTTCGTCGGCTCATACTACTGAGGGTAAAAAATACAGGGAATTTACTTATAAATCAAAAAATCTTTATTTATTCTTTTAAATTCATTTCATCCTCCTCAAAGAAGTGCAATTTTCAAAAAATGCTGCAAATGCTGCCTTCAATTCCTTCTTTCTTCCGGTTTTTATCTTTTCTATCGATTCAAAACGGTGTCCCCGGAGCGGTCTCGTGAGTTTAGCGAATAGCCAGAAGTCACATCCCACTTAGCATTTGGAAGATCATTAGGTTATTTTTCACCTTGGTGAGTCTTTTCCGAGCTCATTTGATGATTAAAAATATATTAGTTTCATGTGCGATTTAAGGAGGAAGCATTCCGACCACATAAAGTATATTCACAAGGGCGGGTCAAAAAAAACGTGGTAAGCGTTCACCAGAATCTGAATCTACGAAGAAATCTAAGAAAATTTTACCATGAAGCTAAAACAGTGGTGTCCAAAATGCCAAAAGCCTATCCCATCCCAGCCACGAAATTTTTGACCACATTGAAGTCTTTTTCAAGTCTTCAGTCTGATTAAAATAGTCATAAATGCGCTCGCTTTCTGATCATAAATGATACTTTTGTCGGCAGAAAATGCTACCTAGCCGCGATTCTTTATATAGTGTCTTTCAAACCCCGTTTTCTGAACAGTTTCGACTCATTTTCGATTCATTTGCGAGTCGTTTTTTAATGAATCACATTTTGAGCAAATGCATGAGTAGTTTTCGAGTCTTTCTTTAATCGCACATGAAACTAATCTCTTTTAAATCATCAAAAGGACTCGAAAAAGACTCAGCAAGGTGATTCTTGTCAAAATGATCTTCCAAATGCTAGGTGGGATAGGAAAGGATCTTATAATTCTGCCGGCGTCGCAGCCGACACACGTATAGAGAGAGAGAATACGTGTAATTTATAAATAGCTTGATCGGCGGCTTGCTCTCTTACGATGCGGTTGTTTGTTGTTTACTTCGTGTTTCGCTGCTACGCACACAAGCGCAAAGTTTGATTGTGTGAGTTTGCACACCACCGGTCTAAAATCAATTCCTAGCTCCCTCTGAGAAGCATAAAGATTTCAGGTTGATTCATTCTGTTTCATCTTTTTACAACAAATTTTATAAATATTTGAAATCTGAGTTAATATAGCCATGTCCAACTGTTTCTAAGCAGTTTTAAAGCTATTATGACCAAAGTTGTTTAATACAAACCGGCCGGATCAGACTATTGCGTATAGCTGAACAATCGGTCGAAAAACTAATTCTAGTGAGAAAAACTTTATTTTTTTCAATGCAAATGTCTTCAAATTTCGTATTTATTAGTTTTCTGTGCTTTTTCATGACTTCACCATGCTTTATGAAAATCTGAAAATCTTGCTCAATTGCCGACTGACTTCGGTTCCCGGTGGCTCTGGCTGGCTTGCCCTGCCTTAGATCTCCAGGCAGCTTCCTGCCTCGACTTGGTCCCCGATTAGTTCTCCATATCTCTAATAACTTACCTTCTTACTTTTCTTTCTATTCTCTCTCCACGTACATATTTCCTCAGTCGCCCAACATCAACAATAACTCTTTTTAACCAGTCTCGGACAAACTCACTGCGCTTGTGGCGCTCCCTGCTGGTGTGCACCTGCGCCGGTACGCATGGATTTGCACTTGTGTGTCTTAGTGACGCCAGTTACCGGAAATGAACAATGAAAGCCATGAGACCAAAGACTGCTCCAAGGTAAAGCGGTTTTGGGTTTGTGGCCTTATATATAGCATAGCTGATGAATGCAGTGATTTCCGATTGCGGTTGATTAATTTGATAATAATGATTGTTAATTGTTACCGATGCTAGTAAGTTAGCCTTCTGTTGTCCAAAGTTTGAACTCCAAACATTCACATAACATTTTCTATTTATCATTAAATATTGAATTTTTCGATAATAAATACTAAAGCCATAGAATATCCACAGACTAGGATATATAGACTGAACGATTGCAGAGTTGACATCGCTTCTGTTAGAAACTAGTCAGCTGTTCAGCTTTCTGGATACATTTGGAAATATGTTCGTCTCGCTCTAACCACGGTGATTTCCTACTGGCGCTATAAAGTATCTAAACATCGGCACTATCGCTTAAACCAGGGTTTCCCAAGAAGAGAGCGCAAAAATGTCACTGTGTCTCTCTCTAACATACAGTGATGCATGACTTCGGCAAGCATTCGGTGTGAATTCTCGAGTATGTTCGTGCCCCAGGGGCTATGGCTGGGAAACTCTGGCTTGAGAGGCAGCTCCATTCAGCAGAGACTCATCAGCAATCGGAAATCGTCTATCAATAATTGGAATGGACTTGCCTCTGTTTTTGGTGACAAACAGATGCAGAAGACGTTTTAATTGACCACGTCCATCCGATATTTGGGTCCCTGGAATGCGTCCCTCGGGCAGACTCATCAATTTGGCATAAGTGTCAACATGGCACCATCTTTTACCAATCTGAGCACTCTGCTGGTTCCCCAGCAAGATGACAGCACATCCATAGGATCTGCTCTGTTCTTTTCGGTAAACGGTTTCGGTTCGAGTTCCATTTTGATTCCCTGATTTAAACCTATCCCCGAACCAATTTCACGACCTTGGAAATTAAATTTGGATTTATTTGTTCCATAAAGCTTACAAATCCCATTTAATAGAGATCAGCCCAAAAATAATGTTTGGACTTGAAAATTTACTTCAGATTTGTTTGCCCGATAGAGCTTAAAAACCGATCTTCATTCAGAGAAATTAACGATAAGCTTTACTTTACCTTTCTGACCCTGAGAGAGTATTTTTAAAATTAGAATATATTTTTTCCATTTATGGGCCCAACCCACAGAGCTTCCAAATCGAATTTCATATTGATTGGCCCATTCCGCCTAGAACCCATTCGCACACACCATTTTCAGACCCAAGGAGTGGCTTTACCACATTGTACAAACAAACTTTTCCGGGCATTTTCCACCCCTTGGGGGTGCCATTTTCCCAAACATAGTGAAAACGGATGTCCAAATTTCAGCTCTGCTTAATCTACTGAATCAGTGAGAAGAGGTGTTTGCACTGTCATAAGGAACGTTTGGCCTATTAATCAAAAGAGACTGTGTTTCATAAACGAGAGGGTTAATATCAATGAGTTAAATTTTCATCTGTTCCCATGAACTGAACACTAAAATATATCTATGGTAAAAGATTTGCCAGTTATAAAGAAAAAGTACAGTCCCGGGTACGGGTCTTCTAACTACAAATCGGTCAATCAGCTCTTTTAAATAAATACTCGTATATTTTGAGTCTTTCTCTTATATATGAGATTTAGAGCCCAAATCTCCTCAAAAAAGGCAAATATTCCTACCAACTGATTAATACTCGTTTCAATTCAAATATCATAAATTAAAATATCAATAAATATTTAAAAACATTTCCATCTTCTTTTGGTAATTGGTTAAGCGACTTGGTTTCTGTTCTCAAGGAATCTTCATCATATCGCTAATGCTTTACAAGGATGGGACGCCTAATTTCATATATATTTATAAACCTAAAACATTTACTTTGTTTATTGTTTGTGTTGGGGTTATATACAATGATTATACACGCAAATGTGTGGGGTTTGGGTTAGCGGAGGGGTGTGGTAATTTCCAATCATGTATGTACAAGATGTGTAGACCCCAAATGGATTATATACACATATATATATATAGGTGGAAATATGGTGATCGGCGTGAGAGAAGAGAGAGAGAGAGAGAGCACACGGGCTTACCGCTCTGAGCTCGACCATAGAAATCATTCGCTGCCTGTGACTGTTGCTGCTGCTGTTGCTGTTGGGCCTGCCCATAGCCAGCCAGTGCTGCAGCATAGTTGTTACCGCCGCCGCCTAGGCCAATGATGCCATTACCACCGCCACCGATACCCATCATGGCTGGATGTGGATGCGGGGAGATGCTTAGGCCGTTCATAAGCTGTTGCTGTTGTTGTTGCTGCTGTTGTTGCTGATGTTGTTGCTGTTGATGATTGTTGGCGGCGGAGGCGGTATTATCTGTGTGGCTGCTGTTGTTGGTGTTCGTGCCAGGAGACGAACCAAAGCGTGGCGAGCCTGTTTTGGTTAAGCGTTTGGGTTTTGTTTTTGGTTTTTGGTTGGCATTTTAGTTAAAACTAGATTAGGGCATGTGTGTGGTGTGTTGTGTATGTGTTAAAAGCTGTCTAAGTTTGTGTACGTGTGTGTTTGTGTTTGTTGATGTTTGGTACATGGCTTCTAGAAGGTCTAAGAGAGGGTTTGTAAACTAATTCATCAAGTTATCCTATCAAAAACTAAGTTTTAGTCTTGAACATTTTGTTAGGAAAATGTTAATTTTTGTTGATAAATCGAAATTTGCAATTGAACTAGTTCGTTTTAATCGAAAAACTCCCGGAACTAGTTCATTTTTAAAAAAAATCTGAATAAATAAATCGACTTACAAATTAGAACTTAATATTTGGACTTAATTTTAGCAAACATTCTCATTTTTAGGTTAATGTCAACTCGTTTTTATAGCTAGTTCTTGAAACTGGTTCTCTTATAAATCTGCATCTGTTTTAAGATTTTCATAGATAAAAACCAAATAAAAATGAAATTTTCATGATGTGAACTAGTTAGGAAAATAAACCACAGCCGTACACTTAAATTAGGGCCATTACGATTGTCATTACGATTTTTCAGATAATTAAAAACAATTTCCAAGAAATTTTTTAAACAGGTGTGTTCCAGAAATCTTTAAAGATTTTGGTATAAACGCTTCCATTTCGAACTAAAACTACTTGCCTTTATATGAGATGTGCCACATAGATTAGTGTACAAAAGTTGAGCGATTTGAAACCGACTGCTGAAGGCCAAGTATATTTAATGCGTAGGGTTTTACCAATTTATGATCTAGTAGCCGACCTTATTCTTATCATTTCACATATAAATTTCTACTACTTTAGTTCCGCATCTCGATTTCTCGAATAACTTGGAATTATAATTATTTAACATGTAATTACTTTTACAATTACTTCGATAATTATACCTGTAAAGTGTGAATATTGAGTAATTGAGTTGAACATATTCAATTATTTATGTATTTGTGGGAGAAAACTATAATTACATATTTACTAGTTCGAGTGGCTCATACATACATCCAATGTTTCAAAAAATAAGCCCCATTCTCACATTCATGGTTTTGTTTGAAAAGAATACGAATTTTGTGACATATTAAAGTTAAATTTAAATAGTTTGTAAAATTTGCGCATGAAGACATTCGTTCTTTCAACTGGCTGACAATGTTAGTGTCGTGTTAAAATACAGCATTGGACGCATTTCTGGTCAATCGAAATTTATTGACGAATCAAGCATATATCTTCCCTACTGTTCTTTAATATCATTGTGCAACACTATAAACATGATCGAGTCGAGACCAAAAAAAATCTGAGAAGGTATGAAGGTAATGTTAAAACCTTGACTGGGTTTGGTCTGTTTAGCTGCAGTTTTTATGAAGTTCTAAGCTTGTGATAGAATTGAAGAACTCAATATCTCGGAAACTATTTCTATTTTTTTTTTAACGTCTGAAACAAGCTGAAGCTCTCAATTGGAATGTTGCAAATCCAAAAAATCTCATCTTCATTGTTTTTTTTATCTGTTTTTGCAATTTTTTAACTTTATCTTGAAACCTGTAACGAATGTGAGCAATCAAGGTAAAGCTTTGTTGTGGCTTAGACTAAAATAAACAAACCGTTAAAACAAACATACTTTATTCGATTACTCTTTAACATATTTTTCTGCCTACAAGCAAAAGTTTTACCCAAACTCGTAAATATAACAATAATTGGTAGTTATTGTCTCAAAAGTTCATATTTTTTCTTTAAATCACTTAAAAAACAATTAAATTATAACTAAAATCATAAATAGAGAAATCGACCATGACTTTTTGAACATAAATTGACCATTTTTTGAGTTTGTATGTAAATTTTAGTTGCTTGCAGGTGTATATTATTTATACACACAAAATTTATTGTGATTAATGAACTTTAAAGTGTGCAATGCTTTTAATAAGGAATGATTCAGAATTATATATATTTTTTTTTTGGCTCAACACAAGATTATATTGTAAAACTATTAATGGTGCGAAGATCTGGATGAATTTACAGTGTGGATTATGTATGACGCTGCCATAACTGGCTATCAATGTTTGCATTCTAAGAGAACATTTTATAAGGAAATAAAGTTTGCATACTTTGAAGGGCATTAACCATAATAAATTTTGTGTGTATAAACGTTATATATAACTCTATATGAAGGAGTAATCGAATGAACATGGTTTGTTTTTGCGGTTGTATATTTCAGTCTAAGTTAAAATTTTGCTTTGTATTACTTGGACTTATTTACTTATTACTTACTCGAAACTGTTTTCAAAATATTGTGGAAAAACTAAAAAAAATTAGGGAAATACTTGACGTTTTTTCCACATTTTTGTAATTTTGAAAATAAAGATAAAATATTTGGACAATGTAAAAATATTTTGTAGGCCATATAAAAAGCTATATTATGCAAATTCCAGATAGTTTACGAAACATGGAGTTTTAAAAGTCAATCCAAAGTGCGATAAACAGAAAACGGCAGCTAATCAGACCAAACCTAGCAAAGTTTTTGATACTTCTACCCATACCCATTCAGATTCTTTTGGTCTCGGCGCGATCAAACTTTAGGAGTTCAGAAATGTGTCACATTGTATTTAGTGTACGATGGAACATTGAGCTTAACCTAGCTAAATGTGTCAGTGTAACATATACACTTCGTCATGATGAGTGTCCAGGCGTATTCTTCAACAATCAGCGATTACGTCACTTACCTGGACATAAATAGTTGGGAATATATCAAGTGCCTTACACTCGGAACCCATATCAACGCGCTTGTAAGGTCACTATATGGCAGAGTAAAGAAAGTGGGATGGCTTCTCTTTAGTAGAAACAAGCTCTCACTCCGAAAAAAGGTGCATATATACAAAGCTATCATAGCACCTGCCTGGAGATATGGGAGCCAAGTATATGGAATAGCTGCGAAATTGCATGTCACAGCGCTGTGACAGCGAAATGACAAGCCAAACGAGTACTTTTGATGTGAACGCTTCTTGTTGTCGTCACAGACGTCACATTGCTCACATTGCGCACAAAAGTGAGCATTTAACGAGTTCATGAGTACAGAGCCAGATCCACAATACAACAATTCAAAAAGAAAGGATCGAAAAGAATGAATAAGCCAAAAATTATAATTCGCGATCGCCGTGTGGCCATGCAGTGGAATGCCGACATGATCCCTAAGCTTATTAAAGCCGTTGAGGAGTCGAAATGCCTCTGGAATATAACCAGCGTCAATTATACAAAAAGTGGTACCAAGGAGTCTAGCTGGAGCAGTGTTGCCGATCAGCTTGTACCGCCTGTACCATTTTATATTGGTTGAGCATCATCCAAAACAGCGGTGGGCATGAAACTGCAAAAACAACCGTTATTGTTGTTGAAACACACTACGTCTTTGCGTCTTCTAAATCTCGGAGCAATGGGAGCAAGGGCGTGCCCACCGCTGATCTAAAACTTCATTCAGTTAAATTGTATGTTAATTAAAATATCTAACTTTTAAGATTTCTGACTTGACTTATTATTATAAGCTTGATTTTTATTACCATGATTAGCTGACAATTAAATTTGCTGTTTTCTAAATTTTATTATAATTTTCTGACTAATAATTCAACATTTCAAGCAACAATAACTCAATAATCACACTTATGACTATATAACAGTTGCCGATATTGGTGACCACCCACGAAACAAGGCTTCCGAAAAAGGTACAAAAAGATACATTTGTGTTGGTAGTTTGATTGTTCAACTAGTCGCTTCACAAGAATCGTTTACCATGCACAGAATGACGAGTTGGCCCATATTGTTTTTGTTAGGAACAATATTGGCTGCCAATATCGGCAAGTGTCATATAGCCTTTATCGAAGTAATTGAAAAAGTAATTACATTTTCTAATATTCACTGAACAATAGTAATTCGAAGTTAGAATGGTCTTATATTTTAAATTTAACCAAAAGTAATTAAATACGGGAAGTAATAATTACATTACAGCTCTGAAAAGAACCATAAAAACTTGATCATTTCATCTTTTGTCGAAAAAAAGCAAAGATTGGAGGTTTATATCTACATATTGATTTGTTAGCCAAATATTTTTTAGTTTGCTCCAATTTAAGTCAAATTATTTAAATTAAATATTAGATTTATTTATAAATAAATTATTTTATATGAACTAGTTCATAATAAGAACCTATTTAGAATGACAAATAACAAAATTTACCATTTTTACTTTGGTGAAGCGTCTTTAAAACGAATTGTTGTTATAAATGAAACTTGTTCAGTTCTTTAAATAGATTTTAAATGGGTTTAGGAACTAGATCACAACATGAACACTTTCAGAAACTGTTTTAATGCTTAGCTCTGAGTCGCAAAAAAATTAAAACTTTATTTTTTTACATTTAAAACTGTTAAACGGGTCGTAAACTAGCTGACTTTGGTCTAGAAACTAGTTTTCAATAATTTAAATTCACATTTTGATTAATTTTGTGAACTAGCTCATTTCCTCTAGGAACTAGTCTACAAAATGAACCTTTTTCTTTGGGTCTAAATATTAAGTTCTTTTCGATATTTTGATTTTTTGGGTCTTACATTTGGTTCCTTTCCCCCTCCGTGGCTAATTTTCCTCCCCACTCACCTGGCAAATGTTGTGTGGCTTGTGGCACACTGCCCTGTCGCTGCAAACGTTGCAATTGCTGCTGCTGGAACACATTCACATTGCCACCATACGGAGACTGCGGACCACCGAATCCAATGCCAGGTCCACTAGTACCATCTGGTGTTGTGGCTCCTCCACCCGCCTGCGACTGGAACGAGTTCTGACGCTGTAGGGCAGCTGATGCTGGATTACCTCCAACCACGGGTCCCACAGCTCCGGGAGAGTTTAGGCCACGTCTCTGCTGATTCTGCTGTGGATATTGACGCGCATTGTACGGACTACCGCCCTGGACGCGCAGGGAAAGGCATGAAAAGGCATTAGTTGTGATTGTGGGATTCAAAATAGCCCAAATACATACCTGGAGTTGGGCTATCAACATGGGATTATGCTGCTGCAGTGTGCGTCCGGCATTGCCGCCGGGCAGTGGACCACCCGGACCTCCTGGTACACCGCCCCCACCAACAACAGGGCCATTGCCACCTGTATTCCACTGCTGTGGGCTATTCTGCATGCCCGGCGATTGTAGACCAGAGTTTGAACCAAATGGTGTGTTGGACCGAACACCTTCGCTCACTTGTTGCTGCTGTTGCTGCTGCTGTTGTTGTTGCTGCTGTTGCTGCTGCTGCTGTTGGTAGGCCAACTGTTGCTGTTGGGCATTATTTTGTTGCTGGTTGAGTTGCTGCTGTTGCTGAGGCGATAATCGTTGAGCTGTCTGAGGGAACTGTGGGGCATAGCCTGAATGGGAAAGATATTTTAGTAATCAAAGAAAAATGTTGCATAAGTAACTTACCTTGATTGGGCTGCGGACTGTAAGGTGTACTGCGTCCTGGACTCAATTGTTGTTGCATTAGAGTCTGGGCAAAGTTTGGACTCAATTGGGCGTCTGAGGGCAGATTGGTGCGTGAGAGTGAGACATTGGGTGCCACAGTGGCATTGAGCAGGGAGCCAATGTTATTGATGCCCGCATTAATGCCAGCTAAACACGAATTCGGAGAAGAAGCAAAGATTAAAACGGAAGTAAATTTCTGCTTTTCTCATACTCACTGGCATTGTCGGGCACCAGCAGCTGTTGCTTCTGTTGCTGTTGCAGCAAACGCTCCTTTTGCTGGGCCGCCGCCAGCTGTTGTTGCTGTCGCATATTGCGCAATTGTTGCTGGGCAGGCAGGACCACACCGCCGCTGGGCGTGGCCACAGCATTCATGGGGCCACGTCCACGTGCTGAATACATGGGCGGTGGTCGTTGAAACACTTGATTGCGCATGGCCTCCAGGCGTTGCATGAGATGTTGTTGTTGCTGTGGATTTTGTTGCTGCTGCTGCTGCTGTTGCAGTTGTTGCTGCTGCTGTTGCAGGCTAAGCATGCCCGGATAGGCTGGCGGTTGTTGGAGATGCTGTTGGCGCTGTTGCTGCTGTTGTTGGGCCACTTGCTGGGCAAGTAATTGCTGGTGCTGTTGCTGCTGCTGTTGTTGCTGCTGTTGGTGTTGGTGTTGCTGCTGCTGCTGGTGCTGCGCTAAGAGCATATGTTGACCCAGATCATGACCAAAAGTAGCAGATTCTACATCAAGCATAAGAGACTTTTGGATATCGCTAATGGCTGAGGCTGCCGATGGGGCATTGGTCACAATGGGTGCATCAACGGGATAGTCTTCCATGAAACTATCCAGTAGCTTGGATAGCTCTGGATCGCCATCACCCAAAATGGCGGCAGCGGCGGCTGCTGCTGCGGCTGCCGCTGCTGCAGCGGATGAAGTGGAGGCCACTGTGGTAATTGAGGTAGTTGCTGTGGTTGCCAGTTGCTGTTGCTGCTGCTGGAAGGCCAATTGCTGTTGCTGTTGGCTGAGGTAGACATCGTTTGGCTGCTGCTGCTGTTGTGGTTGTTGTTGCTGCTGGGGAGGATTATTTGCTGCCTGCTGCTGCTGCTGTTGTTGTTGCTGCTGCTGCTGCTGTTGTTGCTGCTGCTGTTGCTTGCGTTGTCGATTGGCTGCCGCCTTGGGACCAGTGCTGCCAGCACTGATCAGATTACCCGGCGCTGCCAATGAACTGCTCACATTGTTCACCGTCGAACTGTTTATATCGGGTAGCGTCTTCACCTGCAACGGTTGCTCTGGATTCGGGGCTTTGGGTATCTTTGGCGGATTTTGCAACAATTTCGCCAGCATTTTGTTCTGGGAACATAGTTTGCTGGGCTTATCTTCGGATCGCTTGGCGGAAATATCATCATCGGGTTCGTTCAGTGAACGCTTGCGACTCATGGGCGGATCACTTTGTATCTTGAGCATAGCCTTGAGATCTTCGTTGCTCATGTTGTTCGTATTGGGTCCGCCGCGTAGCAAGCCATGACCATCGTCTTTCTGCAGTTGACGCATCAGTTCACTTTGTCGAGCATTATTGAGACCACCACCCACTCCTGGTAGACCAGAGCCATCATCGTCCTCGCTTTTTTCGTTGAGAAGCTGACACAAAAGAAGGAAAAAGGTGTGATTAGTTTGGACCAGAGTCCGGCACGTCCCAGTCTTAAGTGTATACGACAGCGCTCTGCGGCAGCGACGTCAACACACGGACAGTATTTGCAACAACAAAACGAAGTGCTAAATGAACGCGCTCTCGCGTGGCTAAACACACACAAGCAAAGCCAAAATGAGCAAGTGTGTTTTGCCGGCCCCTGGTTTGTGCTAAGGCCCCGCCCCGCACACAGACAGCGAAGCGGAGAACAGCCTATACGCTTCAAGCGCATAAAACGCTTACAGAAAGCAGATTTCAAGCGAAGAGCTGATTCAAAAATTCTTCTTTTTGTTTTGTTTTTGGATTTATACAACATTTCATATATATATATGATTATGATAAAAGGGAACTCTGTAAGCATCACCTCATTCCCAGTTTTTCAAATAAAGATTCGGTTCGCATTTTATGGGTGCTTTTGTACTTGCAACACACAACGACTACAATTTTAACTTAGTTTTTAATGGCTTAAAATAAAAATCTGAAAAATTCAGCAAATGTGGACAGAGTCATTGGGAATGCAATATAATAAATTCACTTCAGTCGTGAAATTGGTTAAGGTGCCTCCAAAAATAGTTAAACCTTAATTCTTAAATATGTTTAAAAGCCCATGGTAGATTTTTATTAAAAATCGATATTTATGATGGTATAATGGACTAAATATTGCATGTCCCGAAGAGATGGTACTCGATACAATATGGAGTACCATTTTTAGACTCACCCATAAACCAATTCATATAGACCCTAAAAACAGACAAAATTGCGTTTTCAGATAGATCAACGAAGCCTTAGGTTCGACTAGCAATTGCCTTAGAACAACATTGACCATTTAGGTTTAAGGCAGTTTCACCAAAATTATTTAATATATTTAACAATTTTAATTGAAATTGTACTTTTTCTAGGTGGTTATGACGAATTTTCACAAAAGATTGACATAAGACCCAAATGGTCAATGTTGTTCAAAGGCAATTGCTGGTACAAAATTGCCTATAGTCCGCAAAACAAAGCTTCCTTGGTAAATCTGAAAACACAGTTCGGTCTATTTTTACGTCTGGTTTATAGTCCATATGGAGTGGTTCGTGGGTGAATAAAAAATTGGTATTCACCAACCAATTCGTGGTTTTTTGGTTTTTTCAAGTACCATCTCTATGGGTTATGCATTAGGCCATTTTACCTTCATAAAAATCGATTTTAATATAAATCTACCGTGCGCTTTTAAATATATTCAAGAATTAAGAATTAACTCCTTCAGGAGGTACATTAACCAATTGTACGATTGAAGTGAATTTTTGATATTGCGTTCCCAATGACTCTGTCCACATTTGCTGAATTGTGCAGATTTGTATCTTAAGCAGGGAATCAAAACGAATCGTTTTTTTTCGGATTCGGTTCTGGTACGTACCGAAACTTGTTTCGGTAAAAGGTTCTGTTTTGGTTCTAATTTATTTCTGCATTCGGTTCCGTACTAGTACCTCGATTTTTTTTTTAGGTATACCTGTACGTAACGGTAAAATTTAAAGAAATTTTTAACCCAAAGACCAGATAAAGTGGGAAAGCAACCTAAACACACACAAATTCTGATGTATTTGATTAACATAAATTTTCAATTGCATTCGTAGTTAGTTTCCCTAAAAATTTTTCGAATTTGTATTCATTATATGATTAAAACTATATTTTTTTATCGGGTATTGTTTTTACGTCCATCCGATTTTTCAGCGGAGATGTAATAAACTTCAGCGCGGAAAATAAACATTCTACGCGTACTTGGTTAGCTGCAGCAGGAAGAAGTGCTTTTGATAGCTCCTACAATTTCAAAAACTTTGTCTACTTTTTATCTTTATTATTTTGTTAACATTCTAAGCTCAGAAAAACCTTGATTAATGCCATTAAACTTATTTTGTGATGATGATATTTGTATTATCCCATTTCTTTGCATATAAATACAAATTGTTCACTTATTTTAAGACTGTCGTAACTCAAAATCCATGATTTTTTAATTAATGATGCAGAAATACTCGCTATATCGGGTATCTACTATATGGTGTACAATTTTCATATTGATATATTTAAGGCTGCCTTCACACTGAGATCATTTACACGATAATCTAGTAGATTCGCTTGTTGCTATGTTTTAATGTAAATGGTTTGACAAATTCATAGTAGAATCAAGATAAAATGCAGGACTACTAGGTTATCATGTCTCATGCATCATGTATGTACATGATATCAGTGTGAAGGCAGCCTTATACTCTAAGAATATGTCGATATTTCATTTTACAGGTTCATTTTCGTGATCCAAAAAGAGCGACATATCTTAGTTGTCCTGCTGACGATATCGTTGAAAGATCGTTCGGCTTTCTGTTAAGTCTTCATATTTTCGATTTATAATTATAAACAAAAAGACGTATTTTCAATAGAGAATACAAAATCGTTTATTTTGAGGTATGGCAGTGTTGATGTTAGTGTTCGAAATGTGAATCGACTTTGTCTCCACTTTCAGATAAAGTGCACAGTTCATTTCCTCATTTAGTTGCAGTTGAACAGAAAAATTCTTGAATACATATCTGCCTAAGTGCTTAGATACCCAAGTAATTTTTTGTTAAGAGGTTAGCGTGGTATTATAATGTGGGTCCGAGAAAATGCCGAGAATGTTCCCCCAAAACTATATGCTCGCTTTGAAGTCTAGTTGCTGCACTCAGAACCGAAACTGTACCGGTACAATGTTAAGGTACTTCCCGGTCTTTTCGGTTCCAGGAATAACGGTTCTCAGATACCGGTATAGAAAAAATTAAAAATATGGGTTCCGGTTCCGGTTCTGGTTCTGAGTTTTAATCGGTTCTTTTCGTTATACGGTTCCGGTTCTGGTTCCGGTTTGATTCCCTGATCTTAAGCCATTAAAAACTAAGTTAAAATTGTTCTCGCTGTGTGTTGCTAGTTCAAAAGTACCTATAAAACGCGAACCGAGGCATTATTCGTAAAACTGGGTAAGAGGTGATGCTTACAGAAGTCCTTGTATCAGAATTTAAGCGTCTAATGCCGTGTTTTTTTTTAGTGTTGTACTGTGTAATCAGTCAGTCAGTCAGTTGGGATTGGAGAACTAATTGTATAGATTCACACACGGGTTTCCAGTTTCACACGGTTTACTATTTCCAATGTCAATACGGGTTTATTCAGTCTGTCAGTCCATTTTATTAACAGCGCTTGTCTGTCTACTGCTCTCGATCTCGTCATCCATTCTAATTACAGTGTGACCATCGTCTCTGTCTTAAAAATACCTCAACGCTAAAGCATTGATATATCTGTACATATTGGCGGCGGCTTTCAAATAATTGTAATTCATATGGTTTTCGACCAGGAAGCTAATATTTGTTTGCCAAATTGTATGAAAAATTCATATGAACTGTTGGCTATTAAAAATAATTTTATCTTTTGTTTCCTCTGTGTTCCACAATTCGCGAAGGAACATTATTTTACTAAAGAGTTTTTCGAAACATTTATTGGCGTCCACGAAATGCTTCGAAAATAACAATTTGCTAGCGGAAGGGGCGGAAATAAACAAACATTCTTGTTTACGGCGGATAAGCCAAGCTCCGCTCCGCGTTGCTTAGCTTTTGGTGTGTTTGATTTCAAAAGCGTATAGGAGGCTTTGCTCCGCTCCGCTTTCTGTGTGCGGAAAAAGAGTAATATAAAATTTTACCTTGAGCAACATGGGATTCTGCGAGTTGCCCGCCTTTTGCAGTAGACTCGCATTGGTTGCACCACGTCCCATGGCGCCTAGTGGTCCAAACATGCTCATAGGACCACCCGGTTGACCGACCATTTTGAAATTGGCCCCAGGACCGCCGCTGAGTTTCTCCTCCTCGCTGCTCTCCTGCTTAAAGTACTGAAATAATTTTGTATTCAAAAAAAAAGGGAAAACTTATAATATTTCGTAAGTATTCACCTTCTCATCGTCGCCCAATCCTATGCCGCCTCCACCCAAAGCACTGGCCAGACTCTGTGATTTGGTAAGCAAATGACGTAATCTCTCCGAAGATTCCTGCTGTTGTTGCTGCTGCGGGGCCGTCTGTTGCTGTTGTTGCTGTGCCAACAGCAATCCACCCACGCCATTAGCCAGCATATTGCTGCCGCTGCTGCTGTTGTTGTTGCTGCTGCTCTGCTGTTGCAGTTGATCCTTCTCTGGCTTAGACTCACCCGCCTCATAGGACTGGAAATTGAAACCATAATTGCCTCCGGCACTGGCATTCGATTGTGGCGATGGCAAACTGGCAGCCGAGTGTGAGGATAACTGATAAGGCGTGGCCGGAGAGGCACAAACGGCCGGACTAAAACCATGCCCCGAAGCGGGTCGCGGCGTACTGACCGGCGTGGCCACCGAGGCTCGTGAATTCGGACGCGAGTCCGTCCAGGCGCCCACACCGCCACTGGGATCCATATCAAAGGAGGAATGTGCCATATCAAATTCGAAGGTGTCGGCACCGTAGAAGCTATGCTCGCCGGGTGCCGGGGACGCGGTGAAAGCATTCACCAGAGTGGCCGCTGCAGAGCTGGCAGAGGAGGAGGCGGAACGCTGCTGTTGCTGCTGCTGTTGCAAGCCGGAGCCGTTGAGAATGGCGCTGCTCATGAGTGGACCACCCACATTGGTGGTCTGGGTGGTGTTACCATTACCACCATTGCCATTATTGTGTTGGCCACCGCCCACCAGTCCGCCCAGCAGATGGGTGGGCAGTAGAGAGGCGACTGAGGCGGAGGAGGAGCTGCTATGCAGATTATCCATGGAGAGGTTGGCCAGCGAGGCGCCTGGTGACATGGCACACAGCTGACTGAGACCGAGGCTGGTGCTGCTGCTGCTGCTTGCTCCTCCTGCCCCTGCCGCCACCGCCGCCGATCCGGAACCCGTATTGTTGCTATTCATATCGTTCTCCGAGTTGAGCAGCGTCTGCACGGACATAATGAAATCACTCTCGCCGGGAGTCTGGTTCAGAAACAGTCTCGAATTGGCCTTGACATGCACATAGACATCCGGTGCACCCAGGCGCAAACGAAATGGACGCGACACCACATTGGAAATGTGCGATGCCGCCGAACCACCGCCTGCACTGCCCGGCGAATGCACCGCTGCCGAGTCCTGGATGTCACGCAAGTGCGACTTCAGCATGGACAAATCATGCGGATGACACAAATCCTGCCACAAGCGACCCACCCAAGTCTGCAAATGCTGTTTGAAGGGTTCTCGCAGTGCGGTTGGATCCAGGCTGAGTATTTTGCCATGAATGTCCAGCTTGAAGGTCATCTGTTCGATGGGCTGCTGCTGGACATGCTGCTGCATGTTGATCTCTAAGGGCGATTCGTCCTCGGGTCGGGTGATCAGGCAAAGCACTGAGCTGCTGGCATCGGCATCGTCTGAGGGGGAGAAAAAGCAATTAGAACCCTTCCATTACACACACACACACAAGATGCCAACCAACTTACCCTTGACTGGCGCCGCTATCAACACCACCTCCTCGTACTTATCCTGCTGTCCGGCTTGCCTCAACGGCTTCTGATCCATGCCACCAGCCTCACAATTGGATGAGGTCTGTGTGGCCGTTCGTGTATCCTTGACTAGCATGCGTACCTTTGTGGAAATGCTGCGTTTCGATTTGCCCGCATTACCACCGCTGGAACTAGAATTGGAGCCTGCCGACTGCTGCGATGCATTGCCATTGTTCAGCTCATCTAGATCACCCCAAACGCCTCCACCAGCTGAACCACCTGCTATCCCACCTCCTCCTCCTCCTCCGCCGCCGCCGCCGCCGCCTCCACTGTTGCTGCTGCTGTACATGTTATTTATGATCGGCTCCAGTTTGGCGTGATCCCCCTTATACAGGTACATGTAGAGCGGCTGATGGTACAACTCCTGTTTCTCATATCCAATCAATTCGCGTATATTTTGCGTGCAGGACTCAATGATGCCGTTCGCGTTCACCTGCAACAGTACCCAGCCCACTGAGCTGATATAATGTTCGAGTGCCTCGAAGTATGCCGATATTTCGGGCACTTGGCCGATCAATAATGAGGGTTCGGGTAGTGGAGGCTCTGTGGATGATACTTCACCCTGTTGCACCGGATGGATGGAGCAGTTGTCTGTGGCGCAGCGAGTGCAGCGTGTTGAGGTTGCTTGTGGTTTGCTGTTGTTATTGTTTTTGTTGTTAGTGTTGTTGTTGGTCGTTGTCGTGGAGTTGTTGTTGTTGTTATTGGTGGAGGTTGAGGATATATCACGGCTGTGGCCTTTGTCACAAATACTACGATACTGCAAATAGAGAAACATGTAACAAAAAATGAATAAGTAAAGTACACTCAGAGAAAAAGAATTAAGAATTTCATACATGGATCAAGAATTTTTCATGTCGGAAGGGAAGTACGAATTTTAGATCCCTTTAACTGCTCTCTCTCTTCGTTTAGTAACTTTTCATTAAGGGCGAGGCTTTTTCACAATCAAGTAAAAGGCGACTTAAGCTCGATTTTAAGTCAAAAATTCTTAACAATGAAGGAACGAGTTCGTTCTACCTTTGTAAGGATTTTCTCACACATTAAAAGTCACTCGTCATTCGTACTTTTCACACAGACGCGAGTCGAATCGGTGAGTACGGCTCAAGTTTTTCGTGCTCACCAACACAAGCCCTTTTTTCTGTTCTCTCAATTTGGCCGGCCCTGCACTAGTCCAATATTTGCTGAGTAATGAGAGAGAATCCATTTTATCTGAGCTCTGACTTACTTCATCCACCGCTGGCCAGCGACTGAAAAGCTGTTTACAAGCCTCGGCATACATCAACAGTTAACCCTTTTGCTTGTGGACATTACAGTTAATTTCTCTAGCACAAATTGTGCACGACTCATGAAATGAGTGTATTCGTTTATTTGGGATTCTACTTCGACCTTCCCGTACGGTCCAAAATTGTTAGAATCCACTTTCTGACATTGTACCAAGGGTACAAAAAAGAATTCGATATACGTTTTCTATACCCAAAAATATTTGTATAAATATCAATTTGATAAGCGTTGTTTCAAATCGATACATCGTTACTGCAATCGATTTCATTTTACATGGGACACTGCAGATACACCTGTGTACAAGTTAGGATAAACAAACAACACGAAATATACAGATACTGCAAAAAGAAGGAGGAGTCCTTAAGATGGAGTAGATACTTAGACCCTAAGAAACCTCTAAAATTTGTAGAGCTCAACATGGGGGCACTTTAGATCACGCCTGATCTCAGAATATTATTTCCCCAACGAGAAATCGTAATTAGAAAAGTGGAACTTATGTCAAAACCAGCGGTGGGCAAGAAATTTGAGTTTGCGAGCAGTCCAACAACAACAATTCTTATTAGCGAGGCTCGAGTCGAGCAGCGATCCGCACACTGCATATATTTTGCTTTTGCAGCCGTCTGATTGTGGGCTTGCACTTCTTGACCAGCTGGAGCCGCTCCATAGTGTAAGATTTTACCCATCTATATATAGACTTGAAATTTGAAATGGAAGATTTTTTTGGCCAAAGTATATTTCTAAGAGGAAGAACTATTTCCCCCTCCCATACAAGATCACAATTTTAGTTTTAGCCAGAACATGATTTTTATATGGGAGCTATACGATATAGTCACCCGTTTTTTATCAAACTTTGTAGAGTTGTGTGAAAGCATATAAAATTAATAAATGCCAAGTTTGGTGACGCTTGCACAAAAAACAAAAACAAAAGTTTTTCTCACTAGAAAGTGTTTTTGGACCGATCGGTCCTAAGGCAGCTATACCATATAGCCGTCAGTGCATTTCATATTAATAAATCCAAAGACATTAGACGTTGCCTTTGAAAACAACAAATTGTTTGTCAACAAAACTAGTTTTCCGACCGATCGTTTCTATGGCAGCTATATTCTATAGTCATCCAATCAGACCGGTTACGACAAATACATAGCCAAAATGTATTTCAAGACTTCGTGCAAAGTTTGGTCTGGATTGATTAGCAAAAAACATACGAATTACACGTGATTTTGTTTGGAATTTGCTTTTAAAGGGTAATCTATTAAATTACACAAAGTTTTATTATTAAATTAACAAAAAATGGAATTGTATAGTGAAATCTTTATAATGCGCTTAAAGAACTATCTCTAACATTTACTTTTTCAAAATACCGCGACCACACACAAGCACATTTCTGGCTAAATGGATACGTCAACAAACAAAATTGTCGCATTTGGGCTGATGAGCAACCCTAAGAGACTCTCGAACTACCGTTACATCCACAAAAATGCACTGTTTGTTGTGGTTTATGGGCTGCTGGAATCATCGGTCCGTATTTCTTTAAAAATGAGGCCGGACAGAACATAATCGTCAATGGCGAGCGCTACCGCACAATAATAAATGTTGTTTGTTGCCTGAAAATGAAGCCCTTGATGTCGGCGACAATTGGTTTCCGCAAGACAGCTCGCGAAACAATTGCTTCATTGAGAAATCATTTCAGTGACCTGTCAACTAGCCGCCTATATCATGTGATATCACACAACTGGACTTTTTCCTGTGGGGTTACATGAAGTCAAAAGTCTTTGTCGATAAGCCAGCTACAATGCCAGACTTGGAAGCTAACATTACTTGAGTAAGTCGCGACATACCCGTAGCAATGCTGGAAAGAGTGATCCAAAATTGGACCATCCGAATGGACAATTTACGGCGTAGGCGCGGTCAACATTCGAATGAAATTTTCTTTAAAAAGTAAATGTGAGAGATAGTTCGTACAGCATATAATAAAGATTCCACCATCCAATTAAATTTGTTGTGTTTTATTTGTAATTTAACAAAGAACTTCTTAAAGGATCACCCGTTACAATAAAATGAGAAACTCAAAATGGCGCTAAAATGGGTTTTTTTTTTTTAAATATGTTCTGGGAATCCATCCCATTGTCCTCCATGTGAAGGCAACGCCGAACACGATAGAACTTACAAGCTGGAGTCTATAAAAGCAACAAGATTTTTTCCTATTTATAAAAAATATCATATAAAATGTTTCAGTAAGGGTAATAAAATCCGGTATTGAAAATTTTGCAGATCAACTTTTCAAAATTAAGCAAAAAAAAGGGTCTTCTTGGAAACAAAACGCTTACGTCTAAATATTAATCACTTTTATTTTGTGACTGATGCGAAAGTTGTCAAATGGAATTTTGCGAGCGTTGCAATGTGGCCAGTTTATTGATTATTTTATTGCTGTTTATGATATTTTCTCTCTGATTTTTGTTTATTTTCATTACAACTGGATCCTTTTTTAACATTAAGAAAAAAATTATAAATCTGAAGCACGTTTTTTTTGATGTGAAACATCTTTAATAGTAGACGATGAAAGATGGGGAACAGTGACTAAACAGTAACTAAACAGTGACTTAACAGTGACTTAACAGTGACTTAACAATGATTTATCAGTGACTTAACAGCGAATAAACAGTGACTTAACCCAGCAAGCAATATGTGCTTTTTCTGCATTCTATGAAAACGGTCACTCTTAATGTGGAAGTTTTCTGAGTCCAATCCGACTATTTTCTGACACAGATATAGTGCTACCACCCGCCAGATAAAGCATAAAAAAACCTCGTAAATGACACATAGAAGTTGCATATTGCAGTGCAATTCCGAAAATGCTCGGACATAAGTCGTTTTTATGAGCTTGTGATTAGAGAGCACGGGGGGAACCGTGGGGGAAGAGAGGGTGGGTTTCAAATTATTTCTATCTTTTGCTATTTCAAGTTTGAACTTATTATTTGTGCCTGTTTTTCCTTTGCGACTGTTGTCATCTGATCTTCTCGTTGGTATTTCTACTCCCTGTTAGTTTTCTTCTTTGAAAAGATTGCTATTGCTGATTTATATACCATTGAGAGAGCTTTGTGATTTTGAAATTAGTCCCTTAAACTTTGCCTTCAAGAGCCTCGTGTGTGTTAACTACACTCACATTGGCAAAATCTGACACTGTTTTCTTCCAGAATGTATTAAGACGGCACAACGATTTTCCCAATTTGATAAAGTTTGATTTTGAATTTCCTAGATTTTGAAGTTGGTTCAAAAATGGTTTGGTTTATTTATCAGCGAAATTTCCAAAAAGTTCAACACCTTGAAATTGAAATCAAACACATACAAAGATTAAAGCACCTTTGATAAAGTTTTGCAGAGTCATTGTGAAAAAGGGGTGGGGGGGTTGAGGTGGCACATTTCGCTCAGAAGATCTCATTGCGGAAGTATTTGCAGTTACATTCTCTTTTTTTTTTTTTGCATATTATGGCACAGCAACAACAAAATACAGAATCGGCACACTTTGTAGTAAAAAATATCTATATGTTTAAACAAAAAACACCATTCAGTGGACATCATCATCATCGACACAATTGTGTTTACACAATGGAAGTGCAATAAACCGCAGATACGTCGTACATCGAGAATTAAACATGTGTTTGTGTTATTTTTACGCGCGCGTTTGAGTTTCTTTGAGTCATTGACATACTCCACACACACACACACACACAAGAGCTTTTCAACAATGTGTATGTTTTCTTTATATTTTGATGAATTTTCATTTCACCTACAAAATTGAATTTTCACCAAGGTCAGTCAACTTGCATACTTTTTTCTGGCTGGCAGTTAGTCTCGCCTTATCAGTCAATCAAAAGCCTGGTTTATGACTCAATTTCTCAAATATATTACTCACTTTTGAGAAATCACAGAAAAACGTTCGCACAGTCACAAAGTTGCCGAAATACTAAACACACATTTTTCGAATGCAATTGCCAAAAAAAAAAACAACAACAAAGCATTGTTGTTCGTTCACAATGACAGACAAGCTTGCGCTCTCTCGCACTTAATCAAGAAGAAGCTTTACTACTCTCCGCCGCTCGCTCGCTTCTCCAGTTTTGTTTTTGTTTACCCGGCCTGGCCTGGGTTTGCGCTTATCACACTTTTGCCTTTGCACCTTCCAAATGAAAACACAACAAATAATCACAACAAAATGAAATTGCCTTGTGAAACGTCATCGCTAAAAAGCATTTTAGTTCGTTGATCTGAGTTGGCAGAGAGAGACAGAGAGAGAGAGAGCGAGCTTTGGAAGGAATTGTGTCTGACCATATGTGTGACCAGGAAAAGTTGCTCCCGGAGCAAAAATTTCTTTGAATGAGTGTGTGTTGGGGTGAAGGCACTCCGAAAAAAAAATATATCAGTCAAATGGTAAAGTAAACACACAACGGCGGCGCGTGCATTGGCGAAAATGACTAAAACGTGTCTCTGGGCTTTTTCTCATATTTTTCGTACTCTGTTTTTTTTTTTGTTTTTTTTTTGGCGGGCTTTAAGAATTGATCGCATCAGGTAAACAAAGTTGAGATAAAAAACAGAAGCCAAGCAGATGCAGACAAAAAACTAAAAAAAAAAAGGGGGTATGTCCCTTTGATTGCCAAAAAATGAAGCGCATATAAATGAGATTTAAATAGAGACATTCGAAAAAGGAAATGATATCAAGCAAGGATCAGAAGATCTAAGCCAAGATGTAAAAAAACTATCACGCCTAAAGTTCTCAACTTAATACCCTCCAGATCCCAGACTATACTGAAATTTGAAACTTAGTCCCATTCTGACCTTAAATAGTTTCAGGAATCACCTGAACTTTTATGTCCTGGATTTATAATTTTTTTTTTTAAACCAAACGAATATTTGAATTTAAACAAAATTAAAGATTTTTTAGTTTAATGAAGAAGTGCTGGTGATTTTTAATCAATTTTTGTGTGCTAAACACGAATTTGTTTTTGGGAAATTTTCTATCACGTCTGGATTGTTGGTAAGCTATACGCTATATTCTTTACATTTTGACCAAACTTCCAAAAATTGTGTGGAAACTGATAATATTCATAACTGGAAAGTAAAAAAGACGCTACCATTGAAAACAAAAAAGTTTTTCTCACTAGAACTACTTTTTCGACCGATCGTTCCTATGGCAGCTATATGCTATATTCATCTGATTGTGGCAGAATTGTGTGGTAGCATATAATACTGATCAGTAACAAGTTTAGGAGCAATAGCATTGAAAACAAAAAAGTTTTTCCTACTAAGACTTTTTTTCAGAACTATATTTTGTATGGCAGCTATACTATATAGTTCACAGATTTTCATCAAACTTGGTGGAATTACGTAAAAGCATCAAAAACTGATAAATACAATGCTTCAGCACGTTCGCGTTGAAGATAAAAACGTTTTTCTAACTAAAACTACTTTTTCGACTGATAGTTCCTATGGCAGCTATATGATATAGTCATCCCATCCGGCTTTCGACAAATGTGCAGCGTCTTTGTACCAAAAGACTTCGTGCAAAGTTTGGTTAAGATAGCTTTAAAACTGACAGAGGAACTCAGCTCGTCATGCTGATCAAGAATATATATATATACTTTATGTGGTCGGAGATGATTCCTTCTATGCGTTACAAACATCTGCACAGAAAAAAATAAGATCCCAAGAAGATCAATTGGATATGGGCTGGTTAATTTGACATTTTGTCAAATATAATTTTTTTCATATCTATTTTTTTCTAAACTATAAAGTTTCTTTTGAACCATAAATAATATCGATTTGTCAAATGATATTAGAAAAGTTCAAAAGGATATCCATTTCATTCTCGAAACTCTCACAAGGGGAAAGGGATGTATAGAAAGAGGAAAGAGACAAATAGTGTTTCACATCGAAACTTCAAGCAATGTAAAGAAATATATTAGTAGGCTCTCAGCCATGTGACCACTCGCATGCCCGATAACGCAGTGCGGTAAGGTGCCATGCCAATTTGTATCGTGCAAATGGTCCCGAGTTCGATCCCTGGTCAAGGCGGGGTCAAAAAATTATAAATTCGTTCTTTTTGTTTCTATAAAACAATAAATAATAGAGCTTAGGTAAAAAATAAATAGTGCCATTTCCTATTCATTTTTTATCTTTGTTTAATAATTAAATTGTAAAATATCAATTTGATCTTTAAAAATATTATTTGGAAATGTTCGAAAATTTTACTTTGATATTTTAGGACAGGTCAATGTCAAGTCTGTCATATCGGCTTTTTATTGATATGAAAAAATACAATATTGAGCCCCAGATCATATTATTATTTTTTTCTGTGTGGACAATTTTAAGATACCCTCTAAAAGGGTTAAATAAACTATCACAAACAGTTCTTCGATTTTTTTAAGCAAAGATATTCCATTTTGAATAAATGTGTTCGAAATGGGGTCGTCCCTGATATTTCTTGACAGAGATCTCCAGGACCTAATGGGGACGTATGTAGTGAGGTAAAGATGCTGACCGGTTCAACGTGGTGAACCCAACGCGATCCTCGATTCACACCTCCTCGTCGGCGATCCCTGGTAACAGAGCGATGTATCTGCAAAGCTGCTGGCTAACATGAGCGGCGAACCCTACTTATAAAGTACAATATATAGGGTCACCATCAAAAAAACTCCACCAATGAAAACTGCGGCAACAATGCCCCCCTGACGACGACCCACGCAAACGTTTTAAGGACCACGATTTGAGAATATGCGCCTGGAATGTTCGCACTCTCAACAGAGATGGTGCTGATATCCAGTTGGTGAATGTCCTCGAGAGATATTCATCGGACGTTACCGCACTTCAGGAAATGTGATGGATTTTACAGGGTCGCAAGTTGAGAACATCAATCCCAGGCTCTGGTTTTGCATGATGAGCAAATATGCAAAGCGTTAACACCAGCAGAATGAAATGGAGCTGGGTGGGAACAACATCAATAGTAAGGATATGGAAACGAACGCGTTGGACAGAGTCGGTCGGACACCAGGCAGATCTACAAAAAATCGCACAATTGTTTGGGTTAAGTAAAGCTACACCCGGAGAAATCTAGCACGAATTGGTGAGACTGAAGTCGGCTACAATTTAGATTTTTTTCTTCTTGATTTATATTAACACGAAAACTGCTCGAATTCGTGAAGACAATTGATCTCGACCTCGAACTTGTGGGCGAAGGAAGTTCGTAATTGACGAAAAAAATCGATTTAAGGATTGTATAAAACATATAGGGTATTCACCAGCCCTCGTAAAAGCGCAATTGGTAAATTTACCACACATGACCTAGTGAGCGACCCCTTTACCATAACAATTGTTATGGTAAACCAGATTTTTTTGACAGGCTGTGAATTTTGCTGTTAAACTCATAGACGGGAAGACGCGTGTTCGAACACGACGAAAATGACTTTTTATTTGTTTATTTCCTTTTATTATCGTTTGTGATTGAACATCTTTTCTGACGTCGACCATAGTTTTGGGCTTTTTTTAATATAAAAACAAAAGAAGAAAGATTATACATCCACCATCCTTTACCGGGATTCGAGCTGGAATATCAAAAAATACAAGGCGACAATTCTATCCACTCAGCCAACGGCTACACAGAAAAACATGTATCTAAATTTCTATATCAGATAAGTACGGTACTAAAGCTGCCTTCACACTTGTCATATATCTGTAAATAGTCGGTTGTCAAACATCTCTAAAGAGAAACTCTTATCAAATTGAACCTGTCAAATAACATCAAACAGCCTAAATTTTCCAAATATTTAGAGCTATTTGCTATGCTATTACACTATCGTCAGAGAGTCTCTTTATAGATGTATGACAAGTGTAAAGGCAGCTTAAGTATTTTTAGCCGATACTTTGAACACTTCAAGTTTTTCCACTTTTACAAGCGATTTTATAAACATACCCAAGGGCAACAAAAAGTTGTTAATTTTGGTTTCTCTGTATTTTGTTGTTGTGTCGTAAACTTTTGGAATTTACGCTTTTACGAGGGCAGGTGAATACCCTAATAGACAATGTTAAAAACACCTCGAATAAAAATAAAAAAACTGTGCTCTTACGGGCACTTGCTCCCACGACCTTGACGATTTCTAAGCGAATAGCTTGTCCTCTCGACCACAGCCGTTGTTGCTCGCTGAGTGGCAAAGTGCCAACAGCTTACATTCTTAAGCATGATTTTGACACCAGGTCTTGCTTATGCCTGATAGTCGAGTAAGTTAAGGCGCCGTCGTCAGTGGGTTCAGTCTTCGAGGTCCCTAGTTCAAATCCCAGTAAAGTAAGAAACAAAAATTTTTTAATGGTGTCTCAAATGGTGTCTCGGTCGGGTCCTTTCCCCTTCCATATCAGAATATTCTACTTAAAGCCAAGAAGAAATCTTCTTGTATTCCAGACTTTGTATGCTTACTTTCAAGAAGATCTATTCTTCAACTTTCTAAGCTTACAACTAAGAAGATCTATGCTTGATATGAAGCAGGTTTTTTTTCCAAATTGTAGGGGAGGCAAAAGCTTCGTCCCATACATTTTGAGGCTTTAGATCTAACCATCTCAGAGTTCTCGTCTTCCGTGCGGACAGACAAATGGAAAGGAATCCAACCAGAATTTCGTGATTTTAAAGTCTTTCCCGTCCCCCTCCGGACCATTCAATTTAAAATTTTATGCCGATCCGCCCGATTCAGCAGGTTTTTTTTGGGGGTTTCAGTTCTTATCAGTATTATCAGGACTGTTTCCTTTTCGGAATACACGAATAAAGTTTGAATAACCTAAATTTAAGATTGTTGGATTTAATTTGAGGAAATCGTACTAATATTTTACGCTGTCAAATTGGAGCAAGAGCAGAATATAAGAAAAATTCTATTTAACCATAAGCTTTAGTTCAATAACAAAGCCAATCCTGCGATGGACACGTCTGCCCCGCAGGGGCCGAACACATTTCGCTATTCACACCGGCATGTGCAAAGAGAGCATACAGCTTTTCAGTTGCTGGCCAGCGGTCGATGCACTCTCACTTTTGGGTAAACCCTGCTTTAGTTTATTCCTCAGTCAACGGTTCCTTGTTTGGTTCTCATACAAAAACTAATCAAATTGTGTTGATAAAATGGGAGTCTAAATTTGATTAATATCGCAAATTAGCTACCCACCACCCTTTCTCATGTGGCGACGACTCTGGAGGATGGTTTATTTTCAGCATTTAATTCAATTTATTTATTATTGTATTTTGTGGCCTGAAGCGTTGAACAAAGTGCAATTAAACTTGTTTAGTTTTTCGCCTACTGAATTATAAAATAAAATTATGTCTTTTGTTTTCTTTCTTTTTTTTTTGCTGTACGTTTTATGTGTTCATTTAAAATGCCATTTGTTTTTGAAGCTCGGCAAAGCGTGGCGCTTGGCTTGCAAATCATTTGCATAATAAAGTGCTTAGGCTACCTGAAACCAATAACAGAAATAAAGAAAAAAAAAAAATTGAAAAAAAGCATAGCCTAAAATAACATAAAACCCGTGTTGGTGGCAGCGGCGGTGCCATTGGAACATAAATAAATTTATGTAAATTAAATAAAAATATTAATTAAATTTGTGTGTGGCTAGCCAGCCGCATTACGTCAGTCCGTTCAGTTCTTTGAGCTTTTTAATTGCTTTTTAATTGGAATGCGAAAATGGCAAAAGCTTTAGAGAAATTACATGGGGGAATTTCGTTGTAATTGATCATTAGGTATTCCAGGCAGGCCAATGAATTCCCAGGGTGTTTGGCAACAACTTGTTGCGGCCTATGTTTGGCTTTATTATTAGTTTTTATTTGACTTACCGTTCGAACCACTTGATTTAATATTGCCGCCTTATCCGGTTTGGTTGAGGTCATATCTCCACGCTTATTGAGCTGTAAGAACTCGGAGAGTTGCTCAATATAATTGTTTTCCATCTCACGACGTCGTTTCTCATTGTTGCATTTATTGATTTGCGATTGAGGCTGCAAAGGAAGAGGTAAACATGGAAAATAGGATAAATTTGGTAAAAAAAATGGAAAACCTCCTTTTTTCTTCTCTGCTTAAACTATGATTTCTAGTGTTGCTGCAATATTGTTGCAAATTTGTAGAGTAAACTTACCAAATTAACCTTTGGATCAGTTTTGCGTCGTATCTTTCGTGCCGACGTCGCTGAGTTGGCTGAGATCGGCGATGCCACCGCATTCATAATGGCAGCCGATCGCTGCAAGGCAGCTGCAATATTTGCCGTTGCGGCGGCAGCGGCAGCCGCTGCCTTGCTATGATGAGAATGATGAGAGTTGAGTTGCTGATGCTGTTGCTGTTGTTGTTGTTGTTGTTGTTGCTGTTGGTAGAGCAGTTGCTGCTGCTGCTGCTGTTGTAGTTGTAGTTGTTGCTGTTGCTGCTGCTGCTGCTGGAGTGTTAATGTTGTGGCTGCTGTTGCTGTTGAGGCGCCTGTAACGCCTCCAGCCCCAGAGCTGCCGCCGCCTCCACTCGTTGCCGTTGCGCGTTGCAATGGCGCGTTGCTGGGCGCCAAACCGTGATGCAGTCCACTCAACAAATTATTGGTAATGCCGCCAGCGGCTGATGAGATTGTAACGGCTGCAGTGGCAGCGGCCGGTGATGAGCGCGGCAGATTGCAAATGGAGTTGTTGTTGTTGTTGTTGTTACTGCTGCTGCTGTACTTGCTGTTGCTGCTGCTGCTGTTAGTTGCAGTTGTTGTTGATGTGGAATTTGCTGTACCTGAGGCCCAATGATCTGGTAAGTCACTTGGGCTAAGCCTACGGAAATGAAAAGAACGAAATTGTTAATTAGTGGAAAGTTTTTAATGTGGTGTACTCTAATTTAGACCATAATGGTCCTCCAGTTAATTCTTATCAATGTCGAACATTTGAAAAAGGTCGCTTAACGAATACTTCAATTACTACAAGTTGTGGCAATTGTTTAAATCCGTCAACGCAACATTTTTTCAAACTGCTTAAGTGAATATAATTAAGACATTCAATCTAAATCATGTAAGCGCAAATTTTAGTTTTTTCGAGAGGCAAGTCGGAATTTTCCGAAAGCATTCCCATTAGAAAAGAGGTTTTTTCCCTTCCTTCCTTATCCAATTAATGTATTAAGAATCATAAACAATTGATAAATGTGTGTATATAACCGTCAAACAGATAGTTGGTTACATATCCGTTTGGTAACCAAGTCAAAAAACAGCAGATAAAAGCAGGGATGCAAACTTGGGGAAGAGGGGGGAAGAGTGGATAGCACATTTGAATTCAATTTTGATTGAAGAGTGTTTGCCCATGAGGTCAAGTTGTGAATTCAGTGCGTCCATGATACAACTATAACAGGTATGGCGCTCAGCCAACATTTTGAGCTAAGCGCTTTTGCGGGAGACTGAGCGCGAGAGCAAACGCAAACGTCACACACACAAAGAAATGTAGTATGTGTGTGTATAGAACAATAAAACAAAGCAGTTACAGATTAACATACATATTAGAACCCTGCACGAGTTCACACTAAATCGTGTTAACAGTAGGGCAATCGCACTGTTGTGCACACTATTGAACCAACTCATATGTCGAAACGAAACAACTCTTATTGAATCATTTCATTTCATTTGATTCAAAGATCCATTGAGTCAAAATTTACAAATAAGTAGATCATCAACTCCCAATCAGACACTAAATTGTTTATTAAAATGATAGCTTTGATCAGTGTGAGCAACGAGAGAGAATAATTCGTTGTTTAAAGTGCACTAATTTTTACTCCATGGGCCATAACAAGTATTTTTGCCCAAGGAACCATAACTCTAAAATCATTTTCGAGCCTGCTAAAATTGCGATGAAGATATTTTCCAAAATATTCAAAAATCAAACTATATAGTCCAATTAAAATATAAAAAAATAATTGAAAATGTGTATACCGGGGGTTTTTTTGGGTCGGGAAATCCATATTTCACATTTATTTTAATTTTTAACTGCCGCCAGAGAGCGTTTTCGTGCATTTTTGTAGATTTTGTTTATATATTCTTGATCAGCATTAACAGCCGAGTCGATATTGCCATGTCCAACTGTCCGTCACGTCCGTATGAACGAAGAGATCTCAGAGCACTGGTAAGAATATAGTAGGTTTGACCATGTATGGGGCATATATTTCTTATACTTGAAATCAAGTTGATTTCAATTATTAGCCACGCCGCCTCCCGCCCCGCAATTTGGAAAAAACGTCATATCTCCCACAGTTTTGATGATAGATTGTTCGTACCTTCTAGAGGTATATAGTAATCAAAATTTTTTATCGATTTGCTAAAGGAATGAGTAAAGATCGGAATGAACGATAACACAAGTTAATGAGCAAAACAATTCCCGCCAATCACCGCTGTAATCTCAAACGAAACACAGTCTTTGGGACGAGTGCGAGAGAGCAGGGAGAAACTTAGAGATGAGCTGTTTAATAGCGTAGAGCCAAATGCGAGCGACGGCATTAAACTGGTATCTTATAGTACCGGGCTTGACCGACTTATCTCACTTGTTTTTTAGAAAAGAATTGAAATGAATTATTTTTGAAAGTTTTTCTTGCTGTCAAGTCTATGGTATTTTTCACGGCTTTTTATATGTCACAGACATAACTCCTTCTCGATTCTGTTCTAAAACTCGTTTGGACACGCTAGCCAGCAATTGAACGCGTCTTTCCGTTCCTTCTATGTGTAACGGAATTATCGGATCAGGCAGTGGTGACTCATCGTTTCCTATATATTGTCTAGAACTGCATAAGCAATGCTTAGAGTAAATTGTGGTTCGAATATGTTTGATTTATCATTCATGTCAATCATATTTGTATAGTCCGAGCAATTGAAGTTTATTATAGGTTTTTTATAGATATAGTTAAAAGTTTTTTTTTTGTATAGCCAAATCGCTTGTTCTTTTTTCATTATCGAACAACATTGCTAATAAAATATTATATTTTCCGAGTGAGCGTAGTACGAGTTATCTTTGGAAAATAACTTCATCGCAATTTGAGCAGTCTCGAAAATGATTTTAGAGGTATGTTTCCGTTGGAAAAAATACTTGTGATGGCCCATAGTAGCAGAATCGCGATGAGCCCATGGAGGGTTTTTCGGCCCCCTATAATTTGACCCTGCCCAATAAGTATGCAGGAGCAAATTTTCCCATGATACACACTCTTTTTTTTTGTTTTTGATCTTGGTTCAACGAGACGGGACTCATGTCGAAGTTTTATTCAAAAAATATTGTCTCTGCTGATGCTGCTGTGAAATGCACAATCCTCATACATTTACAAGAAATGGGCGCGGAACGGATATTTCGCTAGACCCGAAGTTCACAATGTAGTCGTGCGGTTGAGGTATGTTTTCAGCATCCACTTGACAGGAAGGGATTAACATATAATTCTGCAGTTTCCGAGCGCCTAGAAAATTTGGCTGGACGGGATGGGATAAAATTTAACAAGTGTACAGGCCACTGCACTTACCAAGCAAAATTTTGATTTATTTTTACCAGCTGTGAACTCGAAACTGTCTACAAGATAAAATGAAGCCAGTACAATTTCTTAACATCTTGGACGCGGACGAAGTCGCAGCGGTTTCTTCATTCTTTCAACTTCATCTTTCATAGTCCAAAATTTGTTTAAAATTTGATATATTTTTGGCTATGTCAAGATTGAGTTTATCCAAACGAAGCCGAAAAAAAGTGTCTTTGTGCCAGTACTTAAATTTACAATTAGATTTATTGTCGTAAAAATTTCGCTCGCACCGGGCGTCCCATGACACCTACTCTTTTATTTGTATTGGTGTCTACGCCGTCGTAAGCTGGTTCTTGGCACCTCAGATGCGGAAAATTAAAATAGTTTTTATATCAGTTTAGATTAAATTTCTGATCTTTTATTGGCCTCTCGCTACTCTCATTTGGCTATTGCCAACTTTTCTCCACAAATTTGTGTGGTTTTAGCTATTTCTTCTAGAAATCTCATCCACACTGCATAACTTTCTAGGGAATGTCAAAGTATTTTCACTTTGATTTGCCTTCAAAGGCCACTTTTGGCAGCACTTTGTCCCTTTTTAGCCATTCGTTAGGCACTGATTTTACAGACAGATTTTTCGTAGACTGCCTGCTGTTAGTTTATGGTGTTTCCACCGCAACGTGAAGCAAATTAATGTTGTCAGTTATTTTTATTTTTTTTTTTTTTGGTAACGAAGCTTCCTTGTTTGTAGCTGAAACCCAGCCCAAGTTTTGGCTTCAAGTGGTCATCAGAGTCATTACTCTTGTTGCCTCTCTTTTGGGGGTTTTTGTTCTTACATATTACGTGATATTTGGTTACGTGATTAATTGTTTACTTTATTTGCTTAAAGTGTGTACTTTTATTTTAAATATTTAAATATTTATTATTAAATTTCTGACTAGCGTGTCCAAGCGAGTTTTAAAACAGAATCGAGAAGGAGTTATGTCTGTGACATTAGAAAGCCGTGAAAAATACCATAGACTTGACTGCAAGAAAGACTTTCAAAAATAATTAATTTCAATTGGAAAAGCAATAATAAAATCGTCTTTCCATTCCTTATATTACTTCATTCAATTAAATTTGTTCCTTTTACATTTCATATGATTTTATTTGTTAAGTTGTATTTTGGTTAACATATATTTGTAGTCATAGAATTTTTTGAAATTTCTTAATCGATATTTTGAAAATCGTTGAACACCATGTTAAAGCTGTGTTTAGTATGTACCATAAGTTTCAAGTCAATTTGACAAAGCTCATAGCATAAACTCTTCAAAAGTATCCCCATTCCAAACTTTTTTTTTTGTCTTTTTCACCATCTCCTGTGTCTAATTTTTCAAATTTTCTTTCATAGTACGCGACTACATAACTAAACGAAGGTATATAACAAATCTTACATCTCTAGGATACAGCGGTCTTGGGGTTTGGGTTGATAATCAGTAAGTCAGTCGGGCCAAGAGATTTATATATGTATATGAATACTATGTACTTTTGCCTTCAATTTTTAACATTGCAATATTTGGATTTTGCTATCGTTTGCTTTTAATTGAGAGGAGGAAGAAGGATCCGAGCGTCGAGGGCGCCACAGGAGATTGGGTGCCCATCGCTGCTTTAGAGTACTTACTTTGCAGCAGCATTCACAATTCTCTAAATGCAAAACAAAAAACCACTGTGACATTGAAATAATTTCAACTACACTTGATAAGTGCAAAGGAAAGTGAAATGAATTACTCGTATCTGGGCGTTGATTTCGTTTGATATCCAAATCACACAAACAAAGCCCATTGTCGTCATGTTGAGAAATGTTTGTTGATGAAAGTTGGAAATCTCTTGCTGTCTCCCTATATATATATATGTATGTGAGAGTAAAGTGCAAATTGATAAGCCTACAAAAAAATAAAAACACAACTGACTGCATTAATTGTAATTTAATTAATTTACGCTGCCTTAATTAAGCACGTCAATCATGCGCCCCGTGTGGCATGGCAAACGGAAAAGAGCAGCAGAAAATAGAGAATAGCCCACGATGATGATGATGCTCATAGCAGGCTGCCACATTAAAGTGTCGCCCTGTCAAAATAAGCAACAAAAAGAGAATCCGCACAATTATTGCGCTTGTCAGAAGGTTGCTGGCGTTGGAGAGGGGGCGGGGTCTGCCTTATACGTCACTCATTTTAGCACCCATTGCATTCACATTTTGGCCAGCTGCCCACCCTCTCCGCGCTGGTCTTCGCCCATTTTTTTTTTTGTGGCTTTGCCTTTGCCTGCTTCTTTTATGCTGATTACATCTCCTCCGGACTACGCCAAAGCGTCCAGTGTCTGTAATTATTTTTTTTTGCAATTCGCAGCTCCCTAGAGGTAGGAGAAGCCCTCTCCTTCATTATGCATATAATGTAATTAAAAAAGAAGAAGTTGCCAAGTTAGTTGGGTGGTCCCCAAAAGGTGAAACTACTGAAAATTATAATAGACAAGTTCCCGGCTCGGTGCAGGCTTGACTCGGTTGGCTGAGTTTTGAGTTTGATGTTGCGAAAGAAGTTTAAAAGTAAACTAAATATTTTTTTAAATTTAATTTTAAAATATAAGTTAATTATATTTCTAGTTTAATTTTATGCAAATTTTTAAATATAAGTATTTTTAAATTCTCTTGTTAACATTATGTGTTGATTTATGCATCACATAAAAGACAAAAATTGACAAGGTCGTGCTGTTTCGATTCCATGCGAAATTCCATTATGATTCATAAAACAATTATTCATTAAATTTAATGTTGATTATTATTATAGGTGTGCAGAAAGGGAGTTTCGGCTTAGACAAAATTGAGTCACGATTCGGGCGATGATGATGAAATTATGTTGGGGCTGAGACTGACAGTAATTTGTAAAACATTTCAAGCCAAATCAAATTACTCATACGCACCCGACTGTTCTATTTGTTTTTTGACTTTATTTTGTATGTAGACAAAGTGTATAAAAACACCGGCTGGCTTGGGGTACAAAGCTTTAAATTTGTTGTAATTTGGTTTTTTTTTTTTGATTTTTTATTTTGGAAGGTCTACGTGATGTTTGGCTTGTCTCGGTTTAGGGGGAACTTGAGGCAGCAGTTGTGAGAAATCAAGGCAAATTATGCTGAAATTGTGAAATTTAATTTGGTTTACAGCATTGAAAACATAAGCGAGTGCAAAGAAGTGAAATCAAGAATGAATGAGATGAGGAAACTGATGAAATGAGAGCTTTGAAAACAATTGAGTTGGACTTACATGTATACCAGGTGAAGGAAAATTCATTATTTATTGCTTTTGCCTGTACTTAGACAAATTATTTAGTGGTAAGCCATGGTTTTTAATTTTAAATGATTAAAAAATTATCAAAACTTTTAAGCCTCCATCAATACATTCTAAAAAAAACGAGAAGGCCAAGCTAACTTCGTCTGTGCCGAAGTTTTTATACCCTTGCAAATGCTGGTTTTGAAATTTCAGAGTCTAAGAACGCTCTCAAAAAAATCAATCATTTTTCTAACTAAAACCCATTTTCCGACAGATAAACATCTGATTTCCACCAAATTTCAACAATCGATAAAATTGAAAACGAAAAAGTTTTTCTAAGACTCATTTTCCAACCGATTGGTGCTATGGCAGCCTTAAGATAAAGTCATCCGATTTCGATCAAATTTTGCGAATCTTTTTGAAAGTATATAAAATTAGTAATCAGCGATTTTAAGGACGCTAGCATTAAAAACAAAAAAAATTCTTTCTAATAGCCTATTTCCACTGGCTTCATTTCTTATCATTTTCATTCATTCTAAAAATGATGCTGTTTCCATTGACAAATCTTCATCATTTTGATATTCGCAATGCGTTGACAAAAACAGCTGAATGGTTTGATTTAAACAACAGGCGCCACTTTCAAACTCACGGGGAGTTTTTGCAATATTTACCCAAAAAAAAGACATACCCGGCAGGAAAGCAATTACCCTGGGCGAACGCATTGTTAACGCCCTGAATAATCAGCAGAAAGCTAAATACACAACTTATTTTGACTAAATTATATTATAAACAAAATTGCGCCTACTTTTTAAATTCAAATCCACATTTTATTGGTGATGACACTTTCTATTTCCAGCGAGTAACGAGTAGTGTCAGAGAGTAGCGAGTACTTTTTCAAAAAAATACCAAATTCCTTCGTGGCGAATGCCATCATTTTTTAGAAATGAAAGAAATGAAGGGCAAAATGCAACAACAAATTGTATGGAAGAAATGATATAATTTTCTTCATTTCATGTCATTTCAAGAAATGAAGCTTCATTTCTTTGGTGGAAATAGGCTATAAGACCCATTTTTGACCTATCGGTCCTATGGCAACCATAAGATATAGTCACCCGATGTCGATAAATTTTTTCAAATTAGTTTGAAATCGTTTAATATTAATAATCAGCGAACTTAAGAACGATTTACTGGAAAACAAAAAAGTTTTTTTCACTAAGACACATTTCCCGACCGATCGGTCCTATGGCAGCTATAAGATATAGTCATCCGATTTAAGCCAAAGCCTGCAAATCTGTTGGAAAGCATATAATATTAATAATGGATGAGTTTGAGGACGCTAACATTGAAAACAAAAAAGTTTTTTTCACTCAGACCCATTTTCCGACCGATTGGTCTATGGCAGCTATAAGATATAGTCATCCGATTTAAACCAAAGTCTGCAAATCTGTTGGAAAGCATATAATATTAATAATGGATGAGTTTCAGGACGTTAACATTAAAAACAAAAAAGTTTTTCTCACTAATACCCATTTTTCGACCGATAGTTCCTATGGCAGCTATAAGATATAGTCATCCGATCCGGTCGGTTCCTACATACATACATTAGCAGCGTGCTGTAAAAAGAAGACTCTGTGCAAAATTTCAGATCTATAGCTTTAAAACTGAGAGACTAGTTCGCGTAGAAACAGACAGACGGACGGACAAAGTTCAATTGACTCAGCCCGTTGCCCTGATCAAGAATATATATAGTTTATGGGGTAGGAAATTAACATTTCTATGCATTGCAAACTTCTGGGCAAAATTATAATACCCTTTGCAAGGGTATAATTAGCTTAGCCTCAATCAATCCATTCTAAATAAAAATATCAATATATAAAGTTTAGAACCCATTTAAAATAAAAACAAAAAAAATCAAAGAAATTTTCCGCGCTATACTCTTGGGTCAACTAATAAGCAGGGCAGTAAATTGAAATTACAATCACAATTCGTTGAGTGGTTAAAAGTTTTATTATCGTTAAACTTACAAAAAAATATTTCGTAATTAAAAATGTAATTACCATTACAACTACTTTTATGTATTGCATCGGAAATTACTTTTAATTATTTTTAATTAACCGTAATTCAATTTTTAAGTACAATTATTAAGAAAAAGCCGACTTGGAAAGCTTTCGTTTTTCTCAATTATTCAAATGCTTACTGCAAACTCGGTTTCCACACAATTTTGGCGAGTTTGGTCAAAAGCTGATGAATATATCATAGAGAATAAATGATAGATAGTTTATTAACTTTATTAATAACATTTTAAATGAATTTAAACAAACTTAACATAAAAAAACTAACTTTTATTTTTGCGACATTTGATTAGCACAGTCGCTTGAAAACTTTAAATAACAAAAGAAAATGGATTCAAATTTCATTCAAATTATTTTTTAACATTAATTTCAATATTTTCGATTATATTTGTAAAATAATTAATAATGTGTTGAGCCTCCACGGTTAAGTACGACTTCGTACATCCGCTTGGGTAAGGAGTCATATAATTTTTTAATGTAATTGAGTGAAATAGCCTCCCAGGACTCTTTTATTCCTTCAATGAGTTCAGCTTCAGTTGAATATTGCCTGCCTGACTCGTACACCTTGCGTGCTAACCATCCCCAAACATTTTCTATAATGTTCAGATCGGGCGAGTATGGCGGCCAAGTTAGCAATTCCACGTTTTGACCCACAATCCAGGACTTTACGATCCTGGCTGTGTGGATAGGTGCGTTATCCTGCTGGAACTTCCATTCCAAGAATCCAAAAATATCCTTGATTGCAGGGAAAGCCGTTTTCAGTACACCATTGTACGCAATGGCATTCATACGGCTGGTTAGAAATTGCAGTTCTGTGGTGCCATAGTAAGTAATAGCTCCCCACACCATGACACCACCGGCACGGCTGTGCAATCGATCTAAAGTATGCTCTTCCTTTCTGAGATCATGAAAGTAGTAGGCATATCCATCAGGACCCTCCAAATTGAACTTTTTTTCGTCTGAAAAGACTACACGCTCCCACTCCTTGGTCCAGGACATATTCGATCGACAGAAATCGAGCCGTTGCATCTTTCGAAGTTGGTTTAGTGGTGGTTTTTTGTTTAGTTTCAGACGCTTTATATGTTCAGCATTCGATATTACTCTTTGTACAGTCCGAACGCATGCTTTAACACCAGTTTTTTCTTTTATTTTGGCGGCTGAGTCGTGAGAATTAGATGCGTGCCTTAATATAATTCGCTTGTCAGCTGCTGTTATTACTGATGAGGGCCGACCTTTCATGTTTTTCCCATAGGTATCCTCATTGCTTAAATATGAGGTAATAACTTTACGGCTGCGTTTAATATTTTTTGATATTTGAAGAATCGAGTGACCGCACTCCCTGTAAGCCTTTATTTTGGCTTTTTCAGACTCATTCAACGATTTTGCTTTTCCCATTATTATTTTTTAAATTGATAATTGGTCACAATAAACAAATAATAATTTTAATCAGCCAAAGACGACAACTTACACGCAAAAATTGACACTAAAGCAAAAATGTGCTAATCGACTGTCGCAAAAAATATGCATACATTTTTGTCGCACTTCAAAGAAAATAGCAAAACAAAATAACGGTACACTTTCAGAACTCACAGTTATTCTCAGAATGAGTAAAAATGATGAAGAATAAAAGAAAAAAATAATGCGCATTAAAACTTATTCAGAGTTCTGAGTTATTTGCCTCTAAACTGATAGGTTAGAGAGTGTGCTAATCGGTTGTCGGGCAGTGTATCATATAGCTGCCATATAACAAACTGGAAAGCAAATGGTTAAAGTTGTAGCCAACTGTTGTTGATTTTGGGAAATAGCTCAGCTAAGAATGTTCGACACAAATCATTTAATTCCTTAATATATATAAATTATACAAGCTACAAGGGTATATCAACATTGGTCGAGCCTCTCTATTTTTTAAGTCTGAAAATACAATATTCAAGTACTTGAAATAAGAACTGAGCCTGCTATCAAGTTTGGCAATATCAAGTTTGGAAATACTGAGTTCAAGTCTGAAATATTTGAGTTTTTTTTTCTGTGCACCACACAGAAAAGTATAAGTAGACATTTAGACATGTAGCTACAAAAGTGTTCGATGGCGCACTGTTAGGTTGAAAAGGTCCTGGATTCGATTCCTAGACAAGTTCGACAAACATTATTCTTTGGTTTTTCTGAAAGACAGACGAGCCCAGTCATGTGGGCATCGGTCCGTGAAATATTATGGCCTTGAAAAAGACCTTTCTTACACTGATTTTGGATAACGTTTTCGCTCATCCTGAGTTCAACGTTCTCGGATTCTACCCTATGTGTGTATTTTTCTTCTGTACACTTTACTAATGTCAATGCAGAATTGACATTTGTTGCCATTTAGTATCTTACAATAGTTTGATATTACTTTAGCACCACCTTGTGAAAGATTTGAGTTAAGACCATGTTTGTAACTTTTTTATACAATCAGTTATAATTTTCTCACGCCATTTTTCATTCAACATGTCTCCTGCTTAACATTCATTCCCTTGTCCTTAGAATCTTTAGACAACTTCGTGTACAAACATCAACTAATTAGTTAGACAGTTTCTCTTTGACAACCGCAATTGCCATTGACTGACAACAAATATGCAAATTTTCCAACCAGCTTCTGTTTGTTGCTGCTGCTGTCAATTGGGAAGCTGTTGCTGCAAGTTGCCTCCGCGTTGTTGACATTGCGGTCCTTGTTTTTGTTGTTGTTTTAGTTGCATTTTCAACATTTTGTATCACATTTTCATGGCACATTTTGTCTCACTTGCACACAAACACACACACACACATTCTGCAATTAATTGAGACTGGCAACATGTTTATTTTTTGCGAAGTGATGAGGAGGAGCAGGAGCAGCAGCTCTGCTTCAACTTTTGATGTGTTTTTGTTACTTGTTTTGTTAGTTTTAATGAAAATATTGATGTGTTTGGCTAGACACCATATTTGTAGACTAATATGGCTGTAATGCATACTTCCATATAGTGGAAAGAAACAGTGTTAAATTTATTTAAAATATTCACGGAAATTTTGGCATGTCTGTAAGGTACAAAATGCAGGTAACGTTTTAGTGATAATCTTTTTTATTTTTTGGAAAACTAGTTTTTTTTTGTTTGGGGGTGTTCGTTCCACCCAATTTGTTAAGTGGGCTAAGCATTTGGTTATCTCTCCCAATCTCAACTCAATTCTCTGCACTTGTATATAATTTCAGTCACCTCGCAGCTACTTATAAAGTTGAGTGTTTTTTTCTGATTATCTGAAACTGACATTCACACTTAACTAAAAAAGCTGAGCTAACTAAGTTGCCTCTTGTCTCAATTTGCTCAGCTGTTTGCTGTAAGCCTGCATTTTAGCAACTAATTGTGTGAATAAAACATATGCTCAGGTCTCTCTTTCTCTCATTCTCTCTCTCCATCTTCCTCTCCCTCTCACTCTCTGGCAACAACAATCATTGCTACAAATAATAAAGTGGGTCATGGATGAAAGAAAAAGCGTTTTATAAAGTGGGTCATGAATTTTGTTTCACTCACGTTCAAGTGTATTTCGATTGCCGCTTGTTGTTATTGTCGCTATATTTTGTGTGTTTTTTGCAAAAAAAAAAAAATAACAAAAACAGTATTTTATAATGTATGATTCAGGTTTTTGGCGGATTTTTTTTGCTGTTTTTTAGTTTTGCTGTGAAATTGGCGAAAAATATCTATAAACGGCTAACCATAAATTTTATATGCACTAAAAAATGTTTTTAACATTTTTTGGTAAATTTTTTTAAATTAATTTTCCAAGCGACTAAATGCCCGGAATGAGTGTGTTTGATATCAGGAATCGAAATATCTAATATATTGCAATCGCGGTTTTTTAGCTGTCGAGTACCATCTCTTAGGGACATGCAATAGCCCATTATAGCATCATAAAAAACGATTTTAATAAAAATCTACCGTACGCTTTTAAAGATATTTAAGAATTAGGGTTTAACTCCTTCTGGATTGAAGTGAATTTTTTGTATTGCGTTCCCAATGACCCTGTCCACTTTTGCTGAATTTTCCTGATTTTCATCTTAAACCCTTAAAATCTAGTGTAAAATTGTTGTAGTTGTGTGTTGCAAGTACAAAAGTACCCATAAAACGCGAACCGCGGCTTTATTTGAAAAACTGGATATGAGCTGATGCTTACAGAGGTCCTTTATATCACAATTTAAGGGTCTCATGCTGGGTTTTTTAAAAAGTGGGATTTTGTGGAACTGTGATATGTATAAAAAGTTGTTTCCTTTTACGCAGCCGCCACCCTCTCAGAACGAAAAGTACTCCAGGCAGAAGAGTAGGAAAATCTCGGCGTGGACTCAAATACATTCAAAAATAAACTCGCCGTAAAAAACAAGAAAAATCAACGTGGTTATTGATACGATCCACCCACCCCACCATCACCCACTTTTGTCTAATAGCCTATTTCCACCAAAGAAATGAAGCTTCATTTCTTGAAATGACAAGAAATGAAGAAAATGATATAATTTCTTCCATACAAATTGTTGTTGCATTTTGCCCTTCATTTCCTTCATTTCTCAAAAATGATGGCATTCCCCAGGAAGGAATTTGGTATTTTTTTTAAAAGTACTCGCTACTCTCTGGCACTACTCGTTACTCTCTGAAAATAGAAAGTGTCATCACCAATAAACTGTTGATATGAATTTAAAAAGTAGGCGCGATTTTGTTTAAAATATAAAATTGTCAAAAAAAGTTGTCTATTTAGCTTTCTGCTGATAATTCAGGGCGTTAACAATGCGTTCGCCCAGGGTAATTGCTTTCCTGCCGGGTATGTCTTTTTTTGGGTAAATATTGCAAAAACTCCCCGTGAGTTTGAAAGTGGCGCCTGTTGTTTAAATCAAACCATTCAGCTGTTTTTGTCAACGTGGCATTGCGAATATCAAAATGATGAAGATTTGTCAATGGAAACAGCATCATTTTTAGAAATGAAAATGATAAGAAATGAAGCCAGTGGAAATAGGCTATAAGCTGTGATTGATGTTGAGATAAGCATTAACAATTTTTTTTTGTTACCTACTTTACTGGGTCTTCTCGGGACCTCGAAGACTGAACATTTGGTCGACGGCACCCTAGCCCACTCGTCTATCAGCCATAAGCAACACTTCGCGACGAAACCATAGGTAAGAATGTACGCTGTTCGTATTTTGCCGCTCAGCAAACAACAAGGGCCGTTGTCGAGTTTCGCTTAGACAACGTCCAGGCCTGGGATCAAGTCCCCATAGGAGCAAAGTTTTTCTTCTCATTTAATGTTTTTTTTAACTTTTATTTGAGGTGGTAAAATTGTCTATATTTCATACAATCCTTTAATGGATTACTACATGTGAAGACAAAACAAAAACTTGCTCAACTTGCTGCATTCTTCAGGCATAGCGAATTTACTTTAGTGTGTGTAAACAAACGCCCTGACATATACGCCTTCGTCGTTAAAACAATAATAGCCTATTTCCACCAAAGAAATGAAGCTTCATTTCTTGAAATGACAAGAAATGAAGAAAATGATATCATTTCTTCCATACAAATTGTTGTTGCATTTTGCCCTTCATTTCCTTCATTTCTCAAAAATGATGGCATTCCCCACGAAGGAATTTGGTATTTTTTTAAAAAGTACTCGCTATTCTCTGGCAATACTCGTTACTCTCTGGAAATAGAAAGTGTCATCACCAATAAACTATTGATTTGAATTTAAAAATAAGGCGCAATTTTGTTTATAATATAATTTAGTCAAAATAAGTTGTGTATTTAGCTTTCTGCTGAATATTCAGGGCGTTCACAATGCGTTCGCCCAGGGTAATTGCTTTCCTGCCGGGTATGTCTTTTTTTGGGTAAATATTGCAAAAACTCCCCGTGAGTTTGAAAGTGGCGCCTGTTGTTTAAATCAAACCATTCAGCTGTTTTTGTCAACGTGGCATTGCGAATATCAAAATGATGAAGATTTGTCAATGGAAACAGCATCATTTTTAGAAATGAAAATGATAAGAAATGAAGCCAGTGGAAATAGGCTATAAGACAGCATAGCACAAAACAATTTCGCAAACATTTTAAGAAAGGAGGAAGAATTTAGAAAAACTTTCTTAAAATTGGGGTTTATTTTCTTAATTTTAGGGCTCAATTCCCTAAATTTTAAACAAATATTTTCTAAAATCAAAGGCAAAAATTACCCTAAAAATTAGAAAAGGCAATAAAGCAAATTAACCCTAAAATTTAGAAAAATTTCTAAATTTTAGAATTTTTTTTAAAAAACTAATTTTTAGGGCAACTTTTCTCAAATTCAGACATTTTTTTTTTAAAATATAGAAAACCACCGGTTCTTCTGGTTCTTCCATCAGCTAACGACGGTTATTATACCGAATCCACTGCCAATTTATCTGCATCCTAATAGAAAGCTTTTACAAGTCATAGTGTGTATACTTTTGAAACATGTCCCAGTAAAGATAACATTAACATCATTTTTCTTTCCGTATATACTTCTTATACCCTTGTAGAGGGTATATTAAAATTGTCCAGATGTTTGTAACGCATAGAAGGAAGCATCTCCGAACAGACAAACTATATATATTCTTGATCAGCATGACGAGCTGAGTTGATATAGCCATGTCCGACTGTCCGTCCATCTGTTTATATGCTATGTACTCCGCCAGTTTTAAAGCTATCTTAAACAAACTTTGCACGATGCCTTTTCGTACAAATACGCTGCACATTTGTTGGAAATGGCCGGATCGGATGACTATATCATATAGCTGCCATAGGAAGTGTCTGTCGAAAAAGTAGTTTTAGTTAGAAAAACTTTTATGTCTTCAACTCAAACGTCCCCAATCCTCGTATTTCTAAGTTTTCTATGCTTTTACATAATTCCACCAAGTTTGGTTAGAATCGGCCAACTATATAGTATAGCTGCAATACAAAAGATATGTCTGAAAAAAAGTCTTAGTAGGAAAAACATTTTTGTTTTCAATTCTTTATCCCTCAAACTTGTTACTGATCAATATTATATGCTACCACACAACTCTGCCAAGTTTGATCCAAATCGGATGACTATAGCATATAGCTGCCATAGGAACTATAGGCCGAAAAAGAAGTTCTAGTGGGAAAATATTTTTTGTTTTTAATGGTAGCGTTTTTCTACCTTCCAGTTTTGAATTTGATCAGTTCCCACACAATTTTGAGGAGTTTGGTCGCACACCAATAGGTTCTACATTCTAGAAAACCTTCAGGTCTGTTCTTAGACAAATATGTTGATATATTATATCATCACCCAAATTAAATCTGGCGATCGGCAGGCGCTCAAAAGGAAGTTATCCAGCTAACCTTTGGACTCAATAGAGGTGCTCTGTTGGCTCCATCCTTCAGTGTTCCTGATTACTTTAAAGGAGATAGCACGTTGTCGGTGTAGCGATTCCAAAAACTCCATTTACAGCTATACAGATAATAATTTTTGACCTTAGCCGTTTGATAAATATTGAAAAATAGGTGTCTAAAATGAATAACTGAAAATTTCAAAGTAGTTTAAATAATATAATTATTAATTTATATAACATTTTATTTCTATAGCTTTCCATTGTATACTCCCTCAAAAATTATATATATTTACTTCAACTTAATGAATCAGTTTCAATCAGTTGACTCAATTAATTGACATTGATTTATGTGTCACAGTACTTATACATTTTCTGTGTATTCTGTGTGATTTGCCATTTTAATTGCTGCAGTTTTAAAAAAAAATATGAAAGAAAAAACAAGACAACGTGAGATGAGTGTGTTGGGTGCTGGGTACTAAAAACTGGTGTCATTTGCTACACTTTCACTGACTAATTGCCAAACTGTGCGTTGACAGTTTTCACTTTTTATTTAAAGCATAAAAATAAATGGCTGGCGGTATACATACTGAGTAAGAGCTTTGAATGAAATTTTTTTTTTAATTTGGTTAGAGAACATCAAGGAGGTTTGTTTTGTAATTAAGAAATTTATGTTAGTTTTAATTAATTTTCAGCGGGCTTTGTGGAATTGGGTGGTTCTTCTGAGACACAAATAAACTCCACTCCACTTGCCTTTTACATTTTCTTCTTACACAGAATAAACAATATACATTAAGATTCTTTTGGAATGGATAGCTTTATCATATTCTTTTTTCGATATTATAATATCCAATTTTCATATCCCTTGGACGATTTTAAGCTCCATTGGTTGAAAATCTAAGATCAATTTAACATTTAAACCATTTTACGATATTAAAACTATCCAGTCTAAATGGATACCAAAATCAACTAATATTTCAGAAATGTAAAAAACCAAATAAAGTCAATAAATATGATTAAAATTTTCACAAAGCAATCAAATTTTGTAAAATGCTCCATTTTCTATCACTGACTTAATGCCCACTAGCACAAATAATTCTGACCTCAGCCATCATTTTCTTCCTACCCCGGTTTCATTTCCTCCACATATCTTTAATGTGCTAATTGCACACATCGAATCGCTATTAGATCACAACAGCAACTGAATGATTCAATAGTGTTTCCTCAAACGTAGTTTAAATGATAACATCTCATATAATCGACAGTGTTTAATCGCTCAAAGTCTCTCTTTCCGGCACATGCTCATACTTTCATACATTCTATGTAAGTATACTCTGACATTGTATAACCGGCCCCAAAAGCAATAACAAAACAAACACACACACAAAACTATTCCACCTGCTGACTGAATGCACTTTGCTTAGTTGTTGTTGCTGCCTGTCTACGTTGAAAATAATGTCAGTGGGTCAGAGTCGATTTAGCGTTTTTAGTTGTTGCTGTGCTAGCTTAAGGTTAGACTCATGTGTGCATGAAAACAGCTGTCCCAGTACGGTCATACTAAAACTAAGCTCAGTTACTCATAACTAGGCTAAGGCTAATTGAAAAAAGCTTAGATTTTCTAGATTAATCTGTAAATTGTAAATGCAATTGACGTTGTTTGCCGCATTTACCTCTAGGGCTTGGTCATGTGTGCATTATTGCACGTGCTGGACAATGGCGTTAATATGGATGTAGTTTTGGATGTTAAATGTGGAATAATTTAGGCATTTGTATGCAAAGAATTCAGTGTCCTCAAAATGGTTGTAGTTTTTAAATTTGCATAGCAATACACAAAGTGTAATATAAGTTAAAATAAGGTGGAAATAATTGGTGTAAATTCCATTATCATTTCTATATTCTAATTTCACCGATATCGATCGGCTTTATTACATATATCTTCAATGGTACAGCTAGCTCAATTTAATTGTGAACTTTTCAATTAAAGAAAACGAGGAATTTTAATTAAAATATATTTGGTAAGCTGGTTCTTAGTGACCTAATTTAATAATAGCGTCGATGTTGAGATGGAAACAAGCAGTCAGCGAGATTGATATCTTCCATTGCCGATACGATATGAAGAATTTGGGCTATTGGTATTTCGATTCATTTTAATCAATAAATCTTTTATTTTGTTATTTTCGCTCATATAAAAAGTGTATTTTAAATTTCAGGTAAAAAATATTCGACTGCTACGGGTAAGTAAAATTCATCTAAATTGTCACTTGACTTGGCTACGTTTTATTGAAATCTCCTTCTCTGTCTCTCTTTCTCTCTCTTTTTGTTTATTACTCTCTGGTGATACTGGTAATTTAATTTATGAGTAAATAAAATTTATAAAGCTAACCTTCAGTAGTTGTTTTTTCTTTTTGTTGCTGCCGGTTTTGCGCACTTTGCATTTTGTTTACACGTTGATGAGGCGACGACTAAAGTAAACGTGCAGTTTTCTTGATATTTTTCCAATTTTTTTCTTATTGCGTGCAGCATATTTTATATTATTCCACATTTTGTTTTATTTGTGGAAAGTTTGCGGCATTACTCATAACTCACCTGCAATGAAAGAAAGAAAGTGAAAGACAAAGATGATTAATAATTATAAAATGAAAATCAAGTGTAAGGTTTAATTAGGAATTAGAAAACTGAAAAGTTTAATTAAATATAACCATATAAAATGAATTAATTACAATTTATTCAAATTAATTGTGATACCCTGACTATTGGGCATGCGCTTCTATGATTTCAATAAGTTTGTGTCCCATGGAATATTACTTCGAAGAAATTGATTTGGAAGATTTACTAAGCACATTTAATATGGAAGTCAATAAGTTATGATCAGCCTGAACTAGTTTTTATAAACTGTACCAAAGGTACAGATTTATATCTCCCATAGTTTTGTAGATAGATGGTTTGTACCTTGAGATATATAGAAATCCAGATTATTTATTAATTTGCAGCAGGAACTATAAAGATCGGGTGAACTATACTAAAGTTATTAACAAAAGAAAGTTCACTGCTGCAGCGCTGGCTTGCCAAATGGTCACATAGGTGCGGCATTTATTGGTCAAGTTGTGACCAAAAGAACGTTCTCTGCCGCAGCGCTGCTACTACAGGTACAAAGTATATTTACGACGTTCTCACTTGTTTTTCAATGAAAACCCATGTAAGAGAGCTTGGTCACACTTGATAGAGAAGAATGATGAAAAAAAAAGACTCAATTGTACAGTTTAAGATACAAAAGAACAAAAATATTATTATGCAAAAACAAGATCCAACTGATCTTACTAATGGATTATATTTGGGATACAGATTTCAAACTTCAAAAAAAATTCAAGGGATTTTTAAGAGATGGCGTCAGTAGAATTTAATCGAATCAGACAATATTTCAACCAACTTCATTTTGAAGCCTCATCATTAGGCTTGCTTTGTCAGTATGTGTCGTTTCGCCAAACTGTAAACAACACAGTTTATGTGTGTTCCGAACATGTCAACTTTTGTGCCAACAAAACACAATTTGCGGGAAAGTTTCCTTTTGTGCTTTCATATGAAGAAAAATTCAAAAAAATCAAACGGGCCGCCCCCGGCCATACGGCAAAATCGAATATTCACGGTGGCAAGCTTATGCTCTGTATTTGGTGGGACCAGTTGTGCTACAACCGGTTGAAACCATCACAGGGCAACTCTACCGCGTTAATTGATGGGTTTGTGCCGAGAATTGAATCAAAAAAGGTCAGAATACGAGCAAAGGCAAGACAAGGTATTTTTGCAACTTGTCAACGATCGGCCACTTGTTGCGCAGCCGGTCAAAACATACCTTGAAAAGCTGAAATGGGCAGTCCTACTAGAGCTGGCAAATACATCGATTCGAGTTTCGATTTTATAATGTTATTTTATACATTACTTTTGTGTAGCTTTATTGCATGCCGCGTTTAGTTTTCTAGTTTCAACACGAAGTATGTAGCTTTTTTGCATGCCGCGTTTAGTTTTCTCATTTCTACATGCGGCATGTAAAAAAAGTTGTGTGCACGCATCATCTCCGAGCAGAAGAGGATCCAATATCCAAACGGTCAAATGTAGAAAACCTAAAACGTGCGTGTTATTTTTGTTTTTTTTGATTGACGTTGACGTTTAATGCGCAGTACGTTCAAGTGGCCCATGCGACATCAAGACGAGGCTTCTTCCGCGAGGCTAATTATTTGAAAATAAGCAGATTTTATAATGTCGTGTAGACTTTGAATTTTAATAATTTAACTTTTCTACATGCGGCGTTTACATTTTCCATTTCTACATGCTGCATGCAGTTTTCTACACGCCATGCGTATTGGAATTTAGCAGGCCGAAATACGTTTCGTTTAGGATTGACGTTCCTACACGCGACGAAACAGAAAACAGCGAGTAAATAAAAAACCGAATAAACCCTCGCTTACACATGAATTGACATATTTTAAGTTGAGTACCGTTAAAACGAAAATTTATTTTATTCATATTGTTACAAATGCTTACATTCTTATTCCTTAAAGGAATTATATATAGAATGTGTCAGATAAACATAAATTACACTATCATTTGTAAGTTTATGTGATAGATAATGCCTTCTAGAAGTCGAGAAATATATCAGCTGTAAGGGCACGCGAACACATGCGGCTGAAAGATGAACTTAAGGCTGATTTAGACAAATAACCACGCTCCGTGCATGCGAGGGTGCACAACAAGCACTGGTTTGATCTTTAAAATTCAGTTGTAAGGTCAGCTTTGGGGAATCAATAAAGCATTTCGGCTTGCTGACGTTCTAAAATATCATGGACAGCCGTCTGTTCATCTTTCAGTCTCATGTGTGCGTGCGCCCTTAAATATAGTCTGCCGATCAAGAAATATGACTCAGCAAAGTCCCCCGAAATTCCAGTCTGTTCACATTAGAACTATGTTTCAAATGTTTTTAAGTCAAGTATTCATAAAATGCTCTAACTTTCATCCAAATTGGAAAAATCTAATCAAAATTGTTAAAATCCATGACAACTTTAAGTTTTAAATGGAATTTTTTAACCATCATACTTTGTTTTAAGTTCATTCCTAGCTTTTTAACTAAATCTCTTTGCAATTTTTTCTCCTATTGAATATGCACCCCTTCAGTTTGCTCGCTTGCAGCTTATTGCACCTGCTGTCCGATTGCAATCAAGTCAAACAAAATGTCAAAAACTATATTGAAACCAATACGAAAGCTGGAACTGATAATGGGGCTAGCAAACTTCCCCCATATCGGTCAACAAGACAAACCCACAAGCACACACACACACACACACACAGATTTACACACAGCAGGAAGCCACATGAGCGGAAAATTGGAAAAAAAAACTCTGGAAAAATACTGTAGAATAAAGCAGAATAAAATTCTGACTGGCAATGGTAAAGTGAAAAGCATACAAAATGCTGGGCAATTGAGTTGGGTGGAGCCAGAGTGATAGGGGGGCGTTGGAATCTACATACATATGCACATATAAAGTGAAATGTTAGACAAAGTGGCAGCACACACACACACACACATTCACAGTGACATATGCAAAGCGTTTTGCCTCCATGGTAAACTTATACTTTGTGCAAACAACATACTCGTACGAAGGCAGACGTCAGAGTTGCCAGAGTTTGTCACAAATGAAGACGCACAATTACACGCGTGTGAGTGCGTCTGTGTGTGGCTTAAAAGGATATGCCATGGTTACATTGAAGTAGACCGAAGATATGGTTAGGAGGGCGGGTCGTGGCACATAACAATTGCTGTGGAAACTGTGACAATGTGCAGTCGTGTGTGTAAACAATTGTAATCCGGTAGAAAAATCACAAGCATAGCGACAAAGCCAAAGGACCAAATCAAAGGCATAGGCCTAGAACACGCAGGACACAGACAACGTGAAATACAATATCGGACACGAAATTTGTAAAGTATAAAATGTGCATTATACGAGAACCACTTAATACTGTAGTTGATTGTGATAAAGTGGGGCTATGTTGCCATTGTTAGGGCTTAAGTCTAGTGGAGCGAATTGTTTCTCTAAGTCATAAGCGAAACAGAAACAGGGGCTAATTGTAATTTTGTTATAATTAACCATTACTAAATACTAAATTTTTTTTGCATTATTAGTAAACTCAGCTAAAAATTCACCAATACCAAATGACGAGAATATTTGTGTAACAACAAGAACCACAAGAAATCGAAAGAGAAACTCCATTTTTGTTTGTTTGTGTGTCTTTCGCAGCCAACAACTAAACCTGCGCTCGGAGAGAAAGAGAAGAGAGCACACATTTTAAGTTGTTGTTTCTCTACGTATAGCAATAAGCTATGCGTGCGGCCTATACAACGAATGCGCTGCGTGCGCAATGGTCTTGGGCACCTCTGCTTTAAACAATGCCTTCTCGCAGTTAAGCAGATATCTGTGTGAATTGTACTTTATAGTTTAATGCCTTAAATTGAAAAAGCAATCAGCTAAATAAATCACAACTAAAAATTTTGATGTATTAATATGTTAATTTTTGCTCAAAAGTATTCTATAATCTATTGAGTCGCTATAGAGCGGTCCGGAGCGGTTTGACTCCGAGTCGTTTTCGAACACTATTAAATAGTCGTTGTTGTTTCCATACCATTACTCAGGACTAATGCAATCCTTTTAACAATCCCTTTCCATTCTGTCTGCCATCCCTCACTCTCCGTTCTTAAACAACCATTCGCAACCTGTCACAGTTTGACAAGCACTGGCATTGACGTTGTCGCTCAGATTGCATTTGCAGGTTGATTTTGCTGTTGTTTACTGCAAATTTAATTAATTGGACTCGTCTTTTTTTATTTTATTTCATTTCTGTTTTGTTTGTAAACCGAGAGAGTGTAGCCAGAGCAAAGCGCAAAAGTTAATTAAGTTTGTGGCTCTTGTTCTTGATATATGGTGGTGTTACACTTTCAAGTATTCTAAATTCAATTATTAATTGTTTGTTAAAAGTTTTCATTAAATAGACACCCTGTATACAGCTCTGTCGTCATGGTCTGTCAATGGTAATTCGATATAACTCTGAGTACACGGCGTACGTTTTAAATATTCTCTTTTAGTTCTTTCGTTTGTGTGTGTGTGTGTAGAGAGAGCTGCCAAATTAATTACAGAGCGCTGCACCAACGCACAGAACAGATTGCACGAGGGAGGGGTACAGGAACGGGGGCCGGATGGTTGCTTGTTGGTCGGTTGGTTGGTGGGCAAACAAAGCTGGAAAAAAACCAACGCCCAAGTACCGAAAAAAAGGGTTAAGGCGGACCAGATTCAAGAGGAGACGGGATGGCAGCAGCAGCTTTAAACTGGCTCTTTGGGCTTTTTCTTCTTTACAAACTGGATTTGGTTTTACGCTTAGCTGTAGGTTTGTAGGTCTATTACGGTGCTCTAAAGGAAGGCTGTGGTTCTTGTTGTTTTTCTTTGCTGAGCTTGATGTCCTTTGTCTCAGTCAGCCCTTTTGTCTACCGGTTCTAAAGGCCGTCGTCGTTGTCGATTCGACAAGGGGCGTTTATTGAAGATTGAAGAATGAGAGTCTCAATAGCGTCTATGTTGGATTTAAGAGCTAAGCTGTCGACCTTTTATTATATTCTATGGGATTTTAAAGGCAACCAAAATTAAATGTATTTTTAACGTAAGACAATTATTTTTTACTAATAAATATATAAACTTGTTGTAAAAAATAAAGTGGTTTAGTGAAATTTGGTTTCTAGGTGATGATGTTACGAACTCGACTATACCGGTTCAAAGTAGCTCGGAAAATATGGTCAACAAATGTTTTCTTTGCTGTCTGCTCACTCTCTCAACAGAACGCAAAAACTCACGCTCCCTCCCGCTTCATCAATTTGGAAAAATCTATCTCCCACAGTTTTGATGATAGATTATTCGTAGTTTCTAGAGAAATCTAGTAATCAAAATTATTTATCGATTTGCTGAAGGAATGATAAAGCTTGGATGAACGATACACAAGTTATGAGCAAAAAAAAGTTCACCGGCACCCCTTACCCCCCACTTCCTGCCAACCACCGCTGTTTTCAAACGAACACAATCTTTGGGAGAGAGAGAGAGAAACTTAGAGATGAGCGTTTAACAGCGTATAACGCAAAGAACGCGTAAAACAGCGTACAACGTGTATAACACGAATAACGAGCAAGCAAATGCGAGTGACGGCATTAACTGGTACAGAGTATCTTAAAGTCGGGCTTGACCGACTTCCTCACTTGATTGTTGTTGTGGGGCTAAGTATTTATACCCTTGCAAAGGGTATTATAATTTTGCCCAGATTTTTGCAACGCATAGAAATATTCATTTCCGATCGAAATATATTCTTGATCAGGGCGACAAGCTAAGTCGATTGAGCTTTGTCCTTCCGTCTGTCTGTTTCTACGCAAACTAGTCTCTTAGTTTTAAAGCTATCGAGCTGAAATTTTGCAAAGAGTCTTCTTTTTACTGCACGCTGCTTTTATGTCGGAACCGGAACGGATGACTATATCTTATAGCTGCCATTGGAACCATCGGTCGGAAAATGGGTCTTAGTGAAAAAATCTTTTTTGTTTTCAATGAAAGCGTCCTTAAACTCGGCAATTATTTATATTATACGCTTTCAAACAGATTTGCAAATTTTGGTCAAGATTGGATGACTATATCTTATAGCTGTCATAGGAACCATCGGTCGGAAAATGGGTCTTAGTGAGAAAAACTTTTTTGTTTTCAATGTGAGAGTCCTTAAAGTCGTCCAGTATTAATATTGTATGCTTTCAAACAGATTTGCAAATTTTGGTCATAATCGGATGACTTTATCTTATAGCTGTCATAGGACCGATCGGTCGGAAAATGGGTCTTAATGAAAAAAACTTTTTTTGTTTTCAAGTATTTCGTTTTTAAGGTCGTTGATTATTAATATTAAAAGCCTCCAAACTAATTTGAAAAAGTTGATCGACATCGGGTGACTATATCTTATGATTGCCCTAGGACCGATCGGTCGAAAATGGTTTTTAATAAGAAATTTTTTTTGTTTTTAATGTTAGCGTCCTTAAACTCGCTGATTACTAATTTTATATGCTTTCAAATACATTCGCAAAATTTGGTTGAAATCGGATGACTATATCTTAAGGCTGCCATAGGGCTGATCGTTCGGAAAATGAGTCTTAGTGAGGAAAACTTGTTTGTTTTCAATTTTATCGATCTTAAATTCGGCGATTGTTAATGTCATATGTTTTCAAAAAGATTCGCGTAATTTGGACGAAATCAGATTTTTACCTGTCGGAAAATGGCAAAAGAAAGCAGCATAAGCTCGTATACTATCGGTGTGTCGACGTCGCTGCCAAAGGGCGCTGTTGTATACGCATTAGATAGGGACTCGCCGAACTCTGGTACATAGTATAAAAAGTTAGGCATTGAACTAAAATAGTTTCTTCTGGAAAGGAACGTTCAACATCGCGAGAAATTCTTGAAGCATAAAAGAAGTAGATACGATATTTATTTTTTATAGTTATCTTCGTCTGAAATGACCACCTGCTGCGCCACGTGTTGAACTATAATTGAATTGAACTGAAAAAACGATGTTCCGACTTTTCTTTTTTCCTAAACCTTTGCGTAGCAATTACAAACCAATCCGCAGAAGAAAGTATCTAATGTGGGCCAATCGTTGTCAAGATTTAAGCATGCGAATCAAACCGCGGTCCGTGTATAAAAATTTAGATTCTAGAAAACTTATAAAACAAAACCGACTCCGAAAATGTGTTACATTTCGCTTAAATTTAGCAAAGAAATGCAAAAACACTATGAAAATGTAAAACAAAAGAAAAAAACCTTTGGAATATTACACAGTTTGCAGCATATTTAGAACTTCATGGCGAATCCATTAGGCGACGGGTTTAACCACCTAGACTGAACCATTTTTACTTACTTAGATTCTTTTGCTAAAGCCCATGCATAATGCACGCATCTACTTATACAGAATCTCACCTCTGTGGCTAAGCCAAAGTGAAGTTTTCTCCTGCGGTAAATATTTATATATATTCTATTACGGTCAATAAGCGTTCTTAAACTCTGACATTTCAAAACCAGCATTTGCAAGGGTATAAAAACTTTGTTGTTTATAACTTTTCTAAAAAAAGACACAAGCACACCACAAAGGAGACTGGTTGACCAAATAGCTATTTCATGAATCACCACATCAGCAATCTTTGCCTATCTTCTGCGAGTTATCAGAGGCTACCTCATGCCAGCATTGGTATAACCGCTTGGAAATTCTAAAGGCAGGCTTATAGCAAAATCCGACATCAGCAACCAACGCCAAAACGCAGAAGCGTTGTGTGTGCGTGCGCCCCGAAATAAGGTCTGTCCGGGCAACGTCATTTATTTAGCTAGTTCTTCATAAATTCATTTAGTTTCCGACCCACTTCCAGACGATTTAAGGCTGTACATCCATATCAATTCAATTCAAAGAACTCCAAATTGTACACAAATGCAGCACATACTCCCCTACTGCCTCATTTTTTTTTTTTTTAGCCGTACTTTTAATCTTGGCAAAGACGAAGAAGAAGCTTTTAAAACATATTTTTGCATTTACGTCACATGAAATTATGCTGTGCGTGACATGCTTTTATGTGTTGGTATCTGGCATCTGTGTGTGTGTGTGAGTGAGTGCGTGCAAACATAACCTCGCCTAACCCACAGGCAGGCTACAAGCAAAGAAGAAGATGCACAAACTTCAACTTCAGAAGCAGCAGCAACAACAACAACTGCATCAACGGTGACATATTTCCGCAATATGGCCGCAAGCACAAAGCACTGAACGGACAAGTTTTCATTGTAAAAGACACACAGAGAGAGAGAAAGAGAAAACGAGATGGGGAGAGTGTCGTCTGTTGCACAATTAAGAATTTGTTATGCAAGTCTTCAGCTCTTTTGTGATGGTAAAACTGCAGCAGCAACAGCTGCCGCCTTCGGGTGCATTATGCTCACATTGGGGTAGGACCTAACTTTTCAAAGCTATGTATATTCTACCCCCTTAAACACTTCACTGCATTTCGCAAGGTACTGTCAAAACTTGTTGCTATCTGTACTTTACCATTCATTAATTTCTACATCTTTCTCTCATTCCTTTTGCTGGTGCGAACTTAACGAAGCATAAAATTGCGTAATTTACTGCGCATTTAATTTCGTGTTGAGCTACTCGGCGAAAGAATAAAACGATACGTGAAGAATAAAGGTCTAAAGCTAAGCTTTCAATATGATTAAGGCCAGAGGAAAAAACAAAAAAAAAAAAGTATATGATGGTTTCGTCATCAGACGACGAAGGAGTGAACGTCTGACGGAATGGGAGACGCGTGAGGTAGCGTGGGTGCTTACAGTAAATAATTAAAGTCATTACAAGAAATTACGAATTGAAATGTAAGAAGCGAACTTGGTTTTTTCGACATTAAGCTCCAGCTGAGAGACAATGGGACTAAATTCGATTACAAAAGCTGTAAATAAGTATATCAGACGATGTTGAATAATAAAAATAAATTAATTTTCTGTTTAATAAAACCCTCATTCGATATTGAAAATATTCCCCAATCAGTGTAAGCAATTATATTTAATAACTTAGCTAACTAGCTTGAGTTAAACAAAGTTACCAAATATATGTTAAACGTCATATAAGTTGTAACTTATAGAGCACTGGAATATAAACCAACCATCAGGTACACTCAAAAACAACTCAACCTAAAAAGCCGCAAGCTTGCCCTGAAAATTATAAATTTTCCTATAAAATCCGTCCGAAGGCGATTCTTCTAAATTTTAGAAATATATTTTCCAGGGCACAATGCACATGCGAAAGTGAATATATGTATACACTTCATAGGGTCGAAAAACTTCATTGCCAGCTTGCCATGAAGCTTTAGCTGCTTCGACTGCCCCCCCCACACCTCTTTCCTTCAAACAAAAACTTCATGAAGTTTGCTTCACCGTGTAAATGCGGACTAACAATGTATCTGTACCTATTGTATTGTTATTTTCAATATATGGGGAAAAACGTGCAACGAACCAAGGTTCGAACCAAAACCAACGATCAAAAACCTCGAAAGTCAAGTCAAATTTCCGAACCTTAACCGTTGGTTAATTTTGGTTCGAACCAGCAAACAGGAGGTTCCGAAATTTTTTTTTGGTTTGCAGCCCTGATATTTTCTAAAAATTTCATTTTTAGGGTAACTTAACTAAATTTCAGAAATAAATTTCCTAAATACAGAAATTTGTTCTAAATTTTAGGGCAATTTCAATTCTATCTATATATTATAGAAAAAAAAATAGAGGAAAGCAAACTTCGGCTCGACCGAAGAATATATACCCTGGCAGCTTGTATCATTTATATAATTTAAGGTTTTAAATGATTTTCGTCGAACATTCTAAGCTGAGTTATTTCCCCAAACTAAGCAACAGATGATTTTTTATATGGCAGCTATACGATATATTCATCCGATTTTGACCAAATTCCCCAAAACTGTGTGGGAACCGATAATATTCATAAATGGAAAGTAAAAAGACGCTACCATTGAAAACAAAAACGTTTTTCTCACTAGAACTACGTTTTCAACCGATCATTTCTATGGCAGCCATAAGCAATAGTAATCCAATTTATATCAAACTTGGCAGAATTGTGTGTAATCATAAAAAATTGACCAGTACCAAGTTTGGTAGCGATAGCTTTATAAACAAAAAAGTTTTTTCTACTAAGACCTATTTTCTGAACTACACACAAAAAAATCTGGTGGGTAAAATTAACTAACGCTGACAGTAACTTTTTTCGAAATTTTTTATCCATGTGGTTTTGTTGTTGCTTGGTAACTGTGCTAACAGTAAAATCTACAGAAGAAATTGTAAAGTTCACGTATTTATTTTAGCTCGTATTTTGTTGTTGCATTTAACAACTGTACGCTGAGTAAATTCAACCACAAATATTTTTTCACATATTTTGTTGTTTTAATAAGTTACTGCTACTACAGTAACTTTACCATAGAAATAGTTACTCTGACGTGATTGTTTCATCTCATACTTTGTTTTTGCAGCAATTTACTGTACCCACAAGTAAATCTTACCGCACAAATAGTATAACTTTTTAAATGAATTTTGTTGCTTCACTGATTAACTCTACCGACAGTAAATCTAACCGCGAAAATTGTTGATTGAGAAAATTTCAGTTTGGCCCTTATATTTATATTGTACTTTCACTGAATTTGAACTTGAGAATTACTAGTGGTCTTATTTATGCGAAATTTAAGAAATTTTTCGTGCATGTGGTTAGGCAGATTCAATTCAAGTAACATGTTAGACGCGTTTCTATTAACGCGCGCCGTAGCGTAACTGGTAAAGACGTCCGTCCAATCGTGTCCAGTCCAAGGGCCCAGAGTTCGAATCCCCCCCAAGTAAGTAAAAATTTTTCAAATAAAATAAAAATGTGTTTAATTCAAACAATTGTTTCAGAACCAAAATTGGTGGGTGGGGGTAACAGTTGAGTAACAGCTGTTAAATTACTATTTTTATGGTAAAATTACTGTACACACAGTAAGAAAATTTACTTACTGTACGCATCGGTTAATATTACTAATTTTGTGGGTTGGCGCATTTCTAAACGATATTTTCAGTTAGATTTACTATTGCAATAGTTCTCTTTGCGTAAAGGTTTACGTGATAGTTACTGTCAAATTTTGTGAATTTTACCGACTTTTTGGGTTGGCGCATTTCTAACCCAAAATATCGGTTAAATTTAACCACAGATTTTTTTGTGTGTAGCTATTGTAAGGCAGCTATACTATATACTTGTCCGATATTGATAAAACTTGGTGAAATTATGTGAAAGCATAGAAAACTAATAAATACGGGGTTTGGGGACGTTCGCGTTGACGACAAAAAAGTTTTTCCTACTAAAACTCCTTTTTCGACCGTTAGTTCCTATGGCAGCTATATGCTATAGTAATCCGATCTGGCCGGTTCCGATAAATGTGCAGCGTTTTTGTACCCAAAGACTTCGTGCAAAGTTTGGTAAAGATAGCTTTTAAATTGACGTAGGAGATCGCATAGAAACAGAAGGACATGGCTATATGAACTCAGCTCGTCATGCTGATCAAGAATATACATACTTTATGTGGTCGGAGATGCTTTCTTCTATGCGTTACAAACAACTAGACATTTTTTATATACCCTCTACAGGGGTATAATAATTTTCTGAGTGTATGCCGGCGTCAGTATAGGAACTAAGATTTAAATTATTCGGCTGCAAAATAATTATTACATGCACAATTTTCCGGGAATTTCCTCACCCTGGGGGCGGATTTTTCAACATCAGAAAATCCCATTACAAATTATTCCGCATATTATCCTTACAAACCGAGCTTCAATTCATTCGTATGAAAAATAGTTATTTATATGAAGAATGGGGTCAGATACTGTCCTTACCAACCGAAATTCTAGTCAATCAGACGAAAAATTGTTTTTTGTCATCAGAATTTCCCGGCCATTGTCTCTGTAGGCGGGTTTTCTAAAATCGGGTATTCAATTTGTGCCACGCCCCCTCCCGCCCCCACAAATTGTAAAATACGTTTTCTCCCTCAGTTTTGTAACTAGATGGTTGGTACCTTCTAAAGATATTAAGTAATCAAGATAAATCTCTAGAGGTTATCTATTTGCCTTAATATGTGAAGGAGCACAAAGATGACCGGCTAGTAGATAAGAAGTCGAAAGTTGTGCGATTTCAAAACGTCTGCTCAGACCCAAGAAGATTTAATGCGTACGATTTTCCTTCCATAAGATCTAGTAGCCGATCGTATTCTCCAGAGATTTCCAGGACGCCCCTGTATATATCGATTTTCTGACAAAATGATAAAGATCGGATGAGCTATACCCAAGTTATGACCATAAGAAAGCAAAGGTTGCAAATGGTTGTGGCGGATCCAGTCCATCCGGCTCCAATCATAGATCCAGTTCCAATCACAGTTCCAGTCACAGATCCTGACTGATTCACACATCACTGGCAACTCGATCATTGCGCCTTTTTATATCTTACATCTTTAACTTACACATTCACACTTTCAACTCTTGGCTTACTGTTAATCACATTCATATCGACAAGACGCTAAACAATAAAACCACAAAATCCAATCTGTGTTTTATATTAAATAATTAAAGTGGCCTAAATCGCCAAAAATGGTGACCCCGACTGAAAGACCAATGAATAATTTATCATTGAAATGGTTGTAATTCGCTACAAAAAACAGTAGGTCGCATTACACAAAAACAAGGTGCTTCCGCCGTCAGCGACGCACGTCGATCGGCAACAAGTCAGCTACATACAAAATCTTTTTCGTGTCAGATTTTTCGAAAATTTCATAAAATGCTTGCTGGATGCAGTTTTCATATCATATCATATCATGGAAGGGAAGTAGCCAATTTATTTTTTAAAACCAAACACTGCTGATCGATATACCATTAAAAATAGTAAGAACTTCACATTTCGGTGCATTTTGTTTCTAAGTCTGGTCACACTATACTTATGTTCCTCTTTGACAAAATGTATGACGAATTACGATAAGTTATTTAGTTCGCAATTCAGTAGAGACCTTTAGAGCTGAATGTTGTCAGTTCAAGCAAACTATTTAAGTAAGCAAAGACTCAAAACAAATTGACTTTGTACGGTTTTTAAGAACTTTTCATGCACTGCGAACTGATTTAGCAACATTAATAATGGGGTGAAAAGAAATTCATCTATATTTATAAGCGCAAATATAATGCTCGCTCCACCGTATTCCATCGGCTCAGACATTTCTATTTACAGCTTTAACGACCCTACCGCATCTACATGTTTTGGTTCATTTTAATCATTCTAAACGAATGAAGAATAATTTAATTGTTAGGAAACTTAACCATTTATGGCAAATAAAAATCAACTTTACGCCCATTCGCATAGAATTTCTAATCGCATTAAAAAAATATAAATCCAACACCCAACGAGGCTTAACCATACTCTATAAAAACCCATGAAATCCACACACAAAACAGTCTTTACAAGTTAAAATGCGCTAGTGTGTGTGTGTGAGTGTGTGTGTGATATCGTAAATTTCAAAGCAAATCAGTTGACTGAAAGCTCACCGCAAAACCACAAAAACAAAACAACAACAAAAAATAACCCAACGGAACTAAACTTTAAAATGCCGTGTGATTTTAACATGAGACCAGCTAATGTCTAACCATTATGCAAATTGACTACGAAACATTGTAACAAGAAACAGCAACATTTAGCCCAAAAAATTAAACTGGAGTGGAGTGGATAGTGGAAGAACGGAAGCGTGAGAATTTGACAACAAAAAATACCTTACCTTCTAAATAAACCAACAATGCGAATAATCATGCACACACATACATATGCATGCTAAATTTGTCAACCCCAACGCTAGATGGTATGTAGTTATCATAATGATGGAAAAATAAAAGGGGGAAATAATTTGTGCAAATGTGAAATTGCAGAAAATTTTAACGGTAGTTTTGTAAATTGTAATGAAAATTGCTGGAAAATAGCATGAGCTAAAGAAAATTAGCTAATAAATGCTGATTACTATGCCAAGTAATGTGGGGATAACAGAGAGAAACAGTAAACCGTAGCGGAAAGGGAATCAGAAATAAAATGTGTATTTAGTGTAACCGTTCTACAGCAAAAAAAACAACTAAATTAAGCGGGCACACTGCTTATGTCAACTTGGCTTTGTCTACATGACTTTGAATTGCTGCTGGCTTGTCAGGTCACGAAGTATGGGATTTGCCTAAGCTGCATGGGCCAATCTATTTTGTAGTCTGGCATCAGAACTTGTTGAGCTTGGTGGTGTTGTAAATCAGTTTTCCACCTTTCCGAATTCAAATATAAAAATTCTTGGGCTGACTTCAAAATATATTTTAAATTTTTTGACATATTTTGTGGTTGTGATGTCTATTGTGTCTTTTGAGCCTAATTTGATATAAATTTAATTCAATGATAATAACGTGACCCCAATTTAAGAACTTTTCGGATTTTTCTTATGGATATGAGCTTATATGTTAACAATAATGTTAATGTTCAAAAGAACTATCTATAAATATTTATTTTCTAAAGCTTTTAAAAGCAACGAAAACAATTAAAGAACATATTTACAATAATACTTGGAATAACCATTGCTAGTGGCCATTCTAATCGATCCTTAGGATAGGATATGACAAAAAATATAAAGCGACGCAAACCAGCTCTGACCTACTTCATCGACCGCTGGCCAGCGACTCTTTTGTTCGCATCGGCATGCGTTTGGCTCGTGTCGGTCTAAAAATTTTAATGAGACAGTTGTGACAATCGTTGCTATAGCGCAACGGTGGGCAAGTCCTTGATTCCGAGATTTTTTTTTCGGCAATTGGCGCCAATCAGTCTTATAATAAACTGCGTCGCAAATTAACTCGCTTCAAATTGTAAGCAACAACAAAGTTAATGCGAATCGGGGAACGGCGCCAACAAGACGCGCACACAGACTGCGCAACAGCTGCATTTTGGGAAATCGAGACTCGCTGATAACGGTTGTTTTTTCTGTTGTTGGGCTGCTCCCAAACTAAAATTTCATGCTATAGCGAGTAGATATGATGCAGTTCGTTGAAAATGGGGATGCCTGAAATAATATCGATATATCCAAATATCGTAGTTTTTGTTAAAAAAAAAACACGATATACATATCATTATCGCACATTCTTATGGAGCGATATATCGAATCGGTCAAAAAAAATGAGGTTTCCAGAGGGCATTCTTTTGGATATTAGTGTGCTCCAAGATACCTCAACTCAACAAAGAACTCAACGTTGCATACATAAAAATCAGTTTACGATGCAGGAAAAGCATCTTTCCCTGAATATAAATTCATAATTATTTTCCACAACTTCTTTGGGTATCAATGAAATAAAAAACATACCTTCTGTAAAAATTATAAAACAATCTGATGATATTGCAAGTATGGAGAATGTCGATACCACTACACTCGCTCTCGAGAATCAAATTCAAATTCAAAAATTCAAAATCAAATTTCTGCATTAAAAGTTTTTGGCGTTAAATGATTGCCCATGATTGCAATGAATGCGGCTCGCTCGAAAATCGTATTGTCGGAATTGGCCTGCATAATGCGACTACGAAAAGGTGAAATCTTGTCCGAGCAGTGGACAATTTCTCAATGCTTGCGGTGCACACAGCGATCGATGAGTGGCCAGAGAGACATCGGCGTTGCTGGAAGGCACAAGGCGGCAATTTCGAATAAGTTGTTCTACGATTTGTAGCCATTGAGTGACCGAAGAAAAAGAATAATAAGTTGAAGAAGTAATATGCAGAATAAAATGGAGTTGCAAAAAGTGGAAGCAACATCGTTAGGACGGCTTTGAAATGGATCCCATTGTAAGGAGTAGGTCGGATACCTGGAAGACCCAAAGAAACTTGGACGAGGACTGTCGGTAGAGAAGCGGAAAGCATTAGGAAAAGCTGGGAAGTTCGTCGGACTAACAACAGATCTCGTTGAAAGAGAGAAGTGCTTGATGGGCTATGTCCCTCACGGGATTGAAACTAGAAAAAGAAAAGACACATTTATTTAATCTATTTTTATACTCTGTACCGAAGGTACATAGAGTATATTAGGTTTGTGCAAAAGTATGTAACAGCCAGAAGAAATCATCTCAGACCCTATAAAGTCTATATATTCTTGATCAGCATCAACAGCCAAGTCGATATAGCCATGTCCGTCTATCCGTCCGTCCGTATGAACGATGAGATCTTAGAGATGGTAAGAGATAGAGGTTTGACATGTATGGGACAAATGTTTCTTATACTTGCAGGCAGATCAAGTTCATTTTCAATTTTTTCCACGCCCCCTCCCGCCCCCGCAATTTGGAAAAAACGTCATATCTCCCACAGTTTTGATGATAGATTGTTCGTACCTTTGATTATCCATCACCGTATTGATCAGGTGAACTATACATCCAATATTTATATTAAGAAATATTGATTATAGACTATATCGCCACAAGAAATGTCATTGGAATATCGCTATTCACAACCCTAGCTAGCAGCTTTATCCCTCTATCATCCCAGTGTGAAAATTAAATCTTAAATGTTTTTGCTAACGATAGTTTCTCGAAATTAAATCGAATAAAATGATCGAAAATAAGTTCGAAAGCGAACGGAAATGGTTTTGCCAGAAGTATCATCATAATCGCCAATTTAACGCTAGTTTCTTAGCATGTTTGTGAATGTTTAGCAAATCTTTATTTGCAGATCGCTTTTATGTTTGCAAAAGTTCAGTTTTTAAGTACATTTCGGAAGTAGTCGAATGCTCTAATATTATTAAAATACAATGAAACTACAAGACTTGCGTGGAAAAACATTCACAAACATTTTATGAATAATTGCAAGCACGCTTCTCGAATTATATTCCCTTTCCGACACATACTCGTACATTATACTCTTAATCCACCTTCCAAAAGCCTTCTCTACCTATACACACAATACATTAACTTAAGTAAAATACTAGTAACAACTACAACGACTCATTTCTCTCGATTGGCTTATCGCAACACAGGGCCAACCAAACAAGTCAAAGTCAAGCAACCAGAAGACCTTTTGCTATTTTTAAAACCAAAATACAAATCAACAACAAAAAAAAGTGCAAACATTATTTTGTGATTTGCCTTTTTGTGGAGCAAATAAATATTGAAATAACTGAGAGAGAGAGAGAATATGAGTTTACAACTTTAAAAAAATATAAAATATCATATTTATTTCGGGCCCAGTGCAATGAACCTTCTGGAGACTCCTATGACTAATAAAAATTGGGGCCACCAAAATAAAAACTGCCTCGTTGGCAAATATTTGCATTTGAAGGCAACAGAACATAAGGAAATGCGCCTTAAACAATAACAAACATCAAAAAGAATAAAAATAAATATAAACGTACTCAACTTTTTTTTTAGTTTATGATAAAAAATATTGTGAAAGAATTGCGCTCTGAGCTACCAATTTGTGGTCAACTCGCGGGGGTAATTAAGTGTTTTCTTGTGGCTCATAAAAATTGCTAGTGGTTAGCAGGAAAGCGGCATAAAGTATTTTCTGTTTAGCCAGAAAATGTTCCGTTCACTTGAAACTGTTCGACAAAGTGCAGGAGGAGGGTCGACTATAAAAAAGTATTTATACCAAGCGAGAGAGAGAGAAAGACAATAGCTTCATAAAATTAGAAAATGGTTCTCAGGAAAGTAGCCAACCACAAAAAGTGTTATAAAATGTGGTTTAGATAAGGCTCTTCACAAAAAAAACAAGGTAATTCCAAACCTTCCATTAAACAGACAGACATTTTCCCCTGCCCACGCTTAACCAAAATAAATATCATCCAACCCATCAAACATAATACAAATTAATCTGCTGTGTAAATATGCCTCACGTATCCAACATTTCCACCCACATAAAATAAGGCAACGCACAACAAACAATTTCTTAATGCTACCCAAAAAACATATATATATATATATATAATACTGGCCAATCATTAGTTTGCGCCGGCTACTGCCTTTCTCTATGACCGCAATTAATTTTCATTACCAGGCAATAAGCAAAATTAAACACGAATCAAGACAAGACAAGAAGGCAGAGCACAGACAAACTTTGTGCAGATTCCGAACATAATGTGTTGACATTAACAATTTATAAGAATTTTGATTTGTTTGAGTGGCGAATGGACGGTGAAGTTGTTGAAAAAGGACAAATCAGATTTGAACGCTTTTGAACTTACTCAATTTATAGTAGATTTTCTTGAAGTGCTTACCTGTAAATAAGAAAAGAGAGAAATAAAATTAGTTTAATATTCAATGATGTTGGTCAGCAAATAAAATTGATTGAATTAGGAAATTTAAGTCCCTTACACTGTGAAAATAACATTTGCAAACTAAACAACAAACATGGTTGTGTAACCCTTTCGAGGTATGGTGTGAAGCAACTTGTCTGCTCGAAAACAGGCAGACATACGAAAGAAACATCAACACAGCTGTTAGTTTCTCAGAAACGTGCGGCCTAAGCCGACGTAGCAGGGATTTTAAATCGAACTTCCGACACTAAGGTATAAAGGCGAATAATTATAAATGAATATGGAAATTATAATTTTTTTGAATTACCTTTCGAATTCACATCGCACAACTTAAGTTATAAGATATCCAATATCATTTTGGGTCCCTAGATGTGGTCAAGAATGTGTGACAAAACAAATTCAAATCGTCAAAGTAAATATGAAATCGTTGCTCAACATTAATCGTTTGAAACCGATTCACCCATTCAATTCTATACAATAGCTACTGTATCACATTCGAATTCGACAAATCTTGTTGAAAGTGAAAACAGGAACAGCCCTTTTAGTTTTGTACTTAAGTATCGCGTTCTTATATCGAGATGACGATATTTTATCATGTTCCTAGTACATGCTTCTTACACGACGTAGTTTCCTTCATAAAGTTTTTGTTTCTGGGGATAAGGTGTAGAGGGGTAGTTAGTGCAGGCAAAGCTATAGCTGGTAGCCCCCTTTGCCACATTCCGATAGATTCGATGCAAGGATGATTTGTAGGTCGTTTTTTTTTTATCGATAACTTTTGAACTCGAAGAGAGCTATATCAATCAAACTTCATCATGTAAACACTTTAAATTGTATTTCCACTTTTAGGAGCCAATATTTAAGTGGAATTAAGTGAGTTCTGAATTTCTAACCAAGGCTGCAAACCGGTCCTGAAGTGAACCTCATAGAATCGGTTCGGGGTGTGGGATCAAGAGCCGATTCTAGTAAATTTTTAATCTCCCAAACCTGACAAAGGATCGGTTTAAAGAATACCTTTAGTCAGTTTTTGCCAGAGCATATATAACTATCACAATATATTGACTGGATGAAAAACATTGTAGAGTGCTAAATCATTTAAAAATCATAATCAAAACCGGTGTTTTACGACTCAGAGAAGAAAAAATATCAAATTGTTATAGGGCAAAACAAATCCGTTTATTTGTGTACATAAAAAGGGATTTTAAAGTCCAACCAATCCTTGTAAGCTGTGGATTTCAGCGTATGATTGATAACTATAGTGAATGGGTTCCATTCGGGTATTGTTTAACGTTTTTAATTGCTTTGTAAGCAGGACGCTGCCTTTTCAACAAAAAAAAAACGAGAAGGTCAAGCTAACTTCGTCTGTGCCGAAGTTTTTATACCCTTGCAAATGCTGTTTTTGAAATGTCAGAGTTAAAGAAAGCTTATATAAAAATCAAACATTTTTCTAACTAAAACCCATTTTCCGACAGATAAACATCTGATTTCGAACCAAATTTCGGGAATCTTTTTGAAAACATATCAAATTAACAAACGCCGAGTTTCAGAACGATAAAATTGAAAACAAAAAAGTTTTGCTCACTAAGACTCATTTTCCGACCGTTCGGCCTTAAGAAATAGTCATCCGAATTCGACCAAATTCTGCGAATCTATTTGAAAGCATATAAAATAAGTAATCAGCGAGATTAAGGACGCTAACATTAAAAATACAAAAATTTTCTTACTAAAACCCATTTTCGACCCATCGGTCCTATGGCAACCATAAAATATAGTCACCCGATGTCGATCAACTTTTTTAAATTAGTTTAACAGCGATTAATATTAATAATCGCCCACCTTAAGAACGATTTACTTGAAAACAAAAAATTTTTTTCACTAAGACCCATTTTCCGACCGATCGGTCCTATGGCAGCTATAAGATATAGTCCTCCGATTTTGATCAAAATTTGCAAATCGTTTTGAAAGCATATGATATTAATAATGGACGAGTCTGAGGACGCTAACATTGAAAACAACAAAGTTTTTCTTACTAGGACCCATTCTCCGACCCATGGTTCCTATGACAGCTATAAGATATTGTCATCCGATCCGGTCGGATCCAACATACTAGCAGCGTGCAGTAAAAAGAAGACTCGATAGCTTTAAAGCTGAGAGACTAGTTTGCGTAGAAACAGACAGACGGACGGACAAAGCTCAATCGCCTAAGCTCGTCGCCCTGATCAAGAATATATATAGTTTATGGGGTCGGAAATTAAAATTTCTTTGCAAACTTCTGGGCAAACTTCTAATACCCTTTGCAATGGTATAAGGAACTAAGAAAAAGCGCTCGAACAGCGAAAAGTGTTCGGACCCTGCGGGCCCGTCGTGACAAGTGCTGTAGCGATGGTCACAAGAGCCCCCTGAGGGGCGAAGACATTTCGCTATTTACACGGATACGAGCCGAACGCATGCCGATGCTGAGGAGAAGAGAGCAAAAAGCCTTTCAGTCGCTGGCTAGCCTTTGATTTTGTCATGTCGAAGCAAATTCACGGCGCTTTTTTCACACTTTAATCCACTCTCACTTTTTGTCCTCGGTCTCGTAGACCAACGCTGCTCTAGAACACAGACGAATGAAAAAGAAAGTTATATCCATGTGTTCTACAAATCGCCTTGGAGTAATTCTCGTAAGAGAATTGAGTTATTGTAAGATTTCCATACACTTAAAGGACTCGATTTGGGATCCGCTAATGATAAATTAAGAGATATATCGAATTAAATATTAAAATTGTACGATAATGTCGCATTTAATATCATAATATCATATCTTGATGTACTTAAATGTCGGGTTATTATATTAAGATGACCATATTTTATTATTAATATGTATATGGACCTTGAATGGCTCTTGAACTTAGACTTAAAATAGTATTTTTAATTTTAGGAACCAATATTTAAGTGGAATTAAATAAATTCTGGACTTCCAACAGATACTTTATTAATTTCTCACTTTATATCAACTAATTTTTAGCAATTCGATAGATAATGGAGCACAGTTCCCCAGCTATTTCCCCTGGGCGGCGAACACATACGTGAATTTACATGCATAAGAGCCGAATGTTTGCGAAGTCTTTTCTTACGGATTGTACGAAAGTCAGTACCAGTTAGCGTTGCAAGACACGCACTTCCGTGGCAGTATATTGCTTAGTAACATTGCTAAAAATTATTTTCCATTTTCTGTCCTCTCTCCTTGGGAAACCCTGCCTTAGGGAATGGAAACTGAGATTTATCAAACATGTCTGAGAAGCGATTTGGAAGTTGTACCGGAAATTCTTATCACTTTATACTTTAAAACTCACAAAATTGGTTCGCAAATATAGTTAATTGCCTACTAAAACTCAGTCATTTGTTTAAGGTCACATTAAAGTGTTAGTAAGTGAGTGCTGAGAGTTTTTGTGACTCACAACAAACCTTTGGTCAAGTTGATTTTTAATTGGTTTTTTTTTCACTTTTTTTAAACATTGTTGTTGACGATCAACAAAATATCAAAAACATTGCAAGTCGGTATGCACAAGTAGGCGTGTGAAAGGCAAAGAAACAGCAAATAACAACAAAAACCAAAAGACAATTCCCACAATTTGATTTCAAACAAAATTTTTAAAAATAGATTTTTCAGGGTTAAGTGTTCTTTCAGCTAATAGAGCGTGAATATTTAAAATGAGAAACAAGTTCACTGAAGGGAATGGGTAAATGGATTATAAAATATATATTGAAAATCTTATTACATTTCTTTCTGAACAGATTTTTTGTTTGATAGCCAATTTGTCTCCTACTCGCTGCCATTCCAGATGCCAATGACATGTTCTTAACGGTTTGCAACCAAACTGGTACCAGATTCTTGACTTTGATAATCTTGTCGCGTCATTCAATCAAATTGAAAGAGCAACAAACACACCGCACAGCAAGTGACAGTTTTACTTGTCAAAAGGCTTTTCTCACCCAAAACGGAAATAAGTGTCAATGCCAATGAACCGAATGATATCAAAGGGAAAGATTGGAGCATATTCTTATGCATGAAATCCAAAAATGGCACATGTGGAGTGATTAGATAAGCTTAATATTTTAATGTCCTTTTCAATAGAGAGAGAGAGAGTGCGAGAGAGCAAGTTCACTGAACCTGCCTTATGGCCTAATGAAGTGTGCAAATAAATAAATAGAGTTCAAGTCGCCATTCCCTCTTTCATACTTTTTCGTTATTCGGCAATTACAGGCAAAAAAAGTCAACCTACAATAAATGCCCAGAACATGCTTCAATTTTGTTCGTTTTGGTTATAAAAATAGTTAAATTTATGCGCTGACGTCATTTTGAGAGCCTAGAAAATGCGTGTACAAAACAACAACAACAACAACTGAGAGGGAGAAGTTACGAAGCTAAGAAAAGAAAAGAGAAGGCTGCGTGGAATTGTACTGGTTTATGGGGCTCGATGGGCAATTTCTTGAGTTCCTGTTCGATTGGTTTAATTATGGCTGCGTCATTCGGTCGTTGGTTGTTGTATTGAAGCAATCAATATTGGGTAGAGCGTAGATGTAGTTACTAGTGGGTTGCAATATCACAAAGAAGAAATATAAATCGCACATTAAGGGTCGATATTCACATCTTCTAAGTAAATTGTAAGTATATCTGACACAAAGCAGTGAAGAAATAGGCCCTAAATGTTTTTTTTTCGTAAGAAAATTTAAGTAGTAGATATCATAAACTCATTAAGGTGAGTCTTTAACTTTTCGGAGTCGACTCCGAATTTTTAACTTATAATCCATGGAGACTTGTATTTTTGTAGCTTTTATGCGTCAACAGTAAGTAAGAGAATGCTTTGAGTGAAATTGGGATTTGTTAGCAGCTAATTAGTTAGTTTCATATTTTTCGGACTGATGCCAAATACTTTTAAGCGACAAAACTTTGGCCATTTCAAAAAAAAAGGGAATTTATATTGCATCAAGTCCATTTCGTTGAGTTATGACTCTTTCGGAGACAAATCCGATTATTTTTCGGAGTAAATTTGATACAGTTGAGTTTTAATTTTTTTTTAAATCAACTCCGCATACTTTTCGGAGTTAACCAAAGCTAGTACAAATTAGTTCGTATAGTTTGTTACTTGCTTAAGCGGATAAAGTGAGTTCTTGACTTTTTTTTAAGAAAACAACTCGAATATGTATAATTATTTCGAAAAGGCTCTTTGTGAATGAGCAGTTGGTATTTGAACTGAAATTTTTTTGCTTATAAACTACTTCAAATTGTACTTCAACTTAAAAAAGATAATAAGTCAGGCAAAGACTGCTAAAGACTGAACTTGAAAGTTCATGAAACATCTGTACAGTCAACCAGCCGTTTTCAAGGTGTTGTGTGTTCCTGTTTAAAGTTATGTGACCTCGAGCCGGCTAAAACTTGCTAGTTTAGTTATCATAAAGGTCGTAAAATCAGACACACATGTACAAAAAACGCTAGTCATGGCGTTGTTGTTGAAACTTAGCAAAAATATTTTCATTTATAGCAACAAAAACTCCGGTTTGAATGTAATTCTACACTCAGACTTAATGGTCACTGTGTAAGCAGTGGGGAGGAAATCTATCTCACTAACATAGTAAGGCTATTTGGGGACACACACACACACACAAAGACTACTGGCAACTTAGCGCTGTCTCGTAGTGTCCGGTTTTTGCTGCTAAGTCGCTTTGGAATTCCCAAGCGTTTATAACAGCGCTGGTAACAGGAGGAGGCAGCTGCTGGCTTACAGTAGTCAGGCAAAGACTGCTCAAGATTGAACTGGGAAGTTCATGACACAACTGTACGGTCACATAACTCTGTAGCTTTGTCCAGTCCGCGCCGTTGAGAATGTTAAATATTTCGTGCGGAAAAAGGATACATGTCGGGTACATTCAAAATGGGACAACTTCCAATGAAATGGATGACGTTTTTCAGTTCCCTCCTGTTGCACAGAGGGCAGTTTGTGTCACTCCTGGTGACATTTGGAAAAAAATTCAAGTTTAATATTTCACCTCTGGCCATAAAAACCCTTTTTATTCTTTATATGGGAAACTCATCGAAGAAATAGTTATTCTCTCCCAGATCGGAGTGCAGATGATCATAAAGGAGTCACACTGTAAAGTTGCTGTTTTACTCAGTTGCTGTAACTATTTTTGCCCTAATCCCTTCCGTTTTCTTTCAACCGCCTTTCAATATTATTTAATTGTTTTGTTTTGACTTATTTTGATTTCACTTTATCCAAGCTTCTTATCACTGCAGGCTAATCGTTTGTCGCAATTTGACAAACACGTGGCAGGCCACAACAGCAACAATCGACAATCAACTCTGTGTCCTGCGGAGACACGCGCAATCATAATCACACAATTACCCGGGCAACATTCGGAGCAAACAAATGAAATGACAAGCGACACAAATGAAATCTAAAGCAAACCAAATAACAAATTCAATGCTAAAGGAAAAGGACATCGCTTGAAACGCACCGCCGCTTACATGTCATCGTGATAAATGAACAATTTATTAAATTACCACATAGCCAAATAGAAATCAAAGCAAATGGGGCCAAAGGAGAATGAAGGAGATGGATGGATGGTATTGGAGACTGACAAGAGATGTGTGGAACTACGTTTGTAGAAGCCTTGGTTAGGAAGTGTGCCATCACATTGTGTGTCTAGGCGTTGATTTATTGTCAAAGGAAAGTGCTGTAAGTGGAGAAAGAAGTTTTGCTAAAAGACAAATGTTTGCAAAGTACCACACGGCATCCTATGTGTTTGGGAAAGGGGTCCTGGTCAGTAAGCGTATTTTTTGTTATTTCAAAACTTGATGTATGACAACATTCGAGTAGATTTTGGAATAATAGTTGCTTAAAAAGACTAAAGTCTGATTAGAACTATAGCATTAATTTAAATTTTTCTATAAAAAAAATTCCGAATGTATTTCTAAAACCATTTAAAAAGATGATCGAAACTGTCATATTTTTTAAATAAAAGCTAAAATGTAAATCCTAAAATTTTTCGGAGTTGTCCGAAAACGCTTTATCACACTATAAACTACTTAATTCAAATCATACTTTTCTTTTCTGAAAACTAAACAAAAATGTTTGAAAATATTTAGAATTAAAAAGAATGAATTTAGAGCATAGAAATTGTCATTTTTTTGAATGAAAGCTTAAATATTACTCCATATTACTCCAAATTGTCATATTTTTTATGAAAGCTTAAATATTAGTCCGAAAATGTTTGGTGTTTACTCCGACAAATATTCGAAAGTTAATCAAAAACGTTTGAAAATGATTTAGAATTAAGAAGCTTGAATTTCTAATAGAAATTGTCATATTTTTATGAAAGCTTAAATATTAGTCGGAAAATACTCAGAGTTTTCTCGACAAATGTTAGAAAGTTAATCAGAAATGTTTGAAAAATATCAAGATTTAAGAAGCTTGAATTTTTAAGATAGAAATAGTCATATTTTTTTATGAAAGTTTAAATATTAGTCCGAAAATGTTTAGAGTTTACTCCGACAAATATTCGAAAGTTAATCAAAAATGTTTGAAAAACATTTAGATTTAAGAAGCTTGAATTTAGAAGATAGAAATTGTCACATTTTTTAATGAAAGCTTAAAGATAACCCTGACTAAATTCAGAGTTTACTTTGCAAAACGTTCGAAAAGATAACCAAAAATGTTTGCCATTATTTAGAATTAAGAAGCTTGAATTTAGAAGTTAGAAAGTTACAAATATTTTAATGAAAGGTTAATTATTACTCCGAAAATAGTCAGAGTTTACTCGGTAAAATATTCGAAAGTCTATCAAAAATGTTTGAAAAATAGTTATAGTTAAGAAGTTTCAATTTAAAAGCTAGAAATTGTCATATTTTTTTAATGAAAGCTCCGAAAATATTCAGAGTTTACTCTGAAAAATATTCGAAAGTTAAAGCTAAGCAAAAATGTTTGAAAAATATTTATAATTAAGAAGCTTGAGGCTTTTTTAATAAAAGCTTTTATGTTACTCCGAAAAATATTTCGAATTTACTCCGAAAATTGTTCGGAGTCTACTCCGAAAATGGTTTTTCTCACTGAAGATGACCCAATTTAAGCCAAAATTTTTTCAGTATTCACTCTAAAAAGTTTTCAAAATATTTAGTTGACTTCACAGCTGCCAAACTCACTTGAAATTAGCAAAATTTGCATCTAAATTCTAATTTCATTTAAATAAAATATAAGTATGCGCTGATAACAAGACTGATTTTACTGCGAAAAGTTTACATTTGCGTGCAATTACTAGCAAGGCTTTCCAAAAACCATTTGCATTTAAAAAAAATTCAGTATTTATTTCACTCTTTCCAGTAATTTCCACTTAAAATATCTCCCATTAAAATTAAACCTCTCACGTCTGTTAAGAAACCATTTAATAAATCAACAATAGTGAACCACAACAGTTCGTCTACTCTTAACAAAAGTTGGCTCTGTGGTTTCTATTAATTCGCAGTTAAAATTTATTGCCTGTTTGGGCTTAAGCCCTTTTAGTTGCGGGGCTGTCAAATATTTGATGGCATTTGGTGTTGTTTATAATTTGCATAAATTTAGTTAAAAACGTGATGATAAACGCCTAAAAGCAGGCTGTGGAATAATGATTTGTAGGGGTCAATAAACTGACCTCTTGTCCTTCGTTATCTTCCTTTTTCGAGTGTTTGTTTATTATTTCTTTTGCTGTATTAATATTAACCCACTTCAAAAGCCTTCGCATACGCATTTTATTTGCATACATTTTTGCCCACAAACGCTTTTTTCGCTCTCTCTCTCTCTTTTGCTCTGTCGCTCGGAAAGTGCGTTAAAAGCTTTTGTTCACTTATTTTTTTTTCTTCGCTTTTTTGTTATTGTGCCATTTGTTCTTATTTATTTTGTTGTATTATTTTTTACGTCTTTTGCCTTGCGTTGTTGCCGTTGTCGTCTTACTCTTACGTATGCAGGCGTCGACGTTGCTGTCAACGTTTTGTATCTTGATTTTGGTTTCAACGGTGAATGAACTCAGGACTTGAGGACGTTCAACTGCGCGTCCCAAAAGCGTTTTTCGATTTTGTTCGTGGTTGACGTTGTTGCTGTTGTTCTCGTTGTTGTTGTTGTTAATGCTGCGTAACACATATTTGCAGTTGCTGTTGTTGTGGCATTCGCACTTTTTTCTTAACTGTTCTTTTTCACGTGTTGGCAGAAAGTGGCAATTTTATGAGGTTTTTTTTTTTTGATTTTTAAATTAAAAACTGTAGCCGGCTTTTAGGCGTTTTATTAGAATTTCATAATTTTCTAAAAAAAAAAGGATAAGATTATTCAAAAATTGATTTGTGCCAATTCAAAATTCCCTAATGAAACAAGGGGCAACAACTATTTTGTATTTCTGATCAGTTGGTTAGAATATGCCAAAATGTAAAAATTTCAAGTTTTATTTTCCATGACATGACGAGAAAACTCGACTTTACTAGACAATACCAGATTGTTGGTTAAAGGTTGTTCATTTCACTGAACATGTTCACTTGTTCTTTTTTTCTAAGTGAGTCAACTCTCTTAAGTTGCTCACTTGTTTAGTTGTTCACTTGTTCAGTTGTTCACCTGTTCTGTTGTTCTTGTTCACTTGATTTAGGTCTATGGTGAGAGCGCGCAAATTTTGTTTTGTTTTTTTTTGTTTTGCCGTCGGGATTTCAAAGGTAGCACTGATCGCTTTATTGTTTTTGCTGTTTTTGCATGTTTTTATTTTTTTCTACACACATTTGTACCTAATTTGTGTGAATGTGCATCGTTTACTCTCGCGCTCACTCTCCCGCTCTATCTCGCTCGCGCTCTTAGCAAAAGAGCTTTATTCAAAACTTCTCTGAGCGCCATACCTGTTATAGTTGTATCATGGTACAGCCCACAGAACAACACACAGACAGACGGAACAGCTCACAGAGCAAGGCAGACAGATTAATTCACAGAGAACAAGAAACAGAACAGTTCACAGTACAAGGCAGACAGAACAATTCACAGAGCAAGGCAGACAGAACAACTCCCCAGCGGCGCAGAAGTGAATGAGGTTGGTCCACAACATGCATCGCAGTAGGTGCCCACGTAATGGGAATTTCTCGCTACGTTTTGAATACACAGTTGTGTGTAGAGATTGTTTGTAACTTGGATTTCGTGTGACTTCGGGTAGAGTTGTTCGCGTGTTGTATAACAGTTGTTTTATGTTTGTGTGAATTGACATTTGAAAAAAGGCATCTCGGTCGGCAAAAGTGCCAACTGCTTACATTCTTAATTATGATTTTGTCTCCAGTGCTTCGTTATGCCCATAGCTTGTAAAAACCTCTCAACCCTTTTTTAGTTCGCTCTGCTCACGTCACTGACCGAAAACAAAGAAAAAACGGGCTCGGGCTTCCCTCAACCGAATGTATTCTGTTATCGCGCTCACTGTTAAGTGGCTTTGTTTGACCACACAGCACTGATTGGTTTGACAGTAACCGAATGACAGGCCCAACTCAGTCAATTGGGCTTAAATTGCGTGCTTCTCGAAGTCCAAACTGTGAAAATGTTATTTGAAAAGGTTGCAGAGTCAAGAGTTACGCCAGAGTTTAACACAAGCAGAGAGAGTGCATACAGTTCGTCACATACATTCATATCGTTAGCCGAGCCTTACACACCGATGCATACATCCGATGAAGACCTTTTGAAATCGGGAATTTTGAAAAACGGTCCCAAAAAGACCTAAGAGGAAAAAAAATACAAAAAAATGTGTTTCTCTCACAACCAAATAGAAGCAGAGAGCGTAGTTAAAGGTTGTTTCGGTACCTCTTTTCAATGTGGTCGCACGAAAGCTGTCGTTTTCTGACAAAGGTTCTGGTTATTCCTAATAGTAGAGTGAGCCAAGTTCCCGAGTTCAATTGCAACTTTTTTTGAACTTTTTTAATGTTGATCACCATTATAATCCGATACACCTAGTACCAAACAGTGTCCAAGGTTGTTAAGTATACGTTATACAACTTCATACACCAAGTGTGTGGCACAGCTAGTGCACACATAAATTTCGAAATGGTGTATCGTCTTGTGAACTGAACGCATTTTCTCAAATGGTATATTGAGTTGTAATCTAAAGCCGAAGTGTTTTCTGTTATACGCCCACTTTTTCCATTACATTGAACTCTTTTTGAATACAGCATGCCAACGAAAACGGCCAAGCTTACGTAAATGTATACAGAGTTGTAATCGATACGGCCGACGGAAAAAAAACTGCTTATAGGCATACTAACTGGTCACTGCTTAGCAGCTGCTCACGCGAAAAAGCTAAGCATCACGACAACGGACATCTGCAGGAAATGTAAGGAACCTGGAGTCTTCGAAACTCTGGAACAACTCATCTGCAGCTGCCCAGCGATCGCTAAGACAAGATTAAGATATCTGCGCTCCCCAAGTCTCACCTGTCTTGAAGAGGCGGCAAGAAAGTCTCCCAAACAACTATTGGCATTTGCCAAAACGTCAAAGATCGTCTTGGATTTCTAATGGTACCCACCCGGCCTCACTAAGGACCGTAAGATCTATGTGTGGCTCCTTCAAAGGGCCAGCTGGAACTACCTACCTACCTAATCGATACTTGAATGGCAGCCTTCGAACTTGTAATGGGCATTTGCGCCGCTGGGTCACAGAGCAAGAGTTACAGAACAGCTCACAGAACAAGGCAGACAGATCAACCCAGCGGCGAACAGCTAAATGAGGCGAGCCCACATCATGGATTACAACAGCCCACAAGTATAAAACACTCTCGCTACACTTTGTATACCGAGTTTCATACGAAGTTTGACATGTCTTCGATACTTCGTTTGTCAAAAATTCGAAATGCGTTCGTATGCTTGTTCGGTTTTTGGATTTCTATATGCATTCGCACACAAACATAAATGCGTGTGTGTGAAGTTGATTTTTGACGTGTGGCGTGAGGGGAAAAAAACGAATTTTAAATAGATTTAAGTCAATTTGTTTTATTTTTTGTATATTGTAATAGTTAATAAATTGTTTAAATATTCCTTTAATTCATAGCTTAACATAGCATAGCGCACAAGGATCACTCCAAAGTACACTATGTCGTAAAGTATCCGCATTACAACATAGCATACTAAGTGTATCGTTTAGTGGGTGTCCCATTCACACCGCCCATTACATGTCTAAGATTATTATATGAAGTTGTAATGGGTCTCCGAAAAGAGTTCGGCTATCGCCCACTTGTCGATTACAAATAATGATGTTTCGAAAGCTAGCAGTCCACAAAGCGGCCATGCTAAAGTAAAAGTACAATGGGTTGTAATCGATGCTGTATGGCACACAGCCTTCGAAGTGTTTCAGTGGTGCTCGATTACGTAATGTGCATTTGCGCCCCTGGGATTGTCACAGAGCAAGAGACACAGAACAACTCTCTGAGCTAAAGAGACTAAACAGCTCTTAGAACTTGAAATTGTTTCAATCCTTTTCTACTTGATTCAAGTAGAATCTGGTACGACTTTTTCGTGAAATTTCAATCCGAAGGTCGAGATTATGCATGTTTTTCTTAACTAAACTGTCTTAACACTAAAATATTGATATATATTTACATCAGGGCGGTTATTTTTAAATAATTCCAAAGACTACACAATAGTAAATAATTGATTCGAAATATGATTTTAAAAGTCCCATTCGCAGCAAAAAAGCTGGAGCAGCTGCTACTGTTTTGGGTCCACATTCTCCAAACCAGCTCTCAAATGGGGCGGAGAGCCCCATTCTGTGGGGGACTGGCACAAGCTTGCCAGCAATAAAAATTTCAAGTTCAACGAATTCTACGCTTTGGGTAAATAACCTGAACTCGGGCGATGTCGCCTTCGTAGTCGTCTGTCGACGTCGTCATCAGGGCGACAACACCCCAAAAAAAAAGGCAGCAACAACACCCACATGACATCCTCGAAAGTGTAGCGCAAAAATTCACGCCCAAAAAAAGTGAGAGAGCAAAGGCTGCAAGAGAGCATCACCAGCAGCAGCAGCAACCCGAACAACCTTGAACTTGACGAGGCTGCGATAAAAAAGGCTTTGGCATTTAAAAGAACATTTTTGTTGTCCAAATGATTTTCTTCCTCCAACCCAACCCACAAAAGAAAACTTCAACTTATGTAAATTTTTCTGGGGTTTTCACGGTTCATTTTGAAAAGAAAATTACGCACGTACTTGAATCATTTAGTTTATTTGATAATGGAATATTACAAGAGCAGCAGCTGAGCAACAATTTATAGTCCACTTGTTGGGCCCAACTGTACTTGAGAAAATTGTGGCAAATGGGGCTATAAATGATGATGATGATGATGATGATGAGGATTTCGAGGATATGCCTACAACATCTTGACCAATTATTTTTATGCTCTACCTCCTGTCATCACCTTGGTACTCATACACCAAGCTGCTTTAAAATTAATAACTGTAGGCAGCAACGGTTAACGGTGCCAACTGGCAACACCAACTCGTCTAATTGCATAAGAGAGAGTGCAGTGGGGGAGGCGGCCGGGAGGTGATTCACAGCGGAAGGTAATAACATACTCCATGAACACACGGCAAACATTCTGCTAACCCAACATTAATTAGTTTTATCTAATTACAGGCAGCAGAGGCAGCTGACGATGGAGTTGGTTAGTAAGTAGAAACACAGCTACAAATGCATGTATTTATTTTGCAGTTATGTTTTATGCTATTAAAGCCACAAATTAGTTGTCGAAGCTGTTTGCTTGTGTCGCCCCAGAGATTTTCAGTTAATTTAAGAAGAAGAAAAAAAAATCGATGGGTTATGCGATTGTGATTGTGGCTTACTGTTAACCAAAGATAGTCAAGCTAGATCCGGAGATAGGCAAATGCCAGTGCCTGAAATAGTGTTGGGAAGGTTGGATTGGGGGCTGGGAAAACTGGTTTGCTAATGGACTGTCAAACTGTGCCGAAGAGAAGAGGCTGTTTGCCGCTGACAGTTAATGTCATTTGTGGGTATGGAAAATGGCCAGAGTTGCTAATGAATGGTTGTGTTGAGGTGGGATTATGATTTATAGAATTCAAGTGGAGATTGGTACAAACTGTGAATTGTGCTAGAGGTTGAAAGAGCCGCATAACTCTGGGGAAGAGCACAAACCGTAGTGGGCTTAAAATGAGCGAAAAGTAAGCCATGGCAAGTCAATCGGTTGATAAGAGTTGGCCGTATTATTACCCGTTTCCTGTCTGTACTATAAGTAAGAGTTGGCGATGAGCATCTCAGTTTAAGCTGCGGCATGCAAATAGCAGAAGGAAATTGATTCTCTTTGTTTTTTTGATGTATAGCTATAGACTTTGGAATCTCAATCAGTGGGTTAGAAACAGAGACACCAGTTTTTTGATTGTGAATCGACCTCAGAATCTTTTGCACTGAAAACGAATGGAATGGCGTCTTATTGCGCATTGTTGCTGCCAAAGTTTTTGCTGCATAATTCAGATTGCTACAATAATTATCTACTTAGCTGCAAGATAAGCTATCAGCAAGACCCCAAAAAGTTCTATAACTTCGTTAACTCCAAACGCAAATTTTCTCAGTTTCCTCCATCGCATCGTAATGATGCTGACATCGCTAATTTATTCTTAGCATTTTTTCAGCGTTGCTATTCCGTTTCATCGACTAGTTTTGGTACCTTTAACCCGTATCCCTACCCTATTACCCACTGTTATAGCATCCATCCACCAATTTTGGATTTAGAGTGTCTGCTTTCGGGTATTTGTTCGATTAAAACATCATATACTCCTGGACGTGACAATGTACCAAGCTGTATGCTTAAAAATTGTGCTAGTTCTTTATGCTTTCCGCCTCTAAAGTTGTTTAACTTTCTTTTGAGCTAGGTGAGTTTAATTAATTAAAAATGATCTAAATCGTCAGTAACTTATTACAGGTTTGAGATACACCTACTATCTGACAATCCTAAACTTTTTGAAATGCTTATTCCACAATCTCAGCACGGCTTTATGAAAAAGCGTTCTGTTTCTACAAACCTGCTTGAGTTTATTTCTATTGTGAATAGGTGTTGTTTTATTAATAAACTGCAGACAGATGTTATTTATACTGATCTTAGCAAGGCTTTTGACTCTGTCAATCATGATCTTCTCCTTCACAAATTGTACCTGCTTGGTTTTCCTCTGAGCCTTCTTAACTGGATAAAGGCTTATTCGACAGACCGATCTAAGCGTCTCCGTTTCAATTCGTCGCTTTCTGAATCCATGAGCGTAATCTCTGGGGTACCTCAGGATAGTCATCTTGGACCTTTACTTTTTAATCTGTTCATTAACGACATCCCTCACGTCCTGCTTCACTCGCATGCTTTGATGTACGCTGATGACCTAAGACTCTGCTTGTCCTATAAGGACCCGATGTCTCCTATCTTTCTTCAATTGGACTTAAATTCTCTGCATATATGGTGTTCGGTTAATTCCCTCCCACTAAACGCTGAAAAGTGTAAATGTATACGACTATTCGATTGATACAATCCTCTTGAACGCATTTACAAGGTTGATGATTTGTCCCCAAGTTAAGCTTTAATAGTCATATTTCTGTAATCTCTAATAAAGCTGTGGGTGTTCTTGGGTTCATCAAAAAATAGTTCAAGGAATTTAACGATCCGTATCTCACGAAACATTCATACGTCTCACTTGTTCGACTTATACTTGAATATGGGTCGTGTGTTTGGTCACCGCATCGATTATCGATACTTTGACTTGCTTAGAAAAGTTTATCTCATTCCCGAATTTTCGCCGTCTGTGTTAATTTCGCTGTGAAACATAAGGTTCTCGTTGTTTTACATAAAAACTTGGTTTTATATTCATAAAAAGGTATGTATTAAACAAAAATAAACAATGTAAGTGATCCGTCCATATCCCCACAAAGAATTTTTTGGCTTTGGAAAACTATTTTTTTGATACAGTTTTGTATAACAAAACCTGAAGTAAGCTGGACCGTATCGAAATCTCAACAAAAAATTTTGAGATTTTACCAATGGGCTTGTACAAAACGCCGATATTCTTCCAAGTTATGATGTATTGCGATCATCGAATATCAATTCGGTGTCTATCCAGAGATTTTCTTTATTAATACCTTATTTCTTCGAAAAAGTGCGATTCTTAGAAAGAAAAAATTAAACAAATTTTGTTCTATTTTTGAATATTTTTTCTAGATGTTAAAAAAAGAAATTTGGAGCATTTTAATTGGAAAAACTTATTTATTGGGTTGTTGTTCTACGTAATTTTTTGTAAAAACAATATTTTTAAGAAAATTATGCGCAGCAAATGTACCCTGCTTTTATGTTTGGGGCTCAACCTGTTAAAATTAAAATCAAATAGTCGTTTTAAAAACTTTTCTACCCTAAGAACAAGTGTAAGTTTTAGTAAAGTGTAATCAAAATAATAAAAAATGCAATGATTAATACCCTTCAAAGTATGCTCCGTTAATGAAATGAAAATATATATTTTGTATTTGCTCTAAACTCTAAAGCTAAGGTCCCACAGGCAAATGATTTTCCTTAATTTTGATGCACATTTGGCTAAATAGCCATGATTGCAAATTATTCAGAACTTAAAACTTAAACTATGGTTTCAAATGGTTCTATTTCCACAAATTTTCATTAAAATTTATTAAAATAATTTGACTCGGATTTGCCCCAAATGCTTATTCCGTAGACAGTCAATACAAAAGTAACATGACTGTGACTGAAAAGTAAGTAAAACATAATCAGCTGATGAGAGGACCGGGAGGCCCTTTAAACAGTACTGTACAGGTAAACCATTGCTATCCAATATGTAGTGTTCAAAATATTAGTTGATTTGTGTTGATTGTTGAATTACACTAGGCAACAAGGTCTAGTATGTTAAAGGGTTGGTGGTGATTCTAGACGATTTTCGTGTGCTGAAAACGAATCTCTTTTCAGAATTGATCCATCACGTCGAGATTTTCAGTAATTTGAGCTTAAAGTTGCAAAAGAAGCCTATTTTGACCCTTATTAGACGAGTTTTGTAAGGAACCTATACGTTTGTTATGACTTTTTTGATAATATCGTAAATTACGGTTTCTTAACTTTAAAAAAAACTATCCCAAAGAATTGAATTGTGTGACCAAAAAAGAAAACAACTATATTTCAATATAGAAACGACTTCTTTAAATAAACTAATGACAACAGCACTATAATTTAGATTTTTTTAAATTTATAATTAAATAAAATTAAATATGGCTTTAATTACTTATTTGCTCTTATTGGGCGTTAAATCTTATAAAACCTTTTGATATTCATCTATTTTAACCCCAAACCATACTTTTTCTATAGTTTCATTTAATTTAACCATAGTTTTTGGGCTTCCGGTTTCCTTTTTTGGCACTCATAGTGGCCTAGATATACTCTACAGGATTGAGGTTGGGGCTGTTACCTATTAATGCACGAATAGAACATTTGGCGAAACCCCAGGCTAGAAAAATCACAAATACATAAAATGTCAGAGTGCAGCGTTTTTTTTTGGCGCTTAGAATACCCATTGGTAGTATCCGTTCTAGAAGATACTTGCGATGGGATATTCATAAACTAGACTTTTTTCAAAAGTACCTTAACAGATCAGTTGTGTTGTTAATATTATACATTAAACAGTTCTTCTTATTAATCTATAATCTTTCACAAAAACTCAACATATCATGTGGGTGAACTGAACACCCCTTAAAATAGTATTAAATATTAGAGCCGATTGTTATTATAGCAAATACATATTATATACAATCCGATTCGATGAAACGATTCAGAACCATTTGCACTGCTTTTGAAATTCGTTAATCTAAAAATTGATAATCGACAATATAGATACATAAAATTGATATCGCTTAATTAAAACATCGATACGATATAGACATTTCTATTTTCTAATCAAAGTTGTAAAGTTCTTCTATTTATAGAGAAATAATTGTAGTATTATGGAGACAAACACTAAAAAACTGACCTGAAATAAAACTTAGGTATCGGTTACTCTTTTGTCAGATGGCTGTGTTTTCGATACAGTTATGTTAGGCATATGAAATAAGGCAGAGTCGTCAGTTGTTCTTGCACAAAGAAAGCAAACGAATAGAAAAATACTGTCATTATAGCAAAATGTGCTCCAATATTGAGTGTGATCAATATGACAGAAAGCCAAAGTGTTCGATATCGGTTGAATTCCCAAGTAAGATAACAGAGGCACACAAAATGTATTTTGAGTGTTGAATTTTTAACTTGGGACAATGTAAATTTAATCAAATCCAGCCTTCAAACTATTTCCATTTACGAGCATTTACCAAAATGTCAAACTGTCAGCGCTTCAAAATTTAAAAAACAAAAAAGGATAAAAAAAAAACATACAGCAAATGTCTAAAAATAACAAAAACAAAAAAACAACGTTGTGTTAATTTAATTTTATGACATGACAGCTACAACAAAAATCGGAAAAAAAAAACCTCAAACTGGTCGATAGGCCCTACTAAGCCAACCCAACCAAAGTCGAAGCCAACTTGACTTGCAAAGTCAAACGAGAAACTTTAGCGGCTTCTAACGGTAAAAATAAATATGAGAAAATACCGTAGACAAACACAAACATACACAAACACACACACAATCATTCCAACAGTGTAACCAGTGGCAAGTGCAGTCGCAAAGTAGGCGCGTCTCGTTGTTTTAGCCTTGTTCAACAACCAGTTACAACAACAACATTTTACATTCCTGACCTACTCTGACTTCAAAGCAGCGTCTCGTCCCAGACACACACACACACACACATAGGCCATAGAAATAGGTGCTTTTTGGGGGTGGAAGAGTAGGGAGGTGGGTATAAAGGATATGGCTGAAACAACAATAACAACAAACAACAACTGCAACAGCATTCGCCTCCAAAAGTAGTTAAACTTCAAAAAGCCGACAATCCGAATTAAGCAAAAACAAAAAAAAAAACAAAAAAAAAGCAGAGGCATAAAAACAAGTTTTCACTACTTTTGCCTATTTTACAACAACGATTCAAGTTTGGTGATGGAGACGTTGTTGGACGACGAACATGCAACACCCCACAACGAAATGCAGTTTGTTGCTGCTGATATTTCGATGACGTGCGCACTGTGGTCTGAGTTTAATTGGAAATTTGCTTACATTTCAGATAATAGGAAATTCCTAGCAAGAAAATTCAAAAGTATTTTATTTTAAACCAAAATAAAACTTTAAAATTTCAAATCTGTTTTTATTGTGTAAGTTAATCCTGATATACGCTCAGTTGGACCAGTCCATCTTGGAAATTACTTCAACAATAGAAGGGGAAAGCTAACTTCGGCTCGACCGAAGTTTGTATACCCTTGTAGCTTGTATAATTTATATAAATTAAGGTTTTAAATGATTTTCGTTGACATTCTTAGCTGAGTTATTTTCCAAACTCAGCTATTGATGGCGCCACCAATTTGACCATTTGCTTGCCAGTTTGTTATATGGCAGCTATATTCATCCTATTCTGACCAAACCCTCGAAAATTGTGTGGAAACCGACAATATTCATAACTGGAAAGTAAAAAGACGCTACCATTGAAAACAAAAAAGTTTTTCTCACTAGAACTACTTTTTTGACCGATCGTTCCTATGGCAGCTATATGCTATAATCATCCGATTTGGAACAAACTTAGCAGAATTGTGTGGTAGCATATAATATTGATCGGTAACAAGTTTAGGGTCGATAGCATTGAAAACAAAAAAGTTTTTTCTTCGAAGACTTTTTTCAGAACTATATTTTGTAAGGCAGCTATACTATATAGTTGACCGATTTTCATCAAACTTAGTGAAATTATGTAAAAGCATAGAAAACTTACAAATACGAGGTTTGGACAAGATTGCGTTGGAGACAAAAAAGTTTTTCTAACTAAAACTACTTTTTCGACTGATAGTTCCTAAGGCAGCTATATGCTATAGTCAACCGATTTGGATCAAACTAGGCATAATTGTGTGGCAGCATAAAATATTGATCAGTAACGAGTTTGGGAGCGATAGCGTCAAAAACAAAAAAGTTTTTCCTAAAAAGACTTTTCTCAGACATATCTTTTGTATCGCAGCTATACTATATAGTTGACCGATTTTCATCAAACTTGGTGGAATTATGTGAAAGCATAGAAAACTTAGAAATACGAGGTTTTGGCACGTTTGCATTGAAGACAAAAAAGTTTTTCTAACTAAAACAACTTTATCGACCGATAGTTCCTATGGCAGCTATATGCTATAGTCATCCGATTTGGAGCAAACTTGGCATAATTGTGTGGTAGCATAAAATATTGATCAGTTACAAGTTTTGGAAATTTAATGATCGATATATGACTATTGAAGCCTTACTTGGTCACAAAACTGAATTCCTTAGTCGTTTCACTGACTTTATATCAATCAAATAGTCGTAAAGATAAGGCGTGTATAGATGAAAGGTCTAGTTGTTGCATTTCTTAGTACCACCGAGACCAAAAAAGGAAAAGTACTTAAAAACACTATTTCTTATCATATATTCATGGGGAAACAGTCAAAATGAACTAGTATGAGCCAATCTTAAATATATTCGTAACCCATTTCGAGATTGTCAAATGCAAAGTCGCGCAAGCGTCATTTTTCTCTTTTGGCTACCTTTTGTTGTCATAAAAATGCATTTAGATTGCATTGATTTTTGATCTCTAAAATATTTAAAAGGGTGCAAAGAGTTAACAAATATTGCATAAGACACCATAAGAAACTATGATTGTGATTGCAATTAACTGTAAGTTTTTGCTTTATATTATAATAAAAACAACATGAATGTAATGAGCAAATTTAAGTAACGTAACGTCAGGTAACGTCACGTCAGATACTTATGCAAATAAATAAAAATTGAGCAAATATTTTTGAATAAGGTAACCTGGAAGATAAACTTGAATTATTTCAAATCACACTACAAAAATATTTATACAAAAAGCTTTGCCCAATTCGCAGAGTTTTGCAATTTTCTAAAATAAGTCAAAACCCACTTCCGTTATATGTAACGTAACGCCAGCACATATTTTTGCTTATATCTTTAACGCCTTATGATCGATTGATGTTATTGTTTTTGCTGATTATAGTGCTACTTAATTGCTACCCAAATATAAAAAACATTCTTTTTAAAAATCCAAGATTTTTATATATTTTAAAAACAGTTTTTTCTTACAAACGTAACGTCACGTCAGTTTGGATATGCCCATATACACGTGGAAGTTTCTGCATGTCAGGCCATAAAGTTTTTCGATAGTTTCCCTCTGCCTCATTCCTATAGATTCGATGAAAGACCTTGATTTCTAGGTCGTTTTTTGATCGATAACTTTTGTTGTAAGTTGGGTTGAACTAGAACTTTACAAGTCAAACTTCAACATGTTGAAGAAGATGAGAGCTTCATGAAGCAAACTTACTTAGAACAGATACTCTGCAGGCCAAACATTCAATACGAATTCATAGTTAACTTGCGTTTGTATGTCGAATTCATGAATTCGTGTTTATGCACGAACTTTTAAATAAAATAATATTGCAAAATGAGCATAGCATAAACATAGTAATAGAGAACTTAAGGCGATTTGCAGGATTAGAAATATGACTTCGGATCCATCATAGGATAGGCAAAGTTTAAGATCTTCAGCATGTATGGACACAGCTGTGGGCACGTGCCTGATGCCATTGCTCCGAGATTAATATTTCCCTCTTAGGCATACAAAATAGTTTCGCAATGGCCTTGCTTCGAAGTGTTTTATAATAACAAAAACCATGCGTATGGGGCGCTCGCAAACGGCGCAACAGGTGCAGCTCTTGCTCTCATTGATACGAGATTTATATTTCGGCAACTGGTGTCCCTCGGAGCCCTAAGAAATGGCGTCGCAATTGCCTCGTTTCGAATACAATAACAAAAACCATGCGTATGGGACGCTCGCAGACGGCGCAACAGATGCCAAGGGTAGTTTTTCTGTTGTTGTTGGACTGCTCCCAAACTCAAATAATCCTTGATACAATTATTTTCCAAGAATGTCGGCAAAGCCTATCGCTTTAATATATCGATAAGTCGGAACTACTAGATCTAAATTGAAATTCTTTATCTTGACCCACTGTGCAGCGCACACTGCCACTTTGGCGGTCTGGTTGCACAGTTATTGTTTTTTTTTTTTTTTTTGCTTTGCCCAAGCGCAGGCCTCTAATCCAGTTTTTGCCTCTAGTTTCGCTTTAGCTCTGTCTCTGTCCAACTCTTGGCTCATTGTCATGCAACTCGAACAAGTTTACAGCTACAGCAGCAGCAAATACAAACACAAACACACAACACGTTACAAGTGCAAAGGCAAAGCGCGCGATGGTCACGTTGCAATGTTAGACATTTTTTCACAGAGGCCTCTTTCCCCGCCAAAAAAAAAAAAACAGAAAAAAACCCGCCCATAGACCATAATTTGTTTCACACAGTTATTTTCTTTTGGGCAAGAGCGGCCTCTGGCAACAGCAACAACAACAACAACAATGCAGACGGCCTATTACCACACTGCCAGCAGGTTGGAAGTTGTGCTGTTGTGTCCCACTGTTTGGTTGTTGGGGCTGGCAATTTGCCGTTAGACAAAGACTGTGAGTGTGTGTGTGCCAATGTCGTTTATAATGAAGTTTCCTGTCGATAAAGTTAAACTTCAAAGCTGTTTTGTTGGGGCCATGTTTCAACTTGGCTTTTGCTTACGTGTTTTTGGAGCCAAAGTTTAAGGTGGCCTTTAATGGGGTGTTTTTTTTTTGTTTTCTCTAGGTAGTACATTTATTAAGAGAAGAATCCTTAAGAAATAGTTTAATTTGTGATCTTTGACTTGAAACTTTATACAAAAATGCAAATCAGTTTAATTGATGGCACAAAAAACTCGATTTGTAGAAAAATAGAATGCGAAATAATGTGTAATGTTACTCTCGGATGTTGGAAAATTCGCCACCAGAGTGGGAAAATTCCCGGAAAAGTCGTTATGCAAAAATAATTTTTCATCCCATTGCACAGTGGTCGATTCTGCCAATCTGGCAGGCAATAAATGCAAATTTTAAAATTCAAATCTTGTTGAAGTCTCTAATTTTCTTGAAAACTAACATACCGCCAATATTTGTTCAGATTTTTATATATTTTTCTATTCGACAGTCACGATGTCGTGGGCGTGCAAAACTAACAATACTTTTCTGCCCACCTAAAAACTTACATCTGTCTAGCTCAAGATCTATGGTTCAGTATAATTCTTTATAAACAACACAAATCAACAGATATTTTGACAGGGTACCTTTCCAATCACTGGGGCCATATAACTTCTGGAAAGTGTCTCCGATTTGAGCAACTCAGAAGGTGAATAACATTCATTTTTTTTTCTAAAATTAGATATCTACTTATATTTATATCAATTTGAATAGTTTATGAAAGAATTTTGAATGACTTCAAATAACAAAAAAAAAAGTTTTTTAATAATTATTTAACATTAACATTAAAATTTAAAAATATTTTTTTGTTTAAAAATTTCCTTTGTTAAAATAATTCCAAAAATACTACTTAATTATTTTGTATGTTATTAATTATGGCCTCGACCACTGTGCCAAGGTCGGAAAATGGGGGCGAGGCCAATTAAAGTAATTTTGTAAGCTCTATGTGTCAAATTAACCACCCAATTTGGGAAGACCCACTCCCAAGATCGGAAAATGGGGGCTTGGGTGGGTTATTTTCTAGCCGATCTGAATGAAATTCCGTTTGAAGTTTCTTTTGGGCAATGAAATGGTAAAACTATTCTCAAATTTTGGTAAAACCCATTAAACAAAGTCGGAAAATGAAGGATAGCCGAGTTATTTTAGGGCCGATTTATATGAAATTCTGTTAGTAAGCCTTATGGACGAAATAAACTTAAGTATAACCGTTCAATTTTAGAATTTTAGAAAACGGAGGGGTTTTTATTGCTAATGCAATAAATATTTAAATTGCATTAAAATGAAAAACATAATGTTCCAGGCGGACTTTGCCCTATCAATAGGGCAAATCACACTGAATCTAATTATGAACAAAAGTCAAAAATGTTAAAATTTACAACATCTCCCATTAGACAACGCGCTGAAAAAAAAATTCTTAAAAATGTTTCCAAACCAAAGTTGACAAACAATGCCAAAAGCATAAAAACACAAACAACACCCACGTGACGTAATAGGGCAACAGCAACAACGTCGCGACTTGAGGCAGACAAACAAATTATATTCAAACTGTAACGAGATCAATGCAAGGCGATAAGCAAGCAAGAGAGAGAGAGAGAGAGAGAGAGAGAGATTGAGAGCAGCCTAGCATAAAATCCTGACACATTACATTTACAGTTGTGTAAGGACCAAAGCATAAAAATCCCCAACGCCAACCGCAACCCCTTACCACTGTTAGCAGAGCAGCGTCAACGTTAACGCCAACTACAAACTACGTCAACAATGAAACAATTTGGCATTGGAACAACCCATTGCCATTTGGTTTGTGTTTGTTTTGCTCCAATTAGCAAAAGTCTCTCGCGCGCTCTCTCTCTCTCTCTCTCTCTCGCTCTCCTTGTGGTTTTGTAGCTTGCGTCATTTTTACTTTGCAAAGTAAAATTGGTTGTTTTGTTTGGTGAAAGCTTTTCTTTGCATTTTCATTTCTTTTGGGAACCCAAACAGCTGCTTGTAGCTTTGTAGCTGTTGTAGTTTGGTGGTGTGTTTCATTGTCATTCATGATGACGCCAATACAAAATGCCGGTTGGGATAGGGTCTTGTCTTGGTCTTTGAAATCCCATGTGGGATGCCAGATTTACAATTTCTTGCCCGCGCTCGCTCCCCTCTCCCAATTAGCTGGTTCTTTTTCTCTCTCTCTTTCTGGATTTAATTTAATTTCTTGTAATTATTTCAAGTTTTAATATTTTATAGAGAAATAAATAGCTTGCTTGTGTATTATTTATGCAGATTTTATCTACTTTTTTTCAGGTGTGGTTTTTTTTTGGGGGTGGGGGGTTAGCTTTTGGGTTTGGTCATCAAAGTCCAGGAAACGTGCTAGAAAATATACGTAAATATTAGGTATAAGACAAGAGAATTGTGCAATAAAGACAGGCATTTCATGTACTTTCATGACTTTGTAGATAGTAAAAAAAAAGTGAATTTTTAGAGGCATAAAACTTTGAATTGTAATAAAATTCTAAGTATTTCATCGTGTTCTTAAAGTCAAATTTTCGACCTCTTTTTTATAAGAAATGTTTTCTTTGGTAAGTCAAGATTTCCCATTCAACTTTTAAAGAATCAAGTGTCTATAATACCACCTTCCACTCAAAAAGCGTAGCAAACAAATAATTTTCTAGCATTTTCTTTACTCCAAATACGAAAATTTCGATCACAATAAGAGCAGCATTAAAAGACAAAAAAAATATATATTTCAATAAAATATTCCTGTACTGGACCAAGAATTTATGATCAGATGGTGTCAAGCAAGATATGAATCAAAAGGTAATAAAATTGTCTATAAAAGCGTAGAACATTGTTTTCAAATCGGTTAAGAAGCTTGAATACAATGACCAAAAATATTTCAAAAAAATTGATTTTTTGCTCAAAAATGCAAGAAATTTCATTTTTAATCGCCTAGAAAAAAATATAAGAAAATCCAAAAAAAAATATTTTTATTCTTTCGACTTCGGGAATCGTACTTCTACAATAATAATAAAGTATTGACGAAGAAAATCTATGAGTAAATATTGTAGCTGGATCAATTTAAGTGAATGAACTAACAGTCAAATTTGAGTATTTTAAGTGTTTAGAAATTTTTTTTTCTATTTTCTTCGTCTTTTGGTCAATATTAGAAGTGGGCGAATCAGAAAAAAAAATTCCAGAACAGAAAAGTCGAAGCAAATGAAAATTTATTTTTGAAAAATCTCAAAAACACCACTTTTTTCAGCACTTAATTGCTCCCAGCTCTTGTATTTATTTATAGATTTTGTTGCGGTTCTTAAATAGAAAAAATAAAAATACTTTTTTTTAATTTTTTAATATATTTCTTAGGCGTTTGGAAACGAAATTTATTGCGTTTTCGAGCAAACAATCGATTTTTTAACCGATTCAAAAATAGTGTAGCGATTATTGAAAATTGAATTGCCTTTCAATTCATATCTTACTTGACTCCATCAGACGATTATGTAGTGAGATATGGCTTAAAATGCAAGTGCACCTACCGAAGAAATGAAAAAGTTTATATTTTATAAAAGTTGACATAAAAATTTTTTGAAATTAATTTTTGAGATCACCAATCCAAACTACACTTAACAATAGTTTCAGTAGAAATGGGTCTTTTTGGCTGTAAACTAGTGCAATTAGAGCTGCCAATTTAGCCATTTTTCCCACCAGATCTAGCTATTTTGTAAGGTCGGTAATCGGAAACTTTTCAGTCTTAAGCCGGGTATCCAGCACCGCGGAAACTCAAAATTCCTGGCAAACTTCATATAAAAAAAAATGTGCTAGAAATTTTTTAGTTTACCTTTTCACAGATTCTTATCTATAGTCGGCCTATCGATAGCGCGTGTGGATCGAGAGAACAGCTGATACACAGCTCAGGAATATATTGTTTACAATTATTTTGGACGTGATGAGCGAAAATTTGTTTTTGTTCTGACCTGTCATCTTGCTGGGGAACCAGTTCTGTGCAAAGATTGGTAGGGGATGGTGCCAAGGGGACACTTATGCAAAATTGCTGAGGGGCCCGAGAGATGCCCTCAATGGACACAAAAGTCGATGGAATGTCGTACGTAGGTTGAGACGACTTCTGAGCCTATTTGTCGCCAGATCAGAGGCAAAGTCTATTGGAGTGAGTCGCCACCAGAGAACGAACGGCTTCGATTGCAAAACGCTCACACATTATTCAACACCCGAATAAACAGGCTTCAGCTCTATTCATTAAACTTGCATACTCGCAGCAGAGTTTTATTCGAACCAATTGTTGGCACTCTGATTATAATCATGTTCGACTTCATTCCAATCAGTTCGGCTGATTGTTTGTTTGATTCAACGACGATTGATTAGAGTGAGCGAAAATCACCTCGTATGAATATACTCTTGCGAAGACGCATAGGCGCTGTTGGCAGATATGGAAAGAGAGATGCTCACGATGCGCTGGCCAGTCAATTCTGAGTTTTGTTCGATCGAACACAGAATGCGTTTGCCGGTATGCATCTGATTATATTCAATACTGAGTTTTGTTCAATAAATAAATATGAACATACACGTTGGATCACATAACTCTAACCAAAGACACTACATATGTAGATACCGCATCTCTTTTTTTTTTTTTTGTGGGATGTCAATGTCAGCTCCCAAGAACAATCGTTTTTTCTTTCACATGCGTCATCTATAATATCTATAAATCTTTGCTCTCATCTAACACCCATTAAAACGTATAGCTAAATTTCAATACATATATTCCTCGTAATGGCAGAGAGAAGCAAAAATTGGGATCCAATGTCATCGTTTTCTTTTTCACATGCGTCATCTATAATATCAATAAATCTTTGCTCTAGCTCAGGCGCTCGATGCGATTGCATTGTGAGTTGAATATATTCAGCTCTGAGTTTTGTTGATTACTTAAATGTGAGTAAGAATTTTTGTGTATGAGCCAATCAAGAAAAAAGTGATTTTTGCAGTTCTCTTGCCGCCACCATACATATTGATATGGGCTCATAATGACAAACCGTCCAAATCCCAGTATTTAGTTGTATGCCTCACATACCAGAGACCCCACATAAAAGACTCTAATTTGTTAAGGGCGGTGCAGCAGGCCATACCCCATACCGGGATCCCCTGGTCCAGGAAGGCATGATGCTCAAGGATTTTAGATCGCAACGAAATACCGCTACGAGGCTTGAGCCAATCGAGCTCTTACTGTAACTGCTGCCAGGCCAAGCGGCTGTCCAGAGCCACACCAAGGTATTCAACCGCAGTATCCGTATATCATAGCGAACGTCAAAAAGTAATTTTTGGGCTATGTTTCACAGGGTTCGCCCAGCGACCAAAGCCAACCTTTAAGAATACCGATTCCGCATGATTTGATCGAAATAGGAAACGGGAACAGGCCTGAGTATTCTTTATTGCAATAATGTAATTTTAATTATCGAATTCAATAGCTGAAAATTACAACTTTTGAGAACTGCTTAGTTAATGATCATTATATCTTCCAAGAGCTGTTCATCTATACTAGCGCTTAGATTAGAAAGATCAAACTTAAGTGTTGAAAAGGCTCGTTCAACTGATACCCGAGTTGTTGGAACAGCAAGTATAGTTAGGGAAAGATCTTGTTAGTCCTCGTTTTTTTGACCTTTCCAAAATTTTAAGACATTTGTCGATGTACTGAAGAGTAAACGTTCTCACATTGGGTAGGTTGAGTTTCATCGCGTCACACAGTCTAGCACTAGCAATAGATTTTATATAGTGTGAGTACGGAGTTTCTTATAAAGTGTGCGAACTCTAGCAATGTCAAACTGAACTTCCCTAAAAAAAAAAATCGTTAACTACTAAATTTAGCACAATGAACTGTAATTCCCTCAATGGAATCTATTGAGGAAACTTGTTCATCGTCCAAATCAAGAAATGCTTTTGATTCACAAGAGCAACCTTCATCAACATTACATTCTTCATAGTTGCATTCGTTTTCTGCTCTGCAGTTGTCATTTAAAAGTTATCCTGCTCGAACCATCTCCGATCCATTATCGACGGTGATAGTATAAATCTAGTCGTAGAATTGGAGAACTTCTTGAATGATAGCAGTCAGATTACAAGGAATTGCTATATTTCCTTGTGTGTGTCGTTGGGCAAACTGCTAAATTTTGTGAACCGAACCTATTTTTTCGAAAAAGTTGTCCGGTTCGGGTTCAGGTTCGAGGAATCAACAATAGTATTGGTTCGGTTCATGGTCCGGTTCGTCGGACACAAAAAACACGAACCGAACCGGTTCTTAGGAGTTTGGTTCCGGACCGGTTTGCAGCCTTGATTATAATATTCTAGTCGGGAGCAAATGAACTGGTACAGAGTATAGTATAGTCGGGCTTGACCGACTTTCTCACTTGTTTCCAATGCAGATATACCATTTTTAGTAATTGTATCCGAGTTCACAAAAAGCCCAATATATTGTTGCTGCCCCAATGTATGCAATGGGTTTTGTTGAAAATGTTCATTGAAATTCTATACAAATTACGCGTCTGAAAAGGGCCAACGTATGTACTGTTTCTGCAACTTGAAGCTCAAATTACTAAAAATTTTGACGTGATTGAGTATTTCTGAAAACAGATTTGTGTTCAGCACACGAAAATCATCAAGAATTATCATAAACCCTTCAAAATACTGGACCTTGTTACCTAGTGCTATTGATACAATTAAGGAATGGGAACTGATTAATCTATCGCTTACACAGTACAACATCATGCCTCAACATATACATTCGCTTCGCGGATAGACTTTATTTTGAAATGTCTTACAGCAAGCTAGTTGATTATATCTGGAAAATCATAGTCACAATAGACTAAGTCCGGAGATTATGGTGAGTGCAAAAGTCATTAGGCCCATTCGTAGCCCAACTCAAAAAATTTCGACGTCATTCTCGAAAAGTGGTTCGATATTAATCAAATATAACTTTTGGTAGCAATTGCTTGAAGCTCAATATTACTTAAAATTTTGATCGTAATGGACCATTTGCATGACAATACATGTAAGTTCGTATGTCAGATCACATAGTCTTTTAATATATCCTATACACATTGAATGTACCAATCTAATTATCCCTTCATATATACTGGATCCATATGTTCGGGATCTAGCTGTAACTTTGTGCCGACCCAGCTGTATTTAGATGCAATTAGTCAACACAATATTAGCCTGAATCACTACCACACTTCGCTTTCTCAATGTTAACAAATGCCCTAATCTTACTTAGCATTTTACCATTTTAAAGGAACATGCAGCGCTTTCCCTCACTTATCATAATCAAATATTACCGAATATTAGAAACCATAAAATTTCTGCTCTTTAATTACACATTTTACGACCTGATCAAAAACTAATTAAAAAGTTTTCAAAATACGTTCATAAATCTCTCAATGCGGCAATCAAATCAAGAAAAAGACTCTTCTTTAATGAAAATCTCCAGATTTATTACCTACAAAGGAGAATAGCATAGGAGGGGGAAAATGAAGAACGATAGAAAATCAAATTATGTACTTGGGGGCAAGTCTTAATGAACTTTCAACAAGTGCAAAAACAAAGAAAATATGCGAAAAAATAGTTGTACATATTTTGTTCACACTAAAATATTAATTTTGTATACAATTGAAGAGGGAAAATTGCACAGCGCAAGTTGTATACTCTAAGAAAGGGTAATTTTCGAGAAGTCATGCTTCCATTTTCACATTTCCAAAAATTTTGAGATTTGAAATCGGTTTTTGGGACGAATTTGTCTTCTTAAGGCTTGACATAAATTTTTGGCTTCACAGTAAACCCACAAGAAGAGCATCCCAGTCAGAGCCCAGTCAAATTAATATCTCAAAATCGGAAAATAAATTAACGGTAATGCTATGAAAAGTGATATTCCTTAGATTTCATACAAATTAACCATCAAAGTTTTGACCAAACTCCAATTGGTTAGTTTTGGTTAGCTGTCAGTAGCTCATAAAAATGTCAAATTTACACCTCCTCCAAAAAAAAAAAAAACAACAAACTGAAGTGAGAACACGAAAACCCGCGCATTATCTCAGCTTTAATGAGTTCTATGGCAAGAAATCAACAACAACAACAAAGTAGATGTGTGGTACCTACCAGAGAAGGCGGCCCCAATGTTCTTGGCCGTTTCCAACCGTTCTGCAATGTCTCTCTCTCTCTCTTTCGCTCTCGCTCTCTCTTGCTCTGAGCGTGAAACGAGCGAAAAATGCTAACGAAACGAAAATGCAAAATGTCAATGTCCTCCACTGTACAATTGCGTCGCAGTTTTTGTAGCAGAAAACAAGAAGAACGTTTCTTTGCTTGTTCGCGGAACATTGTGGCAAATGGAACAGCCAACGTAACGTAAGCGTATCGTGTGTGAGAGTGTGTGTGGAGTCAAGTGGTGGAGAAGTTGGCGGTGGTGCGGGAGCTGAGTCCAGCATGTGTGTGTGTGTGTGCGTAAGTTTAAACTTTAAAGTTTCTTCACGAGACTCGCGCGCCCGCCAAATACAATAAACTATTAAAAATTGCATTCAGTTGGGGCCTGTGTCCCAAGAGCAAGTTTTTTTAATAAGCCAGCCAAGAGTTCTTATTGCCAATATTAAATGAAAAACGGAAAAGCCATATTAGATTTATAGTTTGATAGCAACAAAAAGAACATAGCAAACAAGCAGAGCAATTGGTCAGTACAAATTTGTTATGGGGTAACAGTTGGCGCAGCCAGAAGTTGGTTCTTTGAATGTTTGTTGAAGCTAACTTTGACAATTCGTTAAAAAAAAATATGTACAATTTGACTTTTTTGTTCATTGGCTGCTTATTGTCAGTCCGAACCCGGATCTGTCTTCGAAAATCAAAATATGAATCTAAATCAAGGCTACAAACCTGTAAAATTTTGTTCAAGCTTCGGTCCGGTGGGTTTGAACCCGTTGTAAAGTTTCAGGTTCGGTTCGCGGACCGGTTCCTGTACTTATTGAACTTAAAGTTTTGGTTCGAATCTGCACAGAGGAAAACAAATCTACACGAAAATGTAGGATTTTCAACCCATAACGTGTGTGTAGCTTTTCTGCACGCCGCTACTGATACTTTTTTGATCAGGAGAAGTCGAATAGACCATATTCCTTATTGTTATCATTCAAAAGCCCACTACAAATGCTTTCAAAAGAGCTAGGTCTTTAAATATTCGAAGGTAGCTTCACTGATTACGCACACACGTTGTCAAAAACAGTGTCAAGGAATATTTAACACTAAGTTGCCCTTAATAAACGTTGTCAGAATATTTTGTTCTTGTTTTGAGTTGACGGCAACTTATGTAAGCCAAGAATATATAGCACACTTACTGCCCACAGCTACTCACTATAGCTTCGTTCTATCTTTATACTAGGTAATAGTATTCGGAGACCATTTAATATTTGCCCAGAAATCGTGAAACATGGAAGTTTGTACCTCTGCTATGTAGCATTTTAAATATTTGAAAAAGATTATTTGCATTTGGCGCCAAACAAAACAGAGCATACTTATTGGGGCACTTATGTTATAGAACACACTAATATGTTAGCATACTAAAAAAAAAATAATCAGAGGTGTACTCAGAAATATACGAATAACTTCGTCAATCGGTATCCATTTCTAAAACTCATCTGTAATTATCTTTTCAACCGATTCTTAACAATAAAATTATGTTTTCCGGTCATTATATTAAGAAAGTTATTAAAGTTCTAAAGAAATCGATTTAAATAATTGTTTGAACCGAACCTTTTTTTGTAAACATTGGGGTCCGGTTCGGGGTTTGGTTCGGGAGTACTACATTTCAGTACTATATTTTGTATGGCAACTTGGTAGAATTATGTAAAAGCATAGAAAACGTATAAGTACGAGGGTTGGGAACGTTTGCATTGAAAACCAAAAAGTTTATGCTCACAAAAACTACTTTTTCGCCCGATAGTTACTTATGGCAGCTATATGCTATAGTCATCCGATCCGGACCAAGTTTCCGACAAAATTGCGTGGCAGCGTACAATATTGATTACCAACGGATTTGGGAGCGATAGCACTGAGAAACAGACGGGTTTTTTCTACTTAGGCTTTTTACAGACTTAACTTATGTATATATTAGGCATTCAAAAAAGTCTTGCGGTGTTTTTATCGAATTTTCAATTATTCATAAAATTGACTATAATAATGTGATTTAAGTCGGAGATGCTTCCGTTCTATTCAATGACGAGTTCCCAATGAGATGCCAATTTCATAATACACCCTTCTACAGAGGGTATAAAAACCGATTGGCTAAACACTCGGAGTGCATGTCTTTCATAAGATTTATTTTTATAACCAACAGCCGATTACCAAGCTCGTTCGCCATGGACTGAATTTGATAGTACTCTGTTGGTACGAGATACCGGACTACACGGTGAATGCAGAAAGAACGTCTCATCCAAGCTCCCGGAGTTTCAGGTATGTAATTATTGACGTGTGTGGCCTGGCGTTGTCCTGATGGAAGACAATTCGGCCTCTGTTGATCCAAGACCGCCTACTTCTGCATGAGTGCTGCATTCAAGCGGTCCAGTTGTTGGCTAGTACAGGTCCGAATTGAGCGTTTGGCCATAGGGGAGCAGCTCATAGTGGATGATTCCCTGCCAATCCCACCAAACACACAGAAGAACCTTCCTGGCCGTTCGAATCCAGGCTTCGGTCCACCGTCTGGCCAGCTTCACCGCTTTTCGACCATCGACCGTTAGTGCGCTGTCACGTTGTCGTAAAGTGACCCACTTTTCATCACCAGTCACCATCCGCTTCAAAAACGGGTCGATTTCGAATTGCGATTCAGAAGCCGATTCGCATGCATCCATACGGGCAAAAATGTTATTTTTGCGTCAAGTCGTGCTGGCACTCATGCATCGAGCTCTGGGCCGAAGCTACGGCTTGTTACTTATGCCAGTCTCGTTCAATCATAGTCTGCGATTTTATACATGCAATTGTCGACGACAGGCCTTCCGGACCGTAGCGTATTTTCGATCACCTTTGGTGCCAGAATGTAAACATTGAAATCATCGTTGTGAAATACGGAAATACAAACTGTCCCGGGTATGTAAAAGTGCACAAATTTTATTAGCAGCATGAGATTACATTCTTATATCCGTATATCGGAGTCAGATACCGTAAAACAATGCACAGTATTTGATCTCTATTTTGCTTTATCTTTGTGACGCTATAACTCACGAGCGACTAAAAACGATAGAGCGTTAAATCAGACATGTGTTAGCGCGTGAAAAGAGCTTTCCAGAGAAGCTCTAGCGTGAGCCGATGCGACGAATACAACTAGAACTACACGCTTGCAAAGACGAGCTTACGGAAATACCGCAAGACTTTTTTGACAACCTTATATATAGATGTCCAATTGGGATCAAACTTGGCAAAATTGCGTGGAAGCATTCAATGTTTGCCAATAACAAGTTTGGGAGCCATAGCATCGAGAACAAAAAAGAATTTTCTACTCAGATATTTTATCTAACCTATCTCTTGTATGGCAACTATACTATACAAAAGTCCGATGTGCATAAAACCCTTTGTGGCATCCAGTTTATTTAACGAAAACTCACTTAATCCGAGGCTTGATAGTTCTTACATTGAACACCACAACGAATGGATTACTTCTTACTATAACAAGTTTTAGGACCGACAGTTCGGTTTGGCAATTATGTTTTATAGTCATTCGATCTGGTCGAGTCCAGTTGACATATGTAGCCTATTTGTATCGGACAAAGACTTCATGCAAGGTCTGGTTAGATATTTAATATAACCAATACGGAGAGATACCTTTGAAACCTTTGAACATTGAAATATCTTTGAAGTCATTTCTTAAACTGATTCAAGAACTGATCCGATAAACTTTATGTATTCGCAATACGATTCCTTCTTTGCGTTGCGAGTTTGTGGGTGTAAATATTTCGTTCACTATAGTTTTCAATTGTGCAAAGTACATACTAGTTATATTGACCTTCAATATGCTTATTTCTGGATCTATTGCCGAACATTTACAGTACAGTCGAACTTCTCTATTAAGAACACTTTCATACATACGAACGTTTTCGCTATCATAACGAATTTCAAACCGATTTCACTGCAACATTGCAATTTCGTATCTACGTATTTCTTTGCTCTGTATTAGGAATTGGTTTTTTATAACGAAGATTAACGAGACCAGCTTTGAGATTCGCTATATGGAAGGAGCTCGACTGTAGTTCTGTGTGGGTTTTGTGGCCTCCCTCGTTCGCTCTGCCTGGAGTCGATGAGACTGAGATACGGCCGACAAATAAGGGTAGCAATTGATCGCGCTAAGATTGGCGTGTTCGATACTTTGTTGGTTTGCAAATTTTGCCGACCGCAGTGTACGCACGACAGTGTTTCGCCTCACGACGTGAGCCGTGCGATCAGTCAAAACTGTAAAATTGGCTCAAACAGCACCTCCAAACCCGGAGGGCCTGGGCTCAGAGCTTCTTGCAAACTCTCTGGTACGAAACAAAATTTACGTTATTAACACGTAGCAAATCTTCATTTGCAAGCTCGATTTTTCCATTTTTCCGAACCTTAAACGAACTGGCGAAATGATTGTTTGTCAGTGACAATAAAATATGTTAGATTTCCAGATTTCATCTTTAGTGTTTAGATCAGATTCATAGAGGGATGGAAAGTCTGGAAACCATTTCTCATCATTGCACAACAGATCTCATTAAAATACTAGCATATTTATTCCAATTCCTGCTCATTATGGCATCTTCTTGACTTTCACAGTAGATCCAAATAACACAAATTGGTGTTTCTTCATTTCCATACGCTTTAAAAGGTGTCATACATACATACCTGCAACGAGAATAGAATTAAATATTTAATTAGTTATACTCATGTATTCATGTAAATGGTATTCAAGTCACACAAATGGAAGCCTTGGCAAAATAATATACTGTCCCACAAAAGGAAACCCACAAACAGGCAAAACAGACTCCGACAGAGCGTGTTGTGATTCTTGTTAGCACCTACACGTGTAATCAAACACAATAAGCCATAAAAAAGTTATCATAAAAATAAAGTTGGAAAAATAAGGTGAGTCTGCCGAAAAAAAAATCCTTTGGCATACCCAGACAAGGACAAAGCGCCGGACGACGATGACAAGGACGGCTCTTGTCAATGGCATAAATTAAGGCTGGGGGGATCAACTTGTTGTGTACAACGCCAGCAACACCACCACCAACAGCAATCCACAAGTGTCGACGACAGCCGCCCGCCCCATCATGGACTTGTGGCAGGCGGCTGCCGCTGTGTCAATTTGATGATGTCCTTGTTTGGCTTCGATATGCCGTTTGTGCTCTGCTTGTTTTGTCTGCTGTTTGGTGCGCCATTTGCTTGTATTTTTAGCATATTTTACAGTGCGTGCCTTTTCGAGTGAAACATGATGTTTTGCTAATTCAAAAGATTTACACAACGGCTTTCAATTTGATTTGATTTGCTAGTTTCTAATGGCAGCACAAGAAAATGTTGTCAAGTGGAAAATTCCCAGGACACACCCAGCCAGCCACAGGATACATGTCTGCCAACTTTTACGGCAAAGCTTCAGGGAACTCGTTAAATATAATTAGTGGGTGACGACGGATAATAAAACAACGGCAGCAAAAAAGCACAAAAAACAATGTCATTTGTGAGAGAGAAAAAAAAGGATTGCCACTGTACAGCAAAAGGGCAAAACAAAGAAAGTTTCTTTTTAATTCATTTCCATAAAAAAACAAACAAAGAAATATTTGATTAATTCAGAATGAAATGTTAATAAAGACATTTTCAGAAAAAAAAAGAAATAAAAAGTATCCATGGATATCCAAGCTGAGCTTCTATGTACTGTTTTAGATTTAGTGCAGGGTTTGTCAACAAGAGCGAGCGAGCCAAAAGTGTGCCAAAAGCCTATCCCATGGGATAGGAACTCATAATTCTGCCGGCGTTGCAGCCGTCACACGGCGGCTTGCTCTCTTACGATGCGCGTGTTCGGCTTTTTGTTCTCTCACGAATCATTTGTTCGTTTGTTTGTTGCTCATGTTGAAATGGTAACATGTTTACTTCGTGTTTCGCTGCTACGCACACTAGCGCAATGCTTGATTGTGTGAGTTTGGACACCACTGGTGTAAATACACGAGGGCCAGGTGTGTCCATCAACCGAAGTGTTAGGCACAAGCACAAGAGATTGAATTAAAGAAAAAATGGAGACCATTAACCCAATAGTGTGATGGTTTCATTCCATGACAGCAGCTCAAAGTGCCGAATTCTTTTCCAATTTCAACAAACAGACACAATTATCTTACTCTGTTAAAGGTTTCTGTTGATCCATGTTAGCATTTGCCTGATGTAATTGTAAACAAGCCATTTTTCATCTCCTGATTTCAAAAACGGATTGTTTTCGTTACGTTTGAGCAATGAATCACATAGTGTGATACGCTTAGTGAGCTGAATTTCCTATAAATCAGGTGGTACCCAGTTTTCTTAGTCGATTTTCTACTTTTTTCCGTAATACTTTAAGCTATAGTGTCATTTCTTGTGTCAAACAACAGCGTGTCCACCATCAAACAACAAAAATCATACATTAAACATGCTCCATCAAAAAATAGGTTAATTGGCTAATGCTGAACGGCTTTGATAAAATTTTTATTAAAAAATAGTATGCGCGAAAGATATCGTTTTAAATTTAAATGGCAGCTGAAATTTTCTTGTTTTTTTATTCATCACAATCACAAAAACTAGCAATCATGATTGCATATCACATTCGTTCACCTGAACAATCGAACAATGCTGGTGAACGCGGCCATTGACTTGACTTGATTGTAATTAGCCTCTAATGGTCGGCCAGTGCTTCTTTGAAATCGAAACATCCAAATGAAACCTTGCCAGCAGCATTGTTCCCGAAGACGTTGCACACTTTTGTACAAGCTTCGCACTCCTAAAAATGTTTTCCATTGGGAACTAAATTTTTGTCTCATATGAGTATATGTCTTAAATGTAGAATATTTTATTAGAAATTCCAACTTTATGAAAAGCCTTGCATCGATCTTGTTGCTGAGCCCCGAACCAGTTGAAATTTCAAACAGTCAACCTGCCTAACGAAATCAAATGCTGTCATTTCGATGTTTATACATTATCATATCGATACTTTAAATAACAGCGTCGTCCACTTAACTTAAAAGGCACACAATATCGATGAACAAAATCTATGAACATTGCTATGGGAGCAATTGAATGCGGAAAAATGTAGATTTTTGGGATTTTTAAGAAAAATATTTTTTATTTGCTTCGATTTTTGATTATTTTTCTGATCTGGCTTTTCGCTCACTTCTTATATTGGTCAAAAGACGAAGAAAAACACAAAACCATTTTTGTATACACATACTTAAGTACGCTATGCTTCTGAAATTGAGAATAATTTTAATTTTATATTTGGCTTGAGATAAAATAATGAAAACCCTCTATAAAGGACTGGCAGGTCTTATTAAAGGAATCAATGTCCGACCACAGAATGATCCAATTTAAGTTGGAATCAAGCATGCAGCAAAGTATCCCTAATAGGAACCCCCCAAAAACAAAATGGGGAGGCTTCTACAGCACGTTAGGAAACAATATACCTAGGATTCGGATTCCGAAACACCCTCTAGAACTAGAAAGTGCAGTAAACGAATTAAACAAAAGTATAATCGATGCCTATGAAGATAATTGCCCTCTTAGCAAATCGAGAAAAGAAAATTATGCTCCCTGGTGGAATCACTCCTTAAAGGGACTCAGGAAGAAGACCCGAATTCTTTTTAATGAAGGCAAAAGAACCGGGATCTAGAAAAAATAACAAACAGTGGCATTATACAATAGAGAAATCAGGAAAGCCATATAGGAAATTCTGCGATTCCATTAAGGACACGAAAGAAGGAGCTAGGTTACATAGAGTCCAGTCCAGGAAAACCTTGATGCCTAGAGAGAGTACGTCTCTTGTTAGACACTCACTTTCCGGGAAACATTCCCATGGAAAAATGTGACGAACAACAGAGCTACTATCACCCACGTGGCTCTGACTGGGCAGAAGCCAAGAAAATTGTTTCTGCAGGGAGACTTGAGTGGGCAATTGGAACATTCCAGCACTTCAAGTCCCCCGGGCCGGATAGCATTTATTCAGCATTCCTGCAGGAAGGGAGGGACACACTCCTACCATTCCTCAGGAAAATCATGACAAGCAGTCTTGCTACTGGGTATATGCCACATGCTTGGCGCAGAGCAAGGGTAGTCTTCATCCCCAAGGCAGGGAAGAAGGTATAACTAACCCCAAGTCTTTCAGACCCATCAGCTTGACATCGTTTTTATTGAAAACGATAGAAAAGTTGGTGGACAACAGTAAACGCAATAAAAAGAGGACCTGGAACGAAAAGGTTTGAGTCAATGGGAGAATTTGCAAGCATAGACGAAGTATGTGCTATCTCCCGTTGCGCAGACCTCAATATGGGGAAAAACTACCATAATAGAGAAATGGTTATCCTTTCGGATAGCCAAGCAGCGCTCAATGCGCCTCTAGGCTAGTCTCAGAGACAAAGAACAAATTCGACCAACCAGGCAGCAGGAACAACCTGTCCCTAAGCTGGTTACCGGGAACAAAAACATTCCCGAATACGAAATGCCCGTCGAAATGGCACGCAAGGGTGCAGCCACTGCAATGGTAGGACCAACACACCACTAGGGAGCTCCTTAGAAAGGAAGAGAATACGCTTAGAACAGCCTCCTGGGTAAACACCAGGGGCAGGAGACAAGCAAAAGCATTAATAGTGGACCACAACCTCAAAAGGTTCCACAAATTGATCCAACAAGGAAAGAATGCCCTCAGGATCCTGACAGGGCTCTACACGGGCCACTGCAGGCTGCGGGGTCACCTGTACAAGCTGGGAATAGTAAGCATCCAACTATGTAGATATTGTGAAGAGAGGGAGGAGTCCTCAGAACATATACTAGCCCACTGCGATGCTCTAGCGAGGCGCAGATTCAGCAGATTTGGGAAACACAGCTTACGACCCAACAAGATAAGTAACCTAGAACCCCCGAAAATCCTGACATTCGTACAAGAAATAGGGCTGCTAGGAGAGTTGTAAACTAAGTAGGGGGGCACAATTGAACAGTATTGGTCGCAGTGCGCTAATTCCCCCAACAACATATACATACCACGAATTTTGATTTAACAGAGTTCTGTTGACTGAGGAGCTACTTGACTCAGGTTATGCTAACGAATGACCGTTTAATGTTAAGTGTGTATCTTTCTGCTGTCATTTGCAATTGTCAAAAATTAATAATAACAGAAAGTTTTGTCAATTATTTTTGATGGGATAGAATCATTGTAGTATTTTCTATGTGTTAGTACCTTTGTCTGTCCTTGTAGTTGAGGGTATTCGTGATTCATCTCACAAAAAAAAAAAAAAAGATTGTGAAGACAATTCAACTTTGCAAAGCCCTACCAAATTTGGTTTAGATTTGTTAGGGCTCTGAATTTTTGCATCTTGTAGAGCTATCAATTCCGCTTCCGTTTCACTTTTTCTCAAACTGCAACTCTGGGTAGTTTCTGCGAAATTTCATTTGGGAAAATTTCCTATAGTGCATAACTGGCTACGTTTATATAGAGAATTATAAAAGGAATAAAATATAAAAGGAAAGGAGGTATGTTACAGCCCTGAAGACGAATCCCGACGGAGTTCGAAATATATCGGAGAAGAAAAAAGGAGAAATGTGTTTTATTTTTTAAAAATAATTGCACACAAAATACACCTGACCTTGAGCCGGCCAAACAAGAATCTTTAAATGCAACAAAAAAGGTCACCATCCCCAACTAATAAAAGGAAATATAGTTTGCATACTTTGAAGGGCATTAAACACAAAGAATTTGTTGTGTATAAAAGCAGTAAAGAGAAAGTACTTAAATTTTACTGTTAGTTCGTCCACTCAATTTGCTACAGCTACGGTATTAATACATAGATTTTCTTCACCAATTCTTAAGATGAAAAAATAAAAATAGTTTTTTTTTGTAGTTTTTTGGGCGTTCGAAAATGAAATTGCTTGCGTGTTTCAAACAAACAAAATATAGAAATATTTTTGGTCGCTGAATTAAAAAAAAAAAAAAAAAAAAAAAAATAGCTTAATCTTTTTGTCTTTTTTAATCTAAGCATAATTTTTTTGATATCATTTTCGATTTGTGTAAACCAAATAAATATTCTTCTTTCCCTCTCCAAAATTAAGATATTCCCATTTCCTCCCGACTGACGGCATTTTCAATGCGTCTGGCACCCCGCTTCATTTCGCGACAACAGACACACACACATGGCGTATGCGCAACCTCATCCCTGAGAATGCTTCTTTTGATGAAATGTTGTTATTTTCCTTTCATATGATTTATGATTCTATTGGAAAGATTACGACAGACGCCCAAGACAAATGTGTGTGAGTTGCAGTTCTCGTCTTATGGCTCTGACGAAGACGACGACGACGACAGCTGCAATTTAGAAATTAAATTTGCCATGCAACATTAAAAAAAGAAAAAAAAATGAAAAAAAAAAACCAAGTAGAAGTCTGTGATTCGGTCTACGCCTTCCACAGAACTGTTGCAAGCAACTCCTCCGCGCGACACATGTTGTCGCTAATATCCGGCAGATACGTTTGGCTACGTTGCTAATAATTCATTATCTGGCAAGTTGTATCTGTGTATCGGGAAAGGAAGGTGTTGCCAGGCCAGAAATGCGAGCAAAAATTGTTCGTTCTCTCTCTCATATGTGTGTGTGTGTGTTTTTGTTAATTAAGTGCAATAAACTGTAAAGCGAAGACAATGAACTTTTTCGTCAGGGGTTGATGCGTTTTAGGAAGCGTCACTCGATGACGTCATGGACATAATAATTTTCTAGTTAAAGTGCCAAAACGTTTTGATAACAAATTTTATGACCATGAAGAAATATTGCAGCATATTGTGAAATTTTAATATACATTTAGGACTGGTTCGGTACGGTTTCGGCAACGAAGCGCATCTATGATTAAATCTAATATCAGACTAAATTTCTTAAGCTTAATCCCAAACCCAACCTTGCCAAGGTATTTATTTTTCAAAAACTCTTATTTTCGCCTTCTTCAATTCAAGGCAAACTCAAGTAACTTGCCTAATTACTCAACCATCCAACCTCTTCACATTGTAGACTTCACTTGTACTGCCTACCTCAACAGACAGACAGAAAGACTTCACCTTCAACGCAAATTTTTATTTTATGTTTTTTTTTTTTGCAAATCAAGTTTAAGCCCAAAAATAAAAATTGCCAAGCAAAAAAAATCCCCCCAACAACAGAAAAAAAATCTTTGCCGGTGGCTTTCGGTTTTAATTTCGTTGTCGTTTCTTTACGCCGCATAGTTTGAAGTCTATAAATGTTGGTTAAGGTTGGTTTAACTTTGAAATCAAGTTTACACACACACACACACTGCAAACATTAGCTACACTTTTGTGTATGTTTGGTTCGGGGTTACCTTTGTCTTTGTGCTGTTGGATTTTTTTTTCTATTATGCTCGTTTTCAGTATCATTGCTAAGCATTAGATACGGTCTGATTATTTGATAAATTTATAGATACGGAGCCCTAAAATAATGGCAAATTATGTTTCAAATGGTTTAGTCGTTGCATTGGGAAACAATTGCATATAAATAATTTCAGTATTTGTAAATGAGGCTGATATGGTTTTACTCTGGCGTCAGGAAATAAGTAGCGAACTCATATGAGTGCTAAAAATTGGCTGTGAAGAAGAGGAAATCTGAAAGAACTTGTTTCCGAAATCTTAAATGAAAAGAGTTCAATGAAATGGGAACTTTAAGGATTATAGAGTCTTGCTCAAGAAATGTTTGCTCCAGATAATGGAAAAAATATTTAAAAGTATTTTAGCACATTGATAAAATGGATGAAACTTGAAAAATCATAATCGCTTAAAAGGAAGCTGAGTTACCATAGGTTAGTTAATTGTAGGGACCCTATATTTCAGGATCTAAGTGTTGTAGATGAAGCCAATGAATTTTTAGAAAGATCGTTATAACTAAGTTCCCTTGGAACTGATTATTGGTCTGAATGATACTTCTCCGTATCTAAAACTCTTATTAAACTTTTCTGACTACTCAGCTAAGTTCGCTGCGAAAAATCTCAAATGAGATACTCATAAGAGAAAACGTCTTAAGACTAATAAATAGTAACAAGCCGTTTGGGAATTACGACCGTATTTGCAAACCGGTCCTCAACTAAACCCGAAAGAACCGGCTTGGTTCGGGTTTCCTGGGTCCCTCGAACCGGACAATATAGAGTGCCAAATCTGGACAAGGTTGTTTCACTTTGTCATGGCAACGAGATTGTGGTATGTCTGATCTTAGCTTTGCAGGAAAAAATAAAATTTGTTGGATTACTTCATATGTAGAGTGACAAGTATTAGTTCGGTTACTAAATTATGTGGAAAGTAGACCTTACAAATTAAGTCTAAACCAAATCAGCAGAAGTTGTCTATACAAATCTTTGCCCTTAAATGTATTTTAACAACTAGTTTACTTTTTTAAATAATTAGGGTGTTCAGATTGTTGTGCAAATAGGCACTTGGGGAAGTTTGCCTGACTAGTATTGTGAGCAGCCCGCTAGCACGTTTTTGAGGGTTGAGAAAAAAATTATATAAATAAAAATATGATCTAAAAGCACAAAATATATTCTTCTGAAATGGAAAGCAAGCGAATTACATCGGGAAGTTAAAAAAAATGGAAGGTTCGTTTACTACTTTAATAAGCTGCACGTTTTAATGTTTTCAACTTTTGCTGATCAGACCAGCTTGATTTAGCAATGAACGAATTGTTAGATAACTTTATGGACGATGCCGACTTGCCGTCGAGGACATAACTGTAAACCCAAAACTAATGGCGGAGTTTCATCTTTTCTTTATGAAAATAGCAACGTTTTAGCTTATGTTAAAGCGAGTCTGAGAAGTAATTTGAAACATGGCTTAAATTGATTAAAAAAGTCAAGGAATTCCAATGTCTGCGGGTTTTGTCCGGTTCACTGCTGTTCACCACACTTTAACGAAGGGTTGCTAAAACAACAGTCCGTTTTTAACCTCAATTTTTCAACACGCCATCAACTGCGTCGCAGAGTCGCTTCGAGATTTTTGTTATTGTTTTATTTAATTGTTGTCCCAGTTGTCATTGGTCGAGTTTTTTTGACGGTGGTGGGTACCGATCCCGATGCTTCATGTTAGCCAGCAGGATGCATCACTTTGTGACCAGGGGTCACCAACGAGGAGAAGTGAGTCAACTTGTCGCTAGTTTCGCCACGTTGAACCGGTCAGCAACTTTACCTACCTACATACGCCCCCGTTAGGTCCTCTAGGCCTCTGTCTAAAAATGTTTGCTTTTAGTCTATTAAAAAAAAAATATCGTTGGACCTCGAATGAACCTTTGATTAAGATGTTATGTGTTTGTTCAAAAATACAAAAAAAAAAAAAAATTTCCTCAATGGACCCCGATTTATATTGATTTTTCGTGAAGATTTGATTTCGCATCCTTGGTTCTTTGGAAGTTTGCGCTTTCCCCATACAATGAGCATATGTACATATATGTTTGATCACAGATTGTTTTCAAAATAAGTTTTATATTTAGCTTGTATAACACTTTTAGCATTAAATTATAATTATAACAAGTATTCTAAACAAAATATGGACACACTTTTCTAGTGAGGGTCTGGGTCGAGCAAGCTGAGCACAATTTGTTCAGAGTAAATTGTTGTTGGAGGAAATGCGTACACTTTTCCTCAAGTGACTATGTGCACAAATCTAAACATAAAAACTAAACTATTTGTTATTCATATAGGTAAAAACTTGTAGGCCTGACCCTGAGAAACGGTTACATCGAAGTTTAGCAGGGCTAGTCTTGGGTTGTTCATAAGTGAATAACAAAAACGAGCTACTAAAGAAGATTTAACATAGAAGATTTTGAGTGATGTTAACTACTTAGGAAAATACGGTGGTAAGAAGAAGACGGACATAGCCAAAAAAAAAGAACTTAGAGAGCACAAATGGCAGCTAACAGCTGACTAATATCTGAGTGAAAAGTTGTCAACGCAGCAGATTGTGTTTCTTTGTGAAATTTTCTTTGAAACGAGTTACTGAGCTGAACAAGTGAACATGTTCTTCTTTCAGTTACACATTGTTCCGCCACTTGTGTACAGTGACATTCAGTTAATCAATCACTTAGGGTCGATTTCACATAGCACCATCAGCAACATAAGCTGACATATAACAGAGTAAATTCTTAGTTTATCTAACACATAGAAGCTATTTAGATGTTGTGAAATCGGCCCTTAATCGTCAGTCCCACACATGCTGAACACAGATACTTAAAGCAGATGGCGAACCATGAGCGATGCTTGGATGAGCGAAAAGCCGAACGCTTCGGAAAGCTTAATGTGAGTGGGCCTGTGTCTTAAGTATTTAAGACTGTATTCAAATTAGAGCTGCAAACTTTATAGATATTCGAGAGTTTTAAGGGTTCAGGTTTACTGAGTGAGTTCGGTGAACCCAGGTTCAGTTTCGAGCACTGTTTCAGCAAATTTGTTTTGCTAATTTATATTTGGGTTCAACTAACTACATTCTACATATGTAGTGTATTGCTATTGTAAAGCTCTTCGAGAGCAGTTAATGTAAAATGGGCTCAAACAGCACCTCCAAAGGAGGGCCAGGGCCAAGCTTCTCTCAATCTCTTGAGAGCAGTTAATAGCATTTGAAGTCCTAGAACGCTCTTACAGTACTTTTACATTGGGGATATTGAAAATTTGCATAAATATGAAATTAAAAATATTTTTCAACCGAACCCATTTAGTTCTTTGTGCTCCGGTTGAGATTCATACAGGCAGTACCAAAAATTACTCCGGCTCAGATTTGTTTCGGACTTTTCAAAAAATTCAGAAACTCCGCCATGTTGGGGAAATTCAAATCCGAAGAAGATGCTAACAAGAAGTGGTGCAGCAATGCCAGGTTTCCACTTAATAAAGCATTTTTGTTTCGTGAACATAAGTATCTTAATCATCACCATACAGTATTTGATCCTTCGAGCCGGATGATAAACATTCTCTAAATATTTGCACACAAGCTAAAAAACTTGCGGGTTAACTAAGCGTTCAATCAAATTTTCGCTAATTCTTTAAAAAACTTACTTAAATTATACTTAAAAAAATACTTAAATACTCGCATAATCTTCGTTAAAAGGTTTACCATCGACCAATGGGCGAAAGAGGATTCGTTTTTCGGTCGTATTCAGATAGTTTTATCTCGCGAGCGGCGGCATTGAAAAAAGTTTTAAATAGAGAACCTGACGTGATGGAGTACCGCCCCACCTATAAACTAGACCTCGCAGCCTATTATTTAAAATGAAATAATTATTATAATTAGTTAAAGTTTAATTTTAATACTTCGATTGATGGCCAATTAACCAAACTAAATTCTCATTAACAATAAACCATTTTTGTAGTTTTTCATTTTAGTTTTTATTGATTTTCAATTATTGCTAAGCAAAAAAAAAAAGGTTTGTAATAAATCATAAATTAGCTTTACTCTTTTTTTGTCGTTTTAATTTGAAACCTTAACGAAACGAAATTACAATTGTTAATTGCGCCATAACAATGCGTAATTTATTGTTAATTGTTAACGAGGCTTTTTTTTTTGAGTTTTTGCAACATTTATTTTGCCGTTTATGTTAATTGCTAGCGAATTTCCGGGGCCAGAATTAAATTGAAGTCGGTTTGTTTCTTAGTTTCAAGTTTTTTCCGTTTTAATTATATATATATCTATTTTTTTTTTTTAAACAAAGCCTTGCTCATTAAAATTGCATTAAGACTTAAGCTTAAGTTATTTATGGCTCTTAAGCATGTCACAATGGTGGCTTATGGAGGGTAAGAAAAAAAACCGACAAATTCTTCTCTCACTTACTCACACACTTAGTGGCGGCTCACTGGCTCTTGTTTTCGTTTTGCGATTTTCCGTTTTCAATTTGGTGCTGTTGCATTTCATTTTGCACTTTTGCAGCTGTTTTGTGTCTTTCAGCTGGACGAAAATTTAATGAAAATGCTTCTGTTTCTGGGTATTTGTTGGTGTGTGTGTGTTTGAGTGTGTGTGGGGGCGTTTGTATGTAACTTTATTGCAATTAAACATGCAATTTGGGGCCAGGCCCATAAAGCATACGAGAAGCAGGAGCTGCATTCTGCTTATGTGCCATGTGCAAAGGGAGATACACATTATACGGTGGCTGAATGGGAGATATTTGTGTGAACGTTCCGCTTATGTGAGTCAGAGTTTTTATACTGTTTACTTTCAATTGAGAAATCTAGGGAAAGTCATATATTTATCATAAATTCGTCAAACTGATATTTTTCAAGTACACTTGGAACAAAATCATGTACAAACGGTGCCAATATTCTTGACACAAGTGCATACTTGTCATTTCAAGTACGATTTTTCAATACCGAATTACTTTTGTACCTATATACTAGAGTTTAAAGCCGAAACGTATAACGGTTAGGGTTACGGTTACTGCTGCGAGTATATCACATTCTTACTAATAAATGACCGATCCATGTGAGTCCATCAATTTTAAGGGAAATCATATGCCCTTCGTTCTCGTTTTGAATGTCCTTTGCAAGAAGGCCTGATTGGCGAATGACATCATTACTAACATTTTGCGCCTTCCATTCCATTCCATGCCTTTGATACTCATTCCCTAGTTGAGATCAAAGAGTATGCACTGGCGGCATTTCTCGACATCAAAGGAGCGTTTAATAACGTCCTTCCTAGCGCAATCACATCTGCATTGACAGATCTGAATGTGCAGTGACCCCTAGTAGAGTTCACTCGACTCTTGCTTACCAGTAGAACAGTAAACTCTCAACTAGGAAATGCCTGCACTCGAAGTTATGTAAATAGGGGCACTCCTCAGGGAGGTGTACTTTCGCCGCTTCTAAGGGTTTTAACGGTAAACAAGCTGTTACGACTCATGGAAGAGCGAGGACATCATGTGATCGCCTATGCGGACGATGTCGTCATAATAAACAGAGGCAAATTTCCGCAAACTCTATGCAACTTAATGCAGGATGCGTGAGCCACACTCGCAGAGTGGACAGCTGGGTGTGGCCTTGGGGTCAACCCAACAAAAACAGAACTTCTGATGTTTACCAGGAAATATAAAGTTCCGGATTTGATTCCCTCTCGTTTAAATAGCTTAGTACTAGAATTTAGCGACACAGCTGAATATCTTAGTATAGTACTTGACAAAAAACTATACTGGAACGAAAATATACTTGAACGGGTCAAAAAGGCGACCACAGCGCTGTACTCGTGCAAGCGTGCCATTGGCCGGAAGTGGGGCTTCTCCCCTCAAATTATACTCATACTCCCCCCATACTACTCTACGGAGTCTTAGTCTGGTGGCCGGTCTTGGGTAAACACTCCGTTCTTAGGACTCTTCATAAAGTACAACGCAGTGCTAGCTTATGCATGAGCGGCGCTTTGCGTACTACTCCTACAGATGCCCTTAACATTATGTTACACCTTATACCCCTAGATCTAGCAGCCAGAGAAATAGCTAGTAATACTGCTATTAGGCTAAGAGAAACTGCTACATTTCTTAAAGGCTCCAATGGTCAGTCGGCTATACTAAGCAGTCAAATAGCGACACCAACAAATATTGATTACTGCATACACACTTTAGCCTTTGATACTATGTATGAGGTCATAATACCAAGTCGTTTGGATTGGAACTCACTCCCCCCATGGCAAACCAAACGCCATTAACATCTACACAGATGGCTCAAAATTGGAAAGCCAGGTGGGAGGAGGAGTTTTCAGTACAGACCTAGGTATAGAAAGGTCCTTTCGTCTTCCCGACCATTGTAGCGTCTTTCAGGCAGAGGTTGTAGCTATCCAGGAGGCTACCAACCATTTAAGAGAACTCGTGGTAAAGGAAGGAAATGTATTTATCTTTTGAGACAGTCAAGCTGCATTAAATGCTCTTTACGATAATACGAACAATACTAAAACATTTACTGAGTGCCGCAAATCTCTGAATGAGATGGCTCAGCACTTTAAAATACGTCTTATGTAGGTGCCTGGACACCGCAACATTGAAGGCAACGAAATAGCTGACAGGCTCGCTAGACTTGGCACTACCGTCCAGCTCCTACCGGATAGGAGCCTTTTGCGACATGTAAATTTAAAATAAGGGAAACTACCTACAAGATGGCCACAAACCGATGGAAATCAAAACACAACTGTGAAATCTCTAGGCTTACTTGGCCCACTCTTAACTTCAAAAGAACCTTAACGCTGTTGCGTACAGCCAGACAGAGCGCCTTCCTACTCGTAGGAATTCTCAAACGACACTGTCTCATAGGCAGACATGCCGTGATTCTTGGTATCAACCATAACGACTACTGTAGAAGCTGTTGCTCAGTCGATGAAGAAGAAAGCGTTCAGCATCTTCTCCGCCACTGTCCAGCGCTCAGTAGGAGATGATTCGCCACCCTTGATCAGCATTTTCTACCTAACATTTCAGCCGTCTCTGTGTTCAAGATTGTGCTACTTTCTAAGTGGTTCAAAAGGGAAGACCCACCCTGTCCAATACTGTCTAAAAGTAAAAAAAAAAAATTAGGGGTTATATGGTATCACAACGGGCCTTTTTTGGCCTAAGTGAAGAAGCTTCACCTCTTCCACCATCGCCAACTAACCTAACCTATACCTTTGATAGTTGGGCCAACGTCATTTACAACTAAAAATGGTCTGCCATCCACTGTGCAAAACGCAGGCATCTTCAATTTCAGCTTAACAAAAGAGGTTAAAAAAACAATTCCCGGAAAATACTTGTTTTTGATCGAGGCATCGCGTACTTTAAAAATGTTAGGCTAACAGAAGTGTTCACAAGCAAACTTATCAAGAATCTAAACGCGAATAAAAATTATTTTGTAAAGATCACAGCGCTACTTGTCAAGTTACCGGCGTTACAAGCTGACAAGCTGTCAAGAAGACGGCGTGCCAGAAACATTTCTCTTTCACACATATACACATACTTATGTGTTTACACGTTTATAGCTTTCTTTTTCATTCACAACCAAAGAAAGAGAGTAACTTGAAAAAGGCGATCGCGCAAACCACAACCATATGTTTGAATATTTACGTTTTCATACGAACCAATATAATACAAGTATAATAAAAACAAGAAAGAAAGTCGGTCAAGCCCGACTATAACATACTCTGTACCCTTAACGTCGCAGCTCGCATTTGCTCACGAGTTATACGCGCTCATCTCTAAGTTTCACTCTCTCTCTCTCTCTCTCTCGCTAAGATTGCCGTTCAATAGAATGCTGTGGTGATAGGTGGGGTGGGTGGGGGATGTTAACTGACCGTTTTTTGCTCATAACTTGAGTATGGTTCATCCGATCTTTATCATTCCTTCAGCAAATCGATAAATAATTTTGTTTACAAGGTATCTCTAGAAGGTACGAACGATCTATCTTCAAAACTGTAGGAGATATGACGTTTTTTCCAAATTGCGGGGGCGGGAGGGGGCGTGGCAAAAATTGAAAATAAACTTGATCTGCCTGCAAGTATAAGAAATATATGTCCCATACATGTCAAACCTCTATCTCTTACCATCTCTGAGATCTCTTCGTTCATACGGACGGACGGAGACGGACGGACGGACGGACGGACGGACGGACGGACAGACGGACGGACGGACGGACAGACGGACATGGCTATATCGACTCGGCTGTTGATGCTGATCAAGAATATATATACTTTATAGGGTCGGAAACGATTCCTTCTCCCTGTTACATACTTTTGCACAAACTTAATATACTCTATGTACCTTCGGTACAGAGTATAAATATAAGGAAAGTAAAGATTTTGGTTAGCTGCTTTGTATCTTTCTCGTTCGCTCTCTGTACTTTGTGCCCATAAGCAAAAATGAGTCGAAAAATAAATAAGCAGCCAATTTTTAGTGAATAAATACTTGTGTATGTAAAATGTTCAGGGTACCTAGATTCAAAATTAACACATATATTTGTTTCTGTTTCGGTACTGATAACCGGTTATGTTAATAAAGGTTATTCCCACCCGACACATAAGCGAAGGTTCGCTTCAAGCGAAAGTTTCGCGAAGAACATTATTCGTATTTTGTTTAGTTTTAGCGAAACTCTTTGTGAGTTCCCTTTTACTTTGCTTCTCTCTCCAGCAGGTAGAAAATTACGCAGCGTCGCCGTTGTTTGACTTTGCATTTTCAGTATTTATTTGAAGGCCTTATACTTAGGCCGGCGTCAAACTGCCGAGCGTTAATCAATTAATCGGTAAACAATTATTGTTTTATGTAGTTTAAGGGTTCATGATTGTATTGTCTTAAGTGTTATTGTGTATTTGTTAATTTTTTTAGTGTTGAAATTATGCCAAACAAAAGGAAGCAACTGCTTTTTATATGCAAAGCAAATCATTTTTCATTAAGAAAATAGAATGCGTGGAAGCAGCTACAATGGGAGACAAGGCAATGAATTAAAATAAATATAATTTTTTAAAATGTATAATCAATTCTAGTTTTATTAGAAAACTAATTTTAGAGTGAAACGAGTGAAAATGAAACTCGTTAAACTTTCGCTTCAATATTTGCGCGCGAATTCGATGCAATGTTCGCTTACGTATGTTTGCCTGCCACAAACTGAGCGACACAAGTATCATATGCGAATGTCTGGCGAATTCGTAAACGAAAGTTTTGTTCGCTTTTCATTCGCTTTGAGTTTCGCTCGCGAATTCGCGCGCGATTTTTTGGTCGGGTGGGTAGGGTTACGGTTATAAGAAATAGTTTTTTTCGGTTACGGGTACGGTTTCGGTTACAAATTTTAAAGTGTTTTTAGCGGTTAAAGGTTACGGTTTCGGTTAAAGTTTTAATCTCTGCCATATACATATGGTAAGCGATGTTTTTTGTTTTGTTTATGGTTTTTATTTATTTTCGATTTACACGGGTTTTATTTCACGCTTCTGTTCGTCTCTTGTTAACAATTTCGATTTGTTAAAAATACCTTATTAATACTTATCGATATATTTGACATAATTCCAATTTGGTGGTAGCTTGCAATTAATAATCCAATATTTTAATTACATTTCCAACTATTTCAAATTTCTTCAGCATACTTTAAAGTTTGTATTTTGATTTCAAGAATGATTCATATTCAAAAAGTTTCCCTCTGCCTTTTTTCTGTAAGGTTTTGCCCAAATTTTGATTTGTACTTTTCTGTAGTCATAAAAATAAAAAATAAATCATAAAAATTATCCCACGAAAAGTGATTTGCAAAAAACCACAAAAAAAAAACAATCTTAGATCTACAGCAGCTCGCTAGCGTGCACTTCTGCTGTCAACTGTTTGTTTAACAATTGTGCAAAAATTTATTTAATAATAATTTATGCAGCAATAAAAACTGATTGTTGCTGCAATTGTTAATTTAATTGTTCAGTTTTTATGTTATTAGCCAAATTTGCATAATTGAAGCAAACATTTTTAATAGAGTTTAAAGTAAAAAAGAAAAGCCTAATTGTTCAATTTGATTATCAAGTGAAAGTGTCCAGGAGGAGGCATGAAAAGTGCCGACTGACTGAAGAAACATCATTCAAAGTTGCCTTTTCTTAGCTTTTATTACATATGCGACGCGACAGCCAGACAAAAGCACAGACGACACACACATACACACGCAGAGAACGTAAGAATGCAGCGGCATACGGAGACGAGCATGACCTACCCCAAGGCAAAAATTATTATTTTTTTTTTCCTTTATATGACTTTTTTTTTCTTTATTATGAGTCTCGCCAGTGCTTGGGCTGGGCTCATCGTTGCATATTTGCCTTTCTGGCATTATTACATACCAAAATGAAGCAGTAAAATGTATATACACACATATGTATGCGAGTATGTATATAGCGACCGTTCAAGTTCCAAAACAGTTTCACATTGTTTCAAAATGCAGCGAGTCATAAATGAGTAATACGGGCATAAAACACACACAAAGTTTGTGGAACAAAAGGCGAGGGAAATTATTGTGTGCCTAGTGCCTCAATATGGAGGTAAACACGTTTTTCGAGGCCTGCGAATCCGGATGAAATTTGTTGATAATTTCATTTAGGCAAAAATGCGATTCAAAAAGTTTGTGATGCCAACTGGTACTGAACCTAACCGAAATTTTGGAATTTTCAACAAAAAAAGAAAACTTAACTAAATACATAAGCGTCTATTTACCAACGGTTTTGGTAACGTTGCAGACGTGATTTTTCCCAGGGATAATAAAAAAAAACATAGATGGAAATAGTTTGAAAGGAAATTTTCTGTAACAATGAAAAACAATTTTATGACATCCCATGACTGGCGATGCCGGTATAGTCTCAGGAGTCTGTCTAGCTACGTTTTAGACGGAAACAAGCTGATGACCATTCACAAAAAATTCGGAATCGAATCTTATCCTGCGAATCACCTGCTTTATAAAATATTTGAAAAATGTTTGCACACCAAAATTTAAAACGAAACTTTTGCGAACATAAAAAATACTAAAAAAAAAATAGAGGAAAGCTAACTTCGGCTCGACCGAAGTTTATATACCCTTGTAGCTTGATGGCGCCACTACTTGGAGCATTTGCTTCCCAGTTTGTTATATGGCAGCTATACGATATATTCATCCGATTTTGACCGAACTCCCTAAAATTGTGTGGAAACTGATAATATTCACAACTGGAAGGTATAAAGACGCTACCATTGAAAACAAAAAAAGTTTTTCTCACTAGAACTACTTTTTCGACCGATAGTTCCCATGGCAGCTATATGCTATAGTCATACGATTTGGATCAAACTTTGTAGAATTGTGTAGTAGCATATAATATTGATTAGTGACAAGTTTGGGAGCGATAGGATTGAAAACAAAAAATTTTTTCATGCTTAAACTTTTTCTCAGATATATCTTTTGTATGGCAGCTATATATGTCCGATTTTCATAAAACTTGGTGGAATTATGTAAAAGCATAGAAAACTTATAAATACGAGGATTGGGGACGTTTGCGTTGAAGACAACAAAGTTTTTCTCACTAAAACTAATTTTTCGACCGATAATTCCTATGGCAGCTATATGATATAGTCATCCGATCCGGCCGATTCCGACAAATGTGCAGCGTATTTGTACCAAAAGGCTTCGTGCAAAGTTTGGTTAAGATAGCTTTAAAACTGACGGAGGAGATATCATAGAAACAGACGGACAGACGGACATGGCTATATCAACTCAGCTCATCATGCTGATCAAGAATATATATACTTTGTGTGGTCGGATATGCTTCCTTCTATGCGTTACAAACATCTGGACAATTGTAATATACCCTCTACAAGGGTATAAAAACAACAAAAAAAAAAGTCCATTGAGAATCTTATATTTCCAGCCCTTTCTTTTGGTGTCTTCAACAAGAAAGGTCACACTGGCTGTTGTTGACATCTGATTAAGTTCAACATTTGAAAGTAAAAAAGCAGTTTCTTTGGAGGTGTTGATCGGTCAAAGAGAGCTCCGTGTTTTGCCTTTTTCAAGGCAACGCGTACCGCCACCATCTTGGGGTCAGCCATTTTGGCAAAATTGAGTAAAACTTCAACCACTATTGTATCTGGTCAATGCATCTATAAAACTGCGACCAACTAAACGTCACCCTTGTGGTGACAAAAGCACAAAAAATCAAAAAGAAAGTAAAAAAGTAATATGTTTTAATAGGGTGACAGGATGATTAGGTTAAATAGGATGCTCAAATGAGGTCGTGATTAACTATAAACCTTATAGCCCATTGTGATGCCTAATAGTGGGTTAAAAAGGAGTATGTTGGATGGGCTGGGGGGAGCCAGATCCTCTAGGCACAGTCCGTCAGGTCATCAAAGAATTGGTATACAAGGTACTATGTGCGTAATCAGGTCTGATGTTTTTAGTGCATAGAAGAAAGCACATCCTTATTTGAACATGTCCGTTGTGGCTTGGCTAGCCAAATGTCTGCGCGAGTATTAATCAACTTGCTTTTTTCAACGAAAAAATTTAAAAATTTTGGTTTAGAAATATATATAATATACATAATAAAAAAATGCATTTTTATCATTGAAATAAATAAATAGTTTAATTGCAAGATACATTAAGTAAATTTGTGTAGCTAAATAAGTAATCAAAAATAACCATCACAGCAATTTGCTCTCCAGCGACAATATTGTTTCTATCAAAATCAATTCTGCTGGCTGCTCTGCCTTCAGCAGCAATATATTGTGCGGCGAATTCAACAACTGTCTATCTCGCTCTTACCCATTTCGATTCCCATAATAGCAAAATTACTGCTAAAAATTGTCGGTAAAAATTGAAGGTGTCATTTCAGCCTCATCGATGTTTCGTTTAACGATATAACATTACAAATTTTTTGTGGATAGTAGCCCCTCCCAAAATTCCTGCAAGTTAAATTAAATACATGATATTTTAAGGCTCTGTAAAAGTTTTAAGTATCCTATCCTACGGAAGGATTAGAACGAGCACTGCTAATGGTGCTTTCAAATAGAAGTGATTCAATATTTTTATGGATTAGCGAGTTTCGCTGACTCGAGGTTCGAAAAAGTTTCCAAAAAGAGCCGTACTGTTTCATGAACCACCCGGCTCAATCGTCAGTAGGCTTTTTGCTAAAGAATGCATGATTGCCAACTGCCTCTCCTTACAAGCATTGCCGTAATCAGTTGGGAACTGCAAAAAGCAATGAAAGCCAAAACAAACAAGCAATAAATGCATTCATCTCTTTGGTTATTATTATGCTTAAGTTTTTAGGCTGAACTTTCTAAGTGCAAAAGCTTGAAGATTTTGAGTGAGCTTAGAAACTGCCCGTTAAATTTGAATGCAAGTATTAAAAAGAGATTGCGTTGTTTCTTGAAACTTTTGTTAGTTTCGCTTACAAAACAAGAGGTATGAGGATTTTATAAGGCTTTAGGAAATAACGATATATCGATATATTTACATTTTGTGAACTCGATATATGAAACATCGACTTTTTAAATTTTGATTCTGAAATTATCGATTTTAATATTTTGGAAAATATTATTATTATTTATTATTATATATATCGAAATATGGATATAATAATCGAGGGTTTTTCTGAGGCAATATGTCGAATATCGAATAGTTTTTGGTGAAATTTATCGCTAATATTTTTCTTGGCCATAAAAAGAGGGCATCTTTTCTCAATCCCCCCCATTAATATAAATTCATGAATAAGTTTTCACAACTGCTTTTGCTATAAATAAAATAAAGTACTGATCTTTTGTTACAAACTTATAAAAATAAATTAAATCTATATTTTTTGTAGTTTTGGAGGTCAAATGACACCTTAATAACCTCCTGCTCAATGTAAACAAGTGTCAATTTTTGGAAAATATCCATTATTTTTACAACAAAATATGAATATTGTAATGACACTTTTTCAATATCGAAAAATTATCGATATAGATAATTTTATTATTCCTCAGCGTAACGAATGAATGTATTAAAGACCTTACTAAGTCCTCTTATTCAAAAGTCTAACACCACCTAAATCTATATTTTTTATTTAGTTTAAAACAACTTGATTAACAACTTTAATTAACAACAACTCTTAAGCAGGTTCTAAAACATTCCATTTCAAAACTAAGAAAAATATTAACAATCGTTTCGTTAGTGTTAAGCTATAAAAAAAAAAATAGTGTTTTCAAAAAGACATAAAACCAATTTTAAATTTGTTAGCTTGCGGCATGAACATAAATAACTCAATTAACAAACGGCACATAAAACCAAAAAACAATTTCCTCTCTTCCAAAAACCAATCAAAGAAAAGGCAAACTTTAACACTTTATCTAGGCTTCACTGCCACCAGCAGCAGCAGCAGTTGCAGCAGCCCGCACCTGAGCAAAGTAGAAATTAATTAAAAGTTTGCTACTTAATTTGACAAACTAAACACAACAATAGCAAACATCAACATCAACACCAACAATAACAATTAAAAGTACTCTTTAAGCCTTCATTTTCGAGTCTTGTCTGCAATTAAAATGAGAAACTTGATTCGTTTGTTATTTTTGTTGCCACTAATTGTCATTGACAAAAGTGAAAGTGAGCGAGCATATTTTGTAGTGTAGTGTAAATGAAGCACTTTAATAAGTTTTGCACTTGGTCTCCAGGCCACAAACTTGCATTTGGGGCCTATGAAATAGTTTGTGTGTTTTTTGGGGGGTTTTCATCAGTTGTGCATCTAGCCATGAAATATGGAACAACTCTATTTCATTGTCAGCTCGATGAAAAACCGGGTTCGGAGCAAAAAAAAAAAAAACACATTACAAACTAGAAAATGAAAGTGAAAGTAGGCCAAACTCATCAGCGTGGCCGAAGCCGACTGTGTGTGTGTGTATTTGTCTGGTGTAGGCCTAACTATAATAATACAAAATACAAAAAAAAAAAACTCTTTTACTCCATGTCTAACGGTGGCTTTGTTTCATCGAGGGATTTTTCGACTTTGCTTCACTTTCGTTTTCATTTACAGCTTTGCTCAAGAAAAGTGAAAATAGATGCGGTGAAAAGTGGGAAAGTGAGTTTCGTGTGCATTATGAAATCCATTAAGAGAAGAAATAGACTTGGTTATGTAAGGTTGAGTTGGGTCAGGTTAGGTACGACCTTTCTGAATTTTAAGTAAAATGTTGAGATTAAAATTATGATAAAGTGAAGTTGCTCAACCGTTTGGTGATCGCTTTATCAGCAGAGGAAAACTAAGCAGATGCTGCTTTTGCAGAATAGAAGATTTGAAAGATTCTCTTCATTTTGTTTCTACTCCGAAAAAAAATCCAAATGCTACAAAGAGTTAGCAAACGAATAAGGCCCCTTAAAAGATTGCAGCTGTGCTGAGTACGTCACCTACTCAGCTATTTATTATCAGATCTTTATGAAAATTTCAGAGATTAGAAGAGATATTGGGCTCATAAATGACAGACTTAAATTTTTATTGCGGGAGCGGGAAAATATATAATTTAGTAATGTAAGGTAAATTATATCACTTTTTTTTAAATTTCACGCTTGATTTTCACCTTCACCAATCTCCAACCAGCTAAAGCGCCTGAGTCCCATCAAATAAAAAAAACACCTCTGGGTGCACATAAAACCATAAAATCTGCCATATAAATCTGAACTTGCAACTAATATAAAAAGTAATAAAATCAATTTCAATCAAAATACCAAAAGAAAAATACCAAACAACAACTTGAAAAATTATGAGTCGTTGAAACCAAAGAAAATGCCACAAAAAAAAGCCCAAAAGTAAATTGCTTGCTCATAAATCAAATGCCGAAATATGCGAAAAATGTGTGTAGGGAAACCGAAAAATAAGGGAATGCAGCAAGAGGGTAAACCCTAAGCGAAGGTGTTGTTGTTGTTGCTTTTGTCGTCCAGTTTTGCGTGACTCGATTTGAAGACAAATGTTATAAATAGAGCAGAGCAGATCTCAGTGAGATACATACTTTGGATGGAACGTGTGTGCAATTAATGATTTGTTTGGTCGGGCCAAACAGGCGTGATGTCGCAATATTCAATGAGCTTCTAATGACTGGCACATGAGCTGCGTTTTGTACAGTTAGATACGAGTGTAGTCATGTGTATGGAGCAAATATATTGAAAATTTCTAGTCTAGAGGCTCCAGGCGGAGTGTGACAAAATGCGGGAGGGAGTGCGCAGGGAGGCATGTGATGAATGGGGTTTTTTCCATTTGGCTCAAAAACTTATTGGCAAGAGGCTAAAAGATGGGAGTAGGAGGCAAAACATTGCTGTACTAAATAGTTTAATAATATTATTGAAAGAATAAGAGGGCTGACTCTTAATTAGTTAAAACAAAATTTGGGGACAAAGTTTCGTATAAACTTATCCCGTTCAATCAATCAATTAAAATTTGTATATTATAAGTAAATATTTATTTATTATTCAGTACGAAGTTCGTAAATAAGACTATCAACAATAAGTGTTCTAAGTCGAAAGGTTTACCACCGAAAAAAGTCTAACTAAACTGATTTGATTCTCGACATTCGGATTGAAATTTCAAGTACAAGTCGCACTTGATTCTACTTGAAACAAGTTCAAACGGATTGGAACAATCCTAAAATTAGTGTATCAATTCGAAAAAGCTCATTTCAAGAACGGATCATACTTTAAATTTAAATAATCTTGCATCAAGATTAAAGTAAGTACGGAATTCCAATGGAAAAGCGAAATTAGAAATTAATAGTCAGTCAGTGACACATACACAACTTCTACTGTCAACTTAGGAGTTTTTTGCACTTATGCTGCCTTGGAATTCCCGATCAGTTATAGCACTTCGGCCATGATAAGGTAGCTGCTGAATTGCAGCTAGATGATGGGCCAAGTCTATTAAAGATAGGATCGAAAGATGTGGTGTGGTTAGTGTCCTTATGACCTCGAGCTGGCTAGAACATCTTCTTCTTCTAGTAGTCCCAAGTGGGCCATAGGGCTAGAACATGCTAGCTTGAAAATCAAAAATAGAGCAAAGTTAACTTCGGCTCGACCGATGTTTATACACCCTTGTAGCTGGTATAATTTATATAAATTAAGGTTTAAAATGATTTTCGTCGAACATTCTTAGCTGAGCTATTTCCCAAAATCAGCAAAAGATGGCGCCACTACTTTGCCCATTTGCTTGCCAGTTTGTTATAAGGCAGCTATACGATATATTCATCAGATTTTGACCAAACTCCCTAAAGTTGTGTGGGAACTGATAATATTCATAACTGAAAAGTACAAAGACGCTACCATTGAAAACAAAAAAGTTTTTCTCACTAGAACTACATTTTCGACCGATTGTTCCTACGGCAGCTATTTGCTATAGTCAACCGATTTGAACCAAACTTGGCAGAATTTTGGGGTAGCATATAAAACTGGCCATTAACAAGTGCGGGAGCGACAGCATTGATAACAAAAAAGTTTTTCCTACTAAGACTTTTTTCACAACTGTATATTGTATGGCAGCTATACTATAAAGTTGACCGATTTTCATCAAACTTGGTAGAACTATGTAAAAGCATAGAAAACTTTTAAATACGAGGTTTGGGGGCGTATGCATTGGAAACAAAAAAGTTTTTCTAACTAAAACTACTTTTTCGACCGATAGTTCCTATGGCAGCTATATGATATAGTCATCCGATCCTGCCGGCTCCGACAAATGTGCAGCGTCTTTGTATCAAAAGACTTCGTGCAAAGCTTGGTTAAGATAGCTTTAAGTCTGATGGAGGAGATAGCATAGAAATTAAGCTCAATTTTTTATTTTATTGTATTTTTGCACCAAGCCGATTTCGAGATTAAATCAAGTATGAATTAGGAGGTCGGAGTCGACTGTAGTTGTACGGTCGGCTCAAGCAGCTCACGAACTTCCGACTCTATAAAACGAGTCAAGTGTCCTCTGGGTAGCCACGAACTCTGGTTCGTGGTAAGTTAACCGTGAGATTGCGAATTAAGAAGACGAATTGGCTTTAGTGCGTCTTCGGTTAGTAGGCTGAGAAATCGCTGATGCTTGATTACTATAGGGCCTGGACTCTAAGATGGCACCCCATCACCAGGATAGGGGAGTAGGGCCAGCGACCCAACTCTGAGCAAGCCTTAGCTACTGTAACATCAACCCAGCCTCAGATACAAAAACCCCCCCCTGATGACGACCTTTAAATATTTCAAAATCAGTCTTTTCAAGTACAATGTAATGCCAGTGCTCCTATACAGTTCTTCCACTTGGAAAATGACAACTTCCATAGTGTTAAAACTCCAAACATTTGTAAACCGTTGCCTGCGCCGCATATTCCGTATATTCTGGCCTGACAGAATACGGAATTCCGAGCTACTCAGACGAGCGAATATATATGGCGAGTGTCGGCACGATAATACGCAGAATGAAATGGAGTTGGATATGACACACATTGCGGAAAAATGAGAACAACAGCGCAAGGAAGGCAATGGAGGGGAACCCGTTGGACGAAGTCGGGCGGACACCAGGCAGACCCAAAGAAACTTGGAGGAGGACTGTCATTAGAGAGACGGAAGCAAGCGACAACTAACAACAGAGTTCGCTGGAGAGGAGAAGTTGATGCCCTTTGTCCCACTCGGGATTGGAACTTGAAGAAGATGAATATCGAGCATAAGTCAATGTCGGCCCTTCTTAATTAGATCCGGCTGAGGGATCAAGTCGAATTCGAAAAACAAGATAATATAAATCCCGTGTGTTGTGGAAATATGTCTATATCGAGCTGAAGTCAAACTCTTTCGAGGAGTCAGGATCAAGACTCTCGTACTTGCTTTGGAGATAGTCCGGGATTGATCGAATTCTGACATCGTTTGGGATTGATTCAAATTTATAGCCTATTTCCAGTTTTAGGAAGTACCTAGGTACATACTTAGATACATATTTTGTGTACCTTTTACCTTACCTCGATATTTTTAAATTCCAGTACCTTTTACCTTACCTAGATCCAAATTTTCAATACCTTGTCAAAAAGTAAGGTATAAGGTACTTTAATATGAATGAGAATTTAATTTCAAATTATAGTCTGAATGGGAAACTAATCTAATTTATTCACTCTATAAATTTGATTGTCGATGTGACTATTAAAATTACATACTCTTGAGCTAATTACTATGTTGATCCTTAATACGCTTTAAGTCAAGGAAATACAGAAAGCTGTCGCACAACTAGCATGAAAATAAGGTACATGAACTAGGTTTTGAATGGTTTCAAAATGCGATTGCTATTCAGAGTTGATTATAAATGACAGCATTAACACACAACAATATTCTAGGACCCTATCACCAGTAGACTTTACTATCAGCTTTAATAATTAGGTCGCTAATTTTACTATTTAAGAAGTTTTAAAAACTTGTCCATATCGCTTTACTTCCTATGTATCTAGGCCAAGACCAAGATGAAATACGTAGACGAAGATTAAATTTGTAGTTAAAGCCATTTGTGAAGTTGACCCGAGTGTGGAACTTAATGATTAATGTTAATTTTTAAAAATATATATCGTAAATTTTGTCGAAAATTCAAATAATAGGAATTCTAGCCTAAATAGACGGAAAGAAAAAAAAACAAGAAAGAAAGTCGGTCAAGCCCGACTATAACATACTCTGTACCCTTAACGTCGCAGCTCGCATTTGCTCACGAGCTATACGCGCTCATCTCTAAGTTTCACTCTCTCTCTCTCTCTCTCTCTCACTAAGATTGCCGTTCAATAGAATGCTGTGGTGATGGGTGGGGCGGTGGGGGTGTTTACTGGCCGTTTTTTGCTCATAACTTGAGTATCGTTCATCCGATCTTTATCATTCCTTCTGCAAATCGATAAATAATTTTGTGTACAAGGTATCTCTAGAAGGTACAAGCGATCTATCTTCAAAACTGTAGGAGATATGACGTTTTTTCCAAATTGCGGGGGCTGGAGGGGGCGTGGCAAAAATTGAAAATAAACTTGATCTGCCTGCAAGAATAAGAAATATATGTCCCATACATGTCAAACCTCTATCTCTTACCATCTCTGAGATATCTTCGTTCATACGGACAGACAGACGGACAGACGGACGGCCGGACAGACGGACATGGCTATATCGAATCGGCTGTTGATGCTGATCAAGAATATATATACTTTATAGGGTCGGAAACGATTCCTTCTCCCTGTTACATACTTTTGCACAAACTTAATATACTCTATGTACCTTCGGTACAGAGTATAAAAATACATTTTTCTGACTTAAAACTAAAAAAAAGTGTATGTCCCTCTAGAATTTTTGGGAGTCGCGGATTTGTTTTACTGATTTCTAAGAATCTTTTGTTCATTTTCCGTACACTTTTGTTGAAATTTCGAGGAAACCTCAAAGTTTTGGTTGGATAGTTCACGTCATTCAGTTCACAACATTTTCGGGTAGGTGGTGTTGGATAAACCATGCATTAAAAGGCATTTAAAAAATACCTTTTTTGTTCATTTACCTTTACCTAGGTACGGGAAATTTCGTATACCTTTTACCTTACCTAGGTATATTTTTTGATATTTACCTTATACCTTACCTAGGTAAGAAAAATCAGTACCTTTCCAAGTTTTGAAATGACAAGAAATGATGAAAATGATATCACTTCTTCCATAAGATTTGCCTTTTCATTTTGCCCTTAATTTCTGTCATTTCTTAATAATGATGGCATTCCCCAAGAAGGAAGTTGGTATTTTTTAAAAAAGAACTCCCTACTCTCTGGCACTACTCGTTACTTTCTGAAAACCAATAAACTGTTGATTTGAATTTAAAAAGTAGGCGCAATTTTGTTTATAATATAAATTAGTCAAAAAAAACGTTGTGTATTTAGCTTTCTGCTGATAATTCAGGGCGATAACAATGCGTTCGCCTCGCGTAATTGCTTTCCTGACGGGTATGTCCTTTTTTGGCTAAATATTTCAAAAAGTCCGCGTGAGTTTAAAAGTGGCGCCTGTTATTTTAATCAAACCATTCAGCTGTTTTTGTCAACGTGGCATTGTGAATGTCAAAAAGATGACGATTTGTCAATGGAAACTGCAAAATTTAAAGAAATGATGCCAGTGGAAATGGGCTTTTAGTTCGGAAATCTTGGATTTTTTTTTTTCTGTGTATGAACCTTTTTTTCCGATCAGTAGACGCAAGAAATTAAAAATTTCTTATAATAAAATCTCAAAAACTTAATTTTTTTTTTATTTTATTCTCTTTTCAAGTTTTGATTTGCTCATCCCTTGTTGTACGGTGGCTTGACCTGCATTTACTCCCCAATTTGAACATCAAATTATATATTTTAACTCGCACACCTAGTCGTAAGCTTAAATTACAGCCTTTGAGTCAGTTCAGGTGATTTTGAAAAATTTCTTAGGGCCAACTACTATCTCTTAGTCTAATGTAATCTTTAAAAACACATTCTACGTAGTTTAAAATGTGTATTATTTACGACTAGCCAAAAACTTGGTCCGTTGGATTTTCGTATCTATAAAAAATTTAAAGCAATTTGCAAAGCATACACACACACAAAAAATACCATGAGGGAAAAAAGAATGGAATGAACAAGAGAAGCATGTAATAACATAAGCGAAAATTATTTTTCTAACAAGAAAGAAAAAGCTCGCCAAGTGCAATGGCGCGTTGTCTGCATATAAATTATATCGTAGTGGGAGGAAGAAGGGTGTCAGAGTCCAACTATGACAGAGAGACCATCTTAAAAGCGTCTGATAAGGATAAAAATAAAATGCAATAATTTTTTGTGGACAACAAAGCGAAAAAAGTCATAAAAAAAAAAACAAAAACTTTCCTTAGGGCGTCAACGAGACGAGCTTGAGTTTGCTTAAAGCTAAGTAGATGATGCTGAAAATAAATTTGATTTCTTTGCCACACCCTAACAGCCCAATTAGGGCGAAAAAAAAAAGCAAATCAGAGTTAAAATTCACTCAAAAATCCAAATAACAGCCTATTGCAAAGTCAGTCTCAGTCACTCGCATTGATTGTTATGTAAGCGGCTTATAATTTCTTTTAAGAGATAGAAAACTGATTTCATTTGTTGTTGTTGTTGTTGGGCGTTGCCAAGTGTCTATGGTTGTTTTGGTGTGGGAGGTTATCGCTGTTGCCAAATGGAAAATGTATGTTTTATAGGCGCTTAAAAAACAAGTAAATTTTAAAGTAGCAATTTTCTTGCTAAGCATTTAGTGGTCAAGAAGAGTTGTGTGTTTGAGTATAGAGATTAATTTTGATATAAAACTAATGCAACTAAACAAAAAGTGACAAACCAAGCAACTATTATTTCACACCTTTTGAGGTTTCTCTTTAAATATTTGATGAATTGAATTGCCAACCACAAAACGACCATTAATAATGTAAAAGTGCCAAGACAAAACCTATGGGTTCTCAAACACCTGGTCTTAATTTTAGCAAATGGTGCCAATTGCTACGAGTTAATGGCTTAACTAAAATATTGATGCATATTGTGTGTGAACTCTGACAAATGCCTGGGGGTAATTAGCCCAAAGTGTGTTCCTTTTCATCTCATTTTTTTTTTTGTCTGGCCCATGTCTGCGACTTGACTGCGAAAGGAGATCACATTCCATAAACAACAATTGGGCCAAAAACTGTTTAGGTAAGCAGCATGTAATTAATATTCTGATATATACGAATATATATAAGTGGGCGGGTAGGTTCGATTTCAATTTACGTTGAATGAGTATGTATATTTTTCTCACCATACATATAGAAGTAAGAACAAGCATAAAGACATAGACGGATTATATATCAAACTTGATTTTTGTAATAAACAGAATCAATGTTGGGCTGATGAGTGGGATGATTGGGTGATTGACATGTTATGGAGGAGCAGCAGGTGCTAGAGAAGCAGATTCTTTGAGAGTCATTTGTTGAGTTATTACATCAATTGTTGTTGTACCAAAGTTGATATATATTAAACATTTCAAAAATTTGAATACAAAATCTTTTACTCATTTTTCTAAAACGGAATACGACTAATATGGTGAATTCAAAAGGTTAACATTTGTTCTTAAGAATGGAATGCTTAATGACCTGAAGTGCATTTGAAAAGCCAGGCGTCGGTAATGTGTGACGAAAAGTCTGCAGAATTGAAATCACTGCTATAATATTTGTGACAACATGCCATATGTATTTCAGCCAATGAGCTTTAAAGCTCTGTTTTCTGTGCTTTTAATTGCTAAGTCGGTAGCGGTCGATTAAAACAATCAAAGCAAAGAACAGAAGCTTTTGAAAGCTTTATGCAGGTTTTTAGAGGGAAGCTTGCCGTAGCAGCAAGTGGGTTGTGTGATTGTGGGTGTGGAGTGGGTGGCAAGAGGTGTTAACATTGACTCAACAGTGATTTAACAGTGCCTTGACAGTGACTTGACAGTGAGTTAACAGTTAAATTTACAATCAGACTTATCGTAGTAAAGGGCTTCGCTCGCACTGGGCGTCCCATGACACCCACTCCTTTTTGTATATGTATTCGAATATTTTCACAGTTGCCAGTGGCAACTGGTCTGCTCACTTTGCCGGATTCTTCTATAAAGCTTTATTTTTCTTTCCGAAATTTATTTTAAATCAAACACAATTCGAAAATAAAATACTTAAAATTAACTTTCGTTATAATATTAACTTCCCTTGTTCTCCCCCAACCAAATTCTACTTACCCTGCATTTTCGGCTGCAGCAATTGACATCTGTTGTTGGGGCTCATCTGTTAGCTGCAGCGTTAGATGTGCCCGTCGTTGTGCTTGTAGTCGTTGATTTTGATGTCTAACCGTGGGCTACACTTCACATAAAGAAAACCCGCACGAAAACGTAAATGAAACACTGCAATAGAAGAAGAACATAAAGAACAAAAATGTTATTAACATTTTCTAGTATTATTTTGAACAAAACGACAGGCTTGACTTAAGTTGCTCACACTCGAGCAACACACAGAGAAAAATATGCGCTGGCAAAACCAAATGCCAGCTGGCCACTTGAAGACTCAAGTTACAAGAAACACTTGGAAGGGGGGGGGACAAGCCCCGCTTTCTCATCATCATCATCATCATCATCAGCATCAAACCTTGGCTAACCTAAGGCAGTCCAAGCGAAATGAGTAAAAGGCGCCAAGTGTGTGAGGTGGATGTACATATATGTATGTAGGGGGAGGAGGGGGGGTGTTGAAAGGCTAAGGAACCAAGAGGCCTCTTTTGTGATGCCGTAGGCAAAGTGCAAGCTTTTATTTTTTTTGGCAAAGGTTTAAGTTTAAATGTATCTTAGAAATGATGAAAGCAAAAAAGAAAGGGTTAAAGATGACAGATAAAACTAAATATTAAATTTCCAGTTCTTCTTCCACTCTCATTTTAATCAATCACAAGGGCTACAAAGAAATGACAGCACAAAAATAAATGTATAAAATGCACTTATGTATCTTGTAGATACAAAATGTATCTTGAAGGAACACACAATAAGCAACAATTATAAACAATGACAACAACTACAACAACAACAATGAAATGCATTATTATTATCAGCAAAAATACATGACAAAAGAATGGACAGCGAGAGAGACAGCGAGGCGGACAGTGAGAGAGAGTGAGACAGCGAGATTATGCTTCTGCTTTTGTGCCACGCGTACAGGAAATTATATAAAACAAGTTTGTAGGGTAGAAGGAAAAGCACCCAGCGGGGTGGGTGGGGCAAAAAAAAAAAAACAATGAGAAAAACGCAATGCAGTAGCTGCAGTTCTTGTGTGTGTGTGTGTGAGAATCTCATGTTGTTGATGTTAAAAAAAAGCAAATACAATAAAGCAGTCTCTTCATATACAAATATCTACAGCTGTATGAGTGCGAATAAATGTATGTATATGCTTAAATACACATATGTGCGTGTTTTTGTGTGGAAAAAGACTTTGGGGTGGTGGCTGCCCCATGTTAAGTATACGACACATTGGCAAAGCAGACAAATATGGAAAACAAAAACCAAAAATGTAAGTCTTTTAATGGGAATACTTAAGGATTATAGGGCTCATTAGCTTAAGAGAAAGAATCACTTTGCTATTATGTAGGCGCACAAACCAGAGGCTTAACTTTTCAGGCCAATCTATTAGATAGATCTTTGGAATGTTTTTTGGTATTGCAAACTCAAACATTTGCAATTGATCCGGACATAGATTGTACAGTTTGACGAACACTAAACGCATGCTTTCACCATGAATAACTTAGAACGAATACTTTGATTAAACTTGGTGCTTCTGAGAGAACTGCAAAAATCACTTTTTTCTTTAAGTGATTCACATTTAATTAATCAATAAACCTTAGAGTTAAAAAGAAATCAGCTTCATACCGGCAAACGCATCGTGCGGTTGAGCGAGTGTAGGTGTAGGATTGAACATGTTTGCAAGAATATCGGCATACGGGGTCACCAACACAAGCACATTTTTCTCTCTTTCCCTCTCTCTTGTTCATTCTAATCAATCGTTGTTGAGCCGAACGAACAAATAACCGAATTGATTGTAATGAAAACGAACCTGATTATAGCCAGAGAGCCAACAAGGTTTGATTGTATAAAAATAGAGGAAAGCTAACTTCGGCTCGACCGAAGTTTATATACCCTTGTAGCTTGATGGAGCCACTACTTTGAGCATTTGCTTCCCAGTTTTTTATATGGCAGGTATACGATATATTCATCCGATTTTGACCGAACTCCCCAAAATATGTGTGGAAACTGATAATAGTCACAACTGGAAGGTATTAAGACGGCACCATTGAAAACAAAAAAGTTTTTCTCACTAGAACTACTTTTTTGACCGATAGTTTCTATGGCAGCTATATGCTATAGTCATCCGATTTGGATCATACTTTGTAGTATTGTGTAGTAGCATATAATATTGATTAGTGACAAGTTTGGGAGCGATAGCATTGAAAACAAAAAATTTTTTCATGCTTAGACTTTTTCTCAGATATATCTTTTCTATGGCAGCTATACTATATAGTTGTCCGATTTTCATAAAACTTGGTGGAATTATGTAAAAGCATAGAAAACTTAGAAATACGAGGATTGGGGACGTTTGCGTTGAAGACAAAAAAGTTTTTCTCACTAAAATTACTTTTTCGACCGATGGTTCCTATGGCAGCTATATGATATAGTCATCCGATCCGGCCGATTCCGACAAATGTGCAGCGTATTTGTACCAAAAGGCTTAGTGCATAGTTTGGTTAAGATAGCATTAAAACTGATGGAGGAGATAGCATAGAAACAGACGGACGGACAGACGGACATGGCTATATCAACTCAGCTCGTCATGCTGATCAAGAATATATATACTTTGCGTGGTGCTTCCTTCTATGCGTTACAAACATCTGGACAATTTTAATATACGCTCTAAAAGGTTATAAAAATCAGCGGCGAACATGTATTGAGCGCAACTAAAGTTTTGTTAGGTGTTGAATTATGTATTACCTAGTACAACCAACTTCATTTTGAATTCTCATCATTAAGTTTTCTGTGTCAGTATGTGTCGTTTTGCTTAAGTGTAAACAACATAGTTGCTGCGAAAATGTCAACTTTTGTGCCAAGGAAGAAGAATTATTTATATAATAAATAGGGTGGAGCCAACGCTCGGACGTCATGTTAAGCTTGAGCTAAGCTAACAATAGATGATCGTTCACTTTTCTGCTTTCATTTAAAGAAAAATGCAGTTGAAGGCCATCGAATAGTGTAAGAAGCTAACGGTGAACATGCTCCAAGCGCAAAAAATCATACATGATTTTCTTCATATTTATTGATGTCTACTCCGATTTAAGCTGGTTCTGGGCACGACTCGTTTAAACCCAATTTTTGAATAATTTCTTGGAAATTGGCAATACCGATTGTTAGAACTCACCTATGTTTGGTTGTATGTGTTTATGTATGTATAAAATGAACATATATAATTATTACACAAGCAAAAAGGGAATTTTTTGCATGCTTACCACAAATTCTTTATATCAAAGAGCTCATATTTGTGCATATTTGTTTTTTGAATCAATTTCTATTTTAAATTCTGAAGGACCGTTTTCCGTTCCGGTTTCGGTTACGAGCACTTAAACAATTTTATTTCGGTCACGGTTACGGTTTGATTCGGGCTAAAAATAACGGTTGTTGTTTCGGTCGGATACACTGATATTTTCACAACTGACACTGAACTCAAATTTCCATATAAATTTGGGCATTATATCCGAATTCTATTCTGATCAAATATAAGTGATATTTCGAATATGGGCTTTAAGTCATCTCACCATCAAGATCTGCTCTAACATATTCTTTACAAGACTTAAACTGAGACGTCATCTCTTTTCTTCATAGATTGCAACTTATCGTTGGACCATCTCTTGTTAATTGTAAAATATGGCATGGAATAGTGTTCCTACACAAATTATAATGAAGTGAAATTGACTCTAGTGGTCGCCTTTTTGTGCCTAATCGTTGAACATAATAATTAGGTAAATACCTATATCTACCCCTGCTTTCTTCAAACTATGCTACTTATGAACACTTCCTCTGCACTTGGTATTGTTTCAGTTTTGCTAAAGACAAAAAAACATTATGGCATACTTCAAAAGTCTCAAGTCATAATCAGAATTATCGCTCATAAAATTATCCAAATTCTTATCATTTGATTAACACGAAATCCTTGCAAAATCATTCAACTCCTACCTCAAATTATATGTTTCACATTATCCCACCGTACCAGCAGCACAGCTCCAACAACTTTTGTTGCTCACTGTAATTTGAATTTAATTTAATTCTAAGCACGTCCGAGCAGCTGCAGCAACAACTGTAATTACGTTTGGCAAAAATAAAATTGGCAAAGAAGAATTCGTTTGAAATCTTTCAACTCCTCCATCCTAGCCACATCGTCGCGGTATATCTAAACGGTGATTTAGCCATTACGTTAACGGTGAAATGTGCAGAACCTAAACGAAAACCGGCTTAAAATGAAAACAGCCTCCCTTTTCTTCTCATTCGCCGCTTCTCCATGTTGCATAACTAGCGTATGGGAGCAAGTTCTAAGCGAATGTTGTAATCATTCATTCGTTCATTTACGGAAGTACAAATAACTCAAACATAGATATGTAGACACTTTTTCGTTTATTTGTTTACTCCCGAAATTTACACGCAATAAATAAATAACAAAAAAAAAATAACAACTCACAAAGCAGAACCCAAAACCACTATCAAAATGCATTCTTCTTCCTTTCCATTTTGTTTACGGTTCGCTCTACTCGGTGCTTAGGACTGATAAAAATAAAATCCCATACACAAACAACGCTCAAGAATTTTTCAAGCGTCGCGACAAGCGATGACAATAAAATAAACAAAAAAAAAAACAACTGAACATGTATTTTTGAGTCGCCTCTGCGACTTGTTGAAACTATTTCAAGCGCTGACAAAAAGGAAGGAAAAAAATCTGTATACAAGTATATCTGTGTATTTCGTAGCCGCTTTTAACTATCATGCTTTTGTGAAAATTTACTGAATTTCTTCTAATGAAGTGTCGGGGTTCAGTAAGTTGAAGTTTATATAAACAATTTTGAGTTGAATTCTGTGGTTATTAATTGGGCTGCGAATGGTCGGAAATTGTGTGTGTGTATGGAAGGTGGTTAAGGACTGTTGATTCATAAAACAGTATTAAGGAAATTAAAGTTTGGTTTACTGAATCATTGATATTGTAGCTTTTGGAATTGGTTACAAATCAACGCCATGATGTGAATATGTAGAAATATATCGTTATTTTAGTGTTAAGGTATTGTTAGGAAATCGTATGAGGGTCACACTGTATACAAAGACGAGGAGAGCGAGTAGTAGATAGTATAAACAAACCGTAGAGACCTTGTAAATATGCAAGCCAAAGTGATCGCGCAGTAAAAACGCTTGTAAATAGAAAACCGTGTAAATAGTGTGGAAATAAAATACCAAAAAAACCAAGAAGGACACTCGTTTACAAATCAGGTGTGGAGTAAATCAACTCGTCTACAATTTCATAGATATACAGAGAACTATCTGTCACATAAACTAACGAATAACCGAGTAAAATTTCAGGGCCGATTCCTCTTCTTCCAGGTAGCTGCTATGTATCACATAAACTTAAAATTTACTCTGTTATTTGTTAGTTTAAGTGACAGATAGCTCTATGTAGAAGATGTGAAATAGGCCCTAAGTTTATCTGTTATATAGCAGCTAGAACATGAGAAACCGTTCCTTTGGTATAAAATGCATAAACACACACACATATTTATTCATATTTTCTGATCTTCTGAGGGGAAGCATGAAAAGGAAGAGGATTAAATAAGAAAAGTATATTCAAACCATAATAAGGAATACAACAGTCTTTCAGTTTTAAAGATATCAGTTTGAAATTTGTGACCGCCAACGATGGCTCAAAAAATAGTTCTTCACTCACGAAGGCTCTGATGTAAAAAATGATGCTAAACTTAATGACTTCATTTCAAAATCACAAACTCTCTCAATGGTATATAAATGAGCAATGGCAATCTATCAAAAGAAGAAAACTAGCATGGAGTAGAAATACCCACAACAAGATCACTTGACAACAGTCGCAAAGGAATAACAGGCAAAAATAATAAAATCAATCTTGAAATAGCAAAAAATAGAAATAATTTAGGACCTTCTCTTCCTCCATTGCTCGGTCACTGAGTGTTTCCCCATTTTTAAGCCACGGTTAAGTCACTTAAGTTACTGTGATTTGATGATTTTTTTGATCCTCAGGTCTGACGAAAACTTAGCTGAGTGATCAGGTCGTGTAAATAGAGCTTAACCCCATATAACCAACCATCACATCGAATTACCATCAACTAAATTTTTGCATTTATACACCTTATTTCAGCCAGAGAGCGGCTCTGGTGACCGAAAAATTGAAATTAAGAAAAATTTGAATAAAGAATTTTCAGGGATATCTTAAGGAAATGTTATAAATGTAATATGTTTAATTATAGAAGTGAACTTTGAACTGATCAACCTTTAGTACAAAAAAAATGTGTAAACTTACTTTGCAACTTTTTCCCCATTTTGTTGTTGCTGTCAAAACTTGTTTAAAGTGTAAACTTTTTAATCTTAAAAGATAGCCTTCTTAATGTATTTATTTTTGCACATATTTTTGTTCTGTATTTATTTAGCATTTTTAACGTCTTCTGATTGTTATTGTTGATGTTGTTTTTGGTTTAATACTCCTTATTTGGGCCACACATTTTTACACATATTCTTGCGTACGCGACAATAAAGCCATTTCTTTCTTTTTTATTGTTTGTTTACATAGCACAAAAAAATAAATGAGTTTATGTATTTTAAACTGACCCCATTAGGAACAATTTTTGTTTTTGCTTCATATTTTTCGCCAACATTGAAAAAGTTCCACCTATAATCAGGTATGAGTAATTTCAAATGTGCTGATAAACATTTCAATTGGCTATAAACTTTAATTTTAAATACCATATTTGTTTAAGTAATTTTTTGTTACGCTTGTCTCGTAAGTCAAACTAAAAGCCCATTTATCAACTAGTTGAGGAATATCGGAATTTTAAGTGGAAAATATAATAATTTATACATAATTTACGGTACAGGTCTTTTCCGTTGCTGCTTATATAAATAATTTGTGTTTTCGGCAACGATTGAAAAAAAAGTCACGTAATACGAATTTTTGGGTGCAGTCTTAAGCGGTATAAAAGAGGCTTTTGATTTCATATAAATTTTGATCAAATTTGTAAATCTCTTCTAAAACAGGATACGGTCTTCAGAAAAACTTATAAAACCCATTTAAATTGCAAAAGACATACAGCACAAACAACTTTTATTGTCTCATTGGCTACACTGGATGCATAACAATGGAAAAATTGAAAAACTGGAAAGAACTTCAAACGATTTGGTTAGCTTTATCAACTCCATCCACTTGGCTTCCGCATAGCTATCCAAAAACAAAAAGCTACGGGCCCCCGCCACAAAGAAAAGTCTCTCTGCTTGACATAGGGGCTTAGAAACCTTAGACCCAAACATAAAACCCACAAACAACGCACATGTTTTGCATATGGTAGAGAGTACTGTTAAGCCCAAGTCGGAGATAGCAACAAGTAAGCAAATTTAAAAACGCATGCGGAGGCGGAGCTAGCGTGCGTGCGTGCTTGGAATAGCATTTGAAATTTTGTTTAAACTGTTCATACATCCCGCAGCTGTTTAAATGTACAAACTGATAAGCCAAAGCCGAAAATAAAAAAAAAAGAATTATAAAACAAAAAGGTGTTTCGATACGAATTTTAAAAACTGGCACAACAGACCCATGAGGTCTTTTATACTTGCGCAAACGGATCATTTATTTAGCATTAAGTAAATACAAATGTTGGGCTTTACCCCAAGTTAAAAGTTAAGATAATTTTGTATTGGCCCCAGCAGAAATCAATGTAATTCACAAAAAGTTAGACGGAGGGAATAAGTTATGCGTATTTTGGCCAATAACCAAGAATAATGAGATTGTAGCGAAAGTTAAAATATTAATAGATGAAAAAAAGGGAGCACTAGTATGGTGACCAGCAACAATCAGCCCTAAACAATCATCATAAAATACAAAGAAGTGCGGAAATATGTATTAACGGCACTCTCCGAACGACACCAACGGAAGCCTTCTACCACTAGACCTTGTAGCAAAGCAAATGGCTATCACATCAGCCTTAAGACTGCGAGAATGCGATGCCTGGAACAGGGGTAATTAGGGACACTCTACCATACTCGAAGAACCATTATACCATTAAATACAGACTATTGTATACCACAAACAACATTCGACAAACTATACGACGTCTATATCCCAAGCCGACACAATTGGGAAAACCTTCACCATAGCAGAGCTAACGCCATTAACATCTACACTGATGGTTCTAAGCTCGATGAAAAAGTAGGAGGAGGCGTTTTCTCTCCCAACTTAAATTTATACTTATTGTTCCGCCTTCCTGATCAACACACTCACTTTTACGTCACAGAAGGAACACTGTCTTATGGGCAGCACGCCTAGGCGTCACTTACTAAGATTTCTGCAAAAGTTGCGGATACGAAAAAGATGAGCAAATCGGTACAACACCTACTTTGCCATTGCCCCGCCTTGAGTAGAAGAAGACTCAGGACACTTGGTCAACCTCTGCTACTCAACCTCTTGGTGACATCCGGGCAAGAAATCCCAGCTCTACACAAATTCATTCTCTCCATACAATGTTTTAGTGACGATGACCCCCCACTCAGTATTAAAAACAGAGGAAAGCTAACTTCGGCTCGACCGAAGTTTATAAACCCTTGTAGCTTGATGGCGCCACTACTTTGAGCATTTGCTTGCCAGTTTGATATATGGCAGCTAAATGATATATTCATCCGATTTAGACCGAACTCCCCACAATTTTGTGGAAACTGATAATATTCACAACTGGAAGATATTAAGACGCTACCATTGAAAACAAAAAAGTTTTTCTTACTGGAACTACTTTTTATAGTTCCGATAGTTCCTATGGCAGCTATATGCTTTAGTCATCCGATTTGGATAAAAATTGGTACAATTGTGTGGTAGCATCTAATATTGACCAGTAACAAGTTTCGGAGCGATAGCATTAAAAACAAAAAAGTTATTTCTTCTAAGACTTTTTTTCGGACATATCTTTTGTATGGCAGCCATACTATATAGTAGTCCGATTTTTATAAAACTTGGTGGAATCATGCGAAATACGAGGTTTGAGGACGTTTACGTTGAAGACAAAAAAGTTTTTTTAACTAAAACTACTTTTTCGACTGATAGTTCCTATGGCAGCTATATACTATAGTCATCCAATTTGGATCAAACTTTGTAGAATTGTGTAGTAGCATATAGTATTGATCAGAAACAAGCTTGGGAGCGATAGCATTGACAACAAAAAAGTTTTTCCTACTAATACTTTTTTTCAGACATATCTTTTGTATGGCAGCTATGCTATAAACGTAACCGATTTTCATAAAAATTGGTGGAATTATGTAAGAGCATAGAAAACTTAGAAATACGACGTTTCGGCACGTCCGCGTTGAAGACAAAAAAATTTTTCTCACTAAAACTACTTTTTCGACCGATAGTTCCTATGTCAGATATTTGCTATAGTCATCCGTTCCGGCTGGTTTCGACAAATGTGCAGCGTATTTATACCAAAAGACTTCGTGCAAAGTTTGGTTAAGATAGCTTTATAACTGACGGAGGAGATAGCATAGAAACAGACGGACGGACAGACGGACATGGCTATATAAACTCAGCTCGTCATGCTGATCAAGAATATATATACTTAGTGTGATCGGAGATGCTTCGTTCTATGCGTTACAAACATCTGGACAATTTTAATATACCCTCTACAAGGGTGTAAAAAGGGGGTTAATAGGGAATAAATATGGCATCGCAATGGGCCCAAAGTGGGGTTGAGTTACACATCGCAACCTAACCTAACCTAACCTAGTAGTCGAAAAATATCATAAAAAAAATATTCGATATCCGATATATCGCTTTAAAAAAGTTTTCGATATATATATTATATATTGTCTTGTTTAACAAAAATATAGATATTTCGATATATCGATATATTTTTTCCGGCATCCGTATTGTTTTGACGTTACTCAGCTTTGTGAGTTTTTCATCAAGTTTTTGCCGGCTCTAGGTCTCGCTATGTTTGTATCTTTGGCTTAATTTTTATCTATTTTTAATACAATATGATCCGACAAAAAAACACCGTAGTTATGCACCTTATTATTTCTAATTTTTCAATCTAAAAATAGTTTCTACTTTGTATGTTGAAAACTCATAGAATGCTATTTTATGGACTATTACATAAATTTCCTCATTTCATTTTACTACACGAAACTTTAGCCATATAATTTTGTGTACCCAATTACTTGTGTCCATCCGCCTTCTGCTGCCGTTTGTTATGTGGGGGAAATATGTTTTTCAAACTAATTAAGTTTTATGACTGCCAAGTATCTTAAGGAGGGGTTTTATTACTTGCTTATCCTGCAAATAAAAAAAAAAACGAAGAAAAACAAATGCCTATTACAGTTCTTGACTCATACTTTAATGACCTGGGCCCAAACATACTGAAAACGCATAAAGCTGTCACACACAAATGACATTTTTACCTTCTGAACGTGAAGAAGTTGTGTTACTTGCCTGTCCAAACAATTTTCACACCAAACCAAAATGTCAACACACACTCATTGACAGTTTGCCAGTGAGAAAAACAAGTCAATTGCTCAGCAAAAGTAAAAATATTAAAAACACTAAACAGGAAGGCAAATGAATAATGGAAAATTAGCATTGAAGCACTCTGGGCATATTTCAGCATCTCTTGTTCTCTTTTCAATTTGATTAATTATCTAAATTTGACATAAACACATTATGGCATAAATGAAGCAGAAGGTAGATAAAATTACCAGCCCACAGGAAAAGAACCTTGGCCAAAAATTTAGACTCAGTTTTCCCGGCTCTTTTCGAGTGATTAATGAATTGATTGACAGAATAATGTTGTCCGTTTTGTTGTTGTTATTGTTATCATCAGCAAACACTTGCCAAACGCTCTGGGTAAGAAAAGACCGAAAACAAAACTGCTTCCGGACTTTTGTTGGTTGGAATGGAATTTGTGTCTGTATACACTTGTTCAAGCTGACTCTGTTATAAGAGCCAAAAAAGATTTAAAGCTTGCTAAAACAGGTTGTTCATTGCGTATTCTTAAACGATTCAGATTCAAAACGATGCAGATTCTATAGTTTTTACTCTATAATAATTTGAGCGATTCAAAACTTTTTCTGCCAAGGATCAAGATTCAGCTACAGAGTTAACGAAGCCGCGCACATTTCTGGTACTACATAATGTGACTTTGAATTTTAAACTGTTTGAACTTTATTTTGATAAATACATTTTGAATATCAGTGTGACCCTACTGTTTGGCTGCCGTTTTGGGAATTTTATTTAGGGTTTTTTAAGACATTGTGGTCCCACTCTAGCTTACTATCCACATAACATAAATAACTGGAAATTTCGTGACATACATTTTTATTTGTTCTGGAAATCAGGCTTTATACATTTCTGTTTCTCACAATGTGTCTGTTTAGTGACCTTTGGATTATCAATCATAGAACTTTTTAGCATCGATAGATATGTGGCTGCGGCCGTATTCCCTCGACCTGGCCCCCAGTGACATTTTTCGCGGTGTGTTTGCTAAAACTAAAGATTGTTTGTGTTTAAAGCAGTGGCATTTAAACAATTCGTAACGCTAAAACTTTTGTAAACCATGGAAATCATAGATCAAGGTATTTGGAAAAAGATTGTAAAGATAGATGTATGCGTGCCTTTGCTTTGTCATTGTTTTTATTGTTGGTATGTTGTGGTGTCATTTTTAGTACGACCTAACCTAAAAGTGATTGTGCTTTGTGGAGCATGAACTAGTGAAAATTTACCGATCGAATTAACTGCAGTGTGTAAATAGTCAGCTTGATCTTCAATCATGATGCTACAATAGAGGTCGGTTTTAACAGTGTGTTGCGCATATTTGCGCCATTTCAAAATAAATTGAATCATTGCAGACGAATGTCGTATTTTGCTAGATATAGCAAATGCTTGACATTTGGAAGACAAAGAAGCAGCACAGTGATGCGCTGTTGCATAGGACTTCAAAAACTTAATTAATAAAGATGTGGTGCAGACTCAGAAGATCCGACTGTAAAAATAAACTTGATCGGCCTCGTTTGAAATACGAGGATGGAAAATCGAATAATAATAATAATAAAATAAAAACGCCAGATAAATCATGAGCTAAAGGACACTCTGCCGGAGTCAAAAAACCGGTTCCTTTAACTAGAAGATGAAGCACTTAGCCTTTTTGCTGGACAATTCTGCTTTACCAAAAGTCAGTAGTAACTGCGTTCGAGCAATGTGCATTCAGAAGAATTGCTACATATACCCGAGCTATGACAAAAATTCTACAGGCCAAATCACAATGCAGACCACAAGAACATTCTGTTAAAAGAATCCGTAGCTGAGGTATCACTTAAAAATTTGTTAAACCATACCGCCTCCCGGATCATTATGTTACAAGAACCTGTCTTGATGAAATTTGCCTCATATTTCTCAGGTCAAACTTTCTGAAGAGCTATTGCGATTTGATGGTTCGACGTGTCAAAGACCTTGGTACAAGCAGCAATACAATGAAAATGAGCCTTGAAAGCCAAGACCAATCGCTATTTGTCACTACCCTCTATATCACTACTGTTGACAGACAATTATGGAAGGATCATTTGGAAGAATCAGAGTCCACAGTCAGTGAGGTTTTGCAGGACGGTGAAAATCGAATTTTTAAAAGAAACCAAAGACAGCATTTTAAATCAAAAATTCAATTTGGAACAGCAAATAAGCAATCTAAGACCGTTTGAATTCGAAAATTTAAATGTTATTTTTGATTTGCACATGACCCTAATAGATGGCAAGGTATTAAGCATTCTAACAGGAACAACCTCATCTCAATGTTGCCCAATTTGCGGTGCAAGTCCAAAGGCATTTTTAACAACCACCAATATCAGTTCGGACGTATTTGCAGCAAAGCCAAGCGCACTTATGGAATTTGTTTTAAGTGTATCGTACAGAGCAACACTAAAAAAGTGGCAAGTTACCAGCGAGGACGATAAAGCCAAAATGTTGAGGCGCAAGAAGGACATTCAAGCCAAATTGTGGGAAGAGTTTGGCGTACATATAGACAAGCCCAAACAAAATGGCTGTGGTAGCTCAAATGATGGAAATACCGCAAGAAGACTATTTTCTAATGTTAAGTTGTTTAGTACTCTTTAATACTCTTTGGAGGTTGGCGGATTTTTATGGCAGGTAGGTGAACCTGTGGTCCAATCGAGACATAATTTTATTCGAAATTTACATTTGTCCACTCAAAAATATGTGCCAAATTGCAATGTCGTAGCTTAATTTTTGGACTTTTTGGCAAAAAAATGGAGATTCCGACCACTGTGCAAGGGTGTAAAAAGACTTACAGGTCTGTTCCCATTTTCGATTTCGTAATCGGAATTAATAGCTGTTCCCGTTTCCGAAAAACGATCAAGTTATTCAGTTTTGCCTTCAAGTCAGTGGAATGAAAGGTAATTGACAATTTTCACGGTTATACTTTTCAGCTACCAAATATTTTTAGTTTTATAAGAAGATTTTGAAGTATCGAAAGATATATTGAGAAAATAATTTGATTTTAAATTTACCTTAGAAATTGCATGTATACGAAAGCAAAAGCGATCGAAATTAAACCGAGCTGTTCGCATTTCGGCATTAGCTCTTGCGCAGTGTTGTTCGAAATTGTTAAGGCTACCTTCAGCTGAGTTATAATTGGAAAACGATACGAACATTCATTCCAAAAGAAAATCGGTTTCTATTTCACTCAGAAACGGGAACATTATAATGAAAACGATTCGGAAATTCAATCGTTTTACTTTTTATTTCCACTCGGAAATGGGAACAGACCTTCTAATCTTTAAACTACAAAATAACTTGCAAATCGATATGTTAATGCTTACTTTGTCTGTGGCAAAGTGTTAATACACTTGCAAAAGCTCGCTTAAACTGATTTTACCGATATATACATATTTATCTTACATTAAGACCGATAAAATATAAACCAAAAAAGTTTTTCAAAACTGAGAGACTAGTTTGCGTTAAATCTAAATCGACCCAGCCCGTCGCCCTGATCAAGAATATATATATAGTTTATGGGGTCGGAAATGAATATTTCTATGCAAAATTACACAAATTCGCGATCCTTTTTGAACAACCCTCGTAAGTAGAATTATGAATTCAATTTTAAACTGAATTACAAAAATTTGAAATGTTTGAATTTATTTCGACTTTTGGACCATACTACAAGGACCCAAAATTGTATGTAGTAGTTGAATGTGTCATTCCAATTTCACTGGCAAAAACATTCTTGAATGTGAATGTGATTTTGTTTTACTGAAATTGCGGTTAACGAAAGCAACCAAACAGCTGATTGGGTTCTTGGGTTGCAATTGTATATCAAGTATAAGTCCACGTTATGGACAAGAATAGAAAATTTGAAAAATGTCACGAATGTTGTTCTTTAATGAGAAAATAAACAGAACAATTGTTAACATTCAGAACATTCGGTAAATTTTAGTGAGCAAGTCAATAAAAATCTCACAAAACCTGGACCAAATAGTCTCTGACATCAGTTCATATCTGTGGCGTGCCTACCCTCCCTCTATTGTCTTGCATTAAAAACCCATTCCAACTTATTTTTGCCCAAGATCAAGCCCTCTACTTCCAACTGGTAAATGTCAAAATTTACGCATCATAATTTATGAACAAGGCATAAAAAATCCAAGCAATCGAAATGAATTTACATAAAAGCCAAATAAATAACAGGCAAAAAAAAAGCAGAAGGCCCACAAAATATTGGTGAGTAAAATCCATTATATAATGGTGTGAGTAATTATGACAAAAGTGAGTGACAAATTTTGTTTGTAGAAATTATTCCAATGAGCAAAGTAATGCAATGCAATGGCATAAGTGTGGACTATTTTATGGATAAAGCAAACGCAAATACTCGACACTCGTAGAGGGCTGCCAAAAATGGTCCAGCAAATTGCTGATGACGCAAAAAATTAAGCAAAAATGTATTAAAATATTTTGCTGTGTTGTTTTTTCTTATTATTATAGCCAGATTTCATGCAAATTTTAGTGAATTATTTATATATACAAAATACATTGTTTTGTTTTGTTTAATTCTAAATTTTGCTACATTTTAATTGAGTGCCATTTTGGGTTTACTTGCTGGAATGTTTCTCTGGAAAGGCGATATCTTAATGTTCGAGCTAAATTCAATTATGGACTATATATATCAAAAACAATTAAATGCATAAAAATAAATCAATAAATTGTATGGACCTCAGAGCCCAGTCATGTGTAAAACTGATTCTTCTACTGCATTCACAAAAAATGTGTTGTGACAAATGTAAATGTCAAATTATAGTGTTTTGAACCAAAAGTTGACCAGGGAAATTAATATGGAAATTGGTATTTTGTATGTCTGCAACTTTTTTTTAAGTTCTTTCATACAAAAACCGGCTCACTTCCAACAGCTGCAAAAACCAAACAAAACAAAATATGCCGAAAAATGCTTTTGCTTACGCCAAAAAGAATATATATAAAAAAAAAAAAAACGAGTCTGTCTAATATAATTTCTAAAGAGGAAAGGTTGGCGCATCTGTGTGTGTGAGTGTGCCCTCTCATTGTCTCGAGATTTGAATACATAAATCTTGTTTTGATTTATTTATTTGTGAAATATTTCAGACGACATAGTTTTCAATTAAATAAAAGCGTTGCTCTAATAACGAAGCAAGAAGACAAGAGCCAGAGCTCAAATTTCGGCAACCAAAATGCGCCCTGTGGTCCAGTCGGGGTTCTCTCTTATTTTTATTAAATTTTTTTTTGTGTTTGGAAGCTGTTAGAAGCGGCGAACAGCGCGCGCATATTCTGCTTTTTTGGTCGTTTTTTTCGTTGATGACCTTGAAAAAGCTTTATCTAAAAATCGAGTGCAATCAACTTTATAAAAACACTCACACACACGCATACACATTTAGAATGTTTCCCCTACATTTCAAATATACACACTCAGCGAACACTTGGAGAGTCAGAACGTAAGGTAAAGTCTCAAAGCCCCCCAAATCTTGTTCTCTCTTTCGCTCTTTTGTTACTGAAAGTTGTATGGGTTAACCGCATATAATAATTATTCTAGATTCTCAACAAAAATTTGTTGTATCTGTATTTTGCTTGAAAGGTGGTCGCTCTGATGTACGTTGGTCATTCGCCGCTTTTTGTGTTTTGGTTTTATCTTTCGGTTTCAGTTTCGGCGATTTGGTTGTATGCGTAATAATAGAGTTGAGGCCAGCGTTTAAGTCATATAAAATTGGAGCTAGTAGCAGGCAGGTAGGTAGGCAGGAATGATTGAATTTTCAGCGAGTTGTGATCAGAATAGAATTTTGTGTGTTTAAACCTGTCAATGGAATGTACGAAAGATTTCACTAGCGTATAAAGTAGGAGAGATGATAGAAATGTGTGCTTGTGTTGGTGTGAACGAAAGAGTTCAGCTGATTTCTGCTTGCTTTCTGTACTCACCGATTCACACATTCATAAGTTCGGATCGAGTCTGTGATAAAAAACACGAGTGACTTTGGCGAGCGTTGGCTATGGGCTGGCCGCCGGCCCTGGCATAAAGTTCTTCGCTTTTAAACCGGTGACAGTTGAGTTCATGAATTGAAAAGTAAATGGGAATGGTCGCTTGAGGCAGAAACAGTTTTTGTTATATATTTTAGATCAAATTTGTGGACTCTCTTGTAGAATTTATTTTGATAACAACCAAAATTGGTAATTGAATTAAGCCGATGAATGTTACTTCAAAATTGTTTAAAAAACTAAATTTTTTATGGCCAAGAAAATTTTTTAACATTAATGGAATATTGTGCAAATTTTCTAGGAACTAAAACTATTTTTATACCCTTGCAGAGGCCATATTATAATTATTATAAAGTATATATATTCTTGATCAGCGTGACGAGCTGAGTTGTCCGTCTTTCCGTCCGTCCGCCCGCTCATGGAGAGACAGACACATAAAACAGCACACAGCTTGCGATTGTCGAAAAAGATTCGCTCCAACCAGGACTAGCTCATTCGCAGCCGGCAACAGCAGCCAAGGTATAGTTTTGACAATGTTATTTCTTCTACAAATTGTGAAACAGCAACGCCAAGCACACACACGTTCACACTCTGATAAAAATCGCACACACACACATGCGATTAAGCTCTGCCAGCGACGCCAATACGCACACACACAAATACAGGCGGCCAGAGGGTGGTTTATTTTGTGCAAATAACACCGACCGCTGCCCACGCATGCCGTGCCCACGTCCAGCCGTACGCATCATGCTGCAGGCAATGTCTTCCACGTCAGGCTGTCCACGTGTGAAGGACGTTCCTTGCCCAGCCTGCCCTACGCCTGCTGTCCACACCCGCTGACCGTGCGGAAAATATTTCCGCACAGCCGACCTTGCACCTGCATGTCCACAATCGCAACATTGGTCAATCATTCACCAATACCGCCTATTTCACACTGCACTCAGCCGACTCTGCACCTAAATGTAACCGATCTCACGTTGGTTTAGCATCAGACTAGTTTTTCAGCCTGCCAGACAATCGTTAATAATTATGAAAGTACGTCGCGCAGCTGAATATGGATCTTCATCGCATATTTCATCATCGCCGATGTTCATGCAAAAACATCCCCATACCTGATCGACCACAAGCAACCTGCTATAACTCGAGATGCTCTTTAATTGGCAATTGATGCCAGCCAGAGACTACCTACAAGTTCTCGAAAACAACACAAAGTCCACAACGAGTGGCAAACGAAGTCCACAACGCGTGGCAAACGAAAGTCTCTACTCATGGTACACTACCCAGTACTATTGACTTTGCAACCTCAACCCTGATTGGGCGAACTTGCTTATGGACGCCCACTCGAAGCAACGGCCTTAACCGAAGTTACCATCGACGCAACTACGCAAATCAGTACTCGGTGCACATGCTCAGTACTACGGATTTATCAGTTTCCACACTTATCGGAAACGGTTTGTCGACTCAACAACAAAACAAGCATCACAGAGAGAAGCATAAACAAGGTTTCCTCCACATTGGGACTTGTACAAATCCTGCAGTTGATCATCCCAGACATACATACCAACCAAGACTAAAAACTTGAAGATCATTCGTTTCCACATGGTCATAAACAAACTGTTAGAACGAACTAATTTCATTTATTACTCTTTCATATACACTAAGAGAACGAATAATTTGAGAACCGAGATAAATTCGCTCTCAATTTGGTTTTATAGGCAGAGGAGTGAGGGCAACTTAACTTTAGAGAATAGCGTTGGAGCGCATGCGCAGTTTGTCGTTATCAGATGCGTACGAATGCCAACTGCGTTTATTTGTAAGTGTGTTTTCGTAGCGTCGTTTAGCTTATGGATGATAGTCGAGTGGGCTAAGCCGCCCGTCGTCTGTGTGTGTTTCAGTCTTGGAGGTACCGACTTCAAGTCCCAGAAAAGTGAGTAAAAAAATATCAATCAATCACAGTTAAGACCAAAGTTTGGGTGATGGTTGATAATGGTGAGTGGGAGGGGGAGAGACGGACCACGTCGGTCGGGTCGGTCGTGTCTCTCACACCCCAAACCTAAATATTCTTTATAAGTCTTTTATTTTGAGAATTATTCGTACTTGGATCAAGTACTGAATCTCTTGAATCAAGAATTATTTGTACTTCGATCAAGTACTCAAACTTTTGAATCAATTATTGATTATTACATTATGTCGGGATCAAAAATGCACTTTTGGATCACGAATTACGCTCTGGGATCAAGAAATTTCACTATTACCGTACTTTTGAGAACGAATGCTCTTTATTCAAGAGTGAAATTCTTTATTTTTTCTCTGACTGTAGTTATAGGCTTGGCTTACAATATTTCCGTTTATAATATTGGTTTTAGCTTGTGACAAACAACTCACACATGTTCCATAGATTATATTTGAAGTTGGTACCACAGCTTACCTGAAAGAAAGGAAGACAAACATAAAGATATATTAATACAATTGTTAAGCTCTAGAAGAACAAAATATTGCTTAAGTACTATAGATATTTTAAAACGAGAGAACGAAATATCATTAATTTTTTTTCGAAATGTAGAGCACGTTAGATAATATTCCGGGCTTTAAGAGTGCGTCTCAACCAAATAAACCACATTGAAGACCAATATACGACTAAGTCTGCCAAAAACTTCGACATATGTGTGACTTCTTAAATAAGTAATAGATGGTGCTTCTTCTGAGTTCAATTGCTTCCATGGGATATATTATATTTGATAAAATTTGGAATTCCGGGAATACAAATAATATTATTAATTGGCAATTTGAAAGACATTGTCATTGAAGACAAAGTACGTCTCTCTCACTCGAACTTGTTTTCTTAATTAGAAGTATGACCAAGCTAGACTAGACCAAGCCTGGACATATGAACAATGCAACGCAAAGGAATGGAAATGGAAGAGTGACTTGTCGCAACCTAACTCCAAATATACCATAAATAATTGTAATTGAGCATAAAATTGTTATAGATTAACTAAAAGTTTATTCATTTTCACAAAAGACTTTCTTTCTGCTGCATTTCACTCTGCTTCCGTATCAACAACTTGATTTCGCATAGTAGTGTGATTGTCATTTGATTGGATTGGATTCTCTACTATTTCCTCCACACCCTCACATACACACACACACGCACACACAAGCCCACATATTTTGTGTTTTGTTTTGTTTGACGCCCCGCTTGTGCCGCATTTGAATTTCATTTTTAGATTTCAATTTATTTTCGGCGTAGTTTATGCCAATTTGGTTTTTGGGTGCGATTTCTTTTAATATTATGTATGCCATATATAATGTTGCCCGTGTATGATCGTGTGTGTGTGTGTGTTTCTTCAAATGAATTTGATTTGATACTCATTCTGCAGCCAGTTTTTTTTTGTAGAAGTAGAAGAAATCAAACTGCAAGCGTTTTGCGGAACTTTGAGCCGTACTGTACTTGGCGTGTGATTATTATGATGTTGGGTTCGGTTCTTCTCTCAATAATCTCTCTCTTTCGGGCCGGTCATGTGTCTTGTTTAGTCATTGTCAAAATACTATAGTGATTTGTACTGTGGGCCTTTAAAAGCATATTAACTAATTGACGTTGGTGTTTATCTATATGCAAATGTGTTTTTTTGTTGAGAGCGGCAGCAGTTCTATACCTCCCTCCAACCAGTTGTTGACCCACAAAATGTTTGATTGACATTTTGGACAAGCTGAAAAGTTGCGACTGGTTTGCCAAAAAAGAAAAACGGCAAATGTTTCATTTCATTTGAAAAAGAGTTTATTGATGATATTTTCACTATTTCATACTGGATTTAGAATAATGTTTAGCGATAATGGAAGGAACAAAAACTTAAGCTAAGTCTAGAAAAAGGCCAAAATAAACATAAACAGCAAAAATGTTTCTAAAAAGCAGCCTCTGCCTCTGTAGCTGCCTCTGCATTTTGGGCAAACTATAATTATCTTAATTAAAATCTAAAGTCAAAGCTTGACCCAAGTCAAGTCAAGTCAACTCAAGTCGCAGTCCAAGCTACTGCCATCAGAGGCACACAAATGATTAGCTCATCTGTTTTCTGTGGAATTAAGTAATCAACGTAGTTTTAACGGCAACCACCACCAGGTTGGTTGGGACTTCTAAAAGGGAAAACTGACTTGAAAAACAAAACAACAAAAACAAAACTCAGCTCTTGCTTGCACATTGCTCTATAGAAATTTAAATTTTAACGAAACGAATATTGTTTTTTGTGTTTTGTTTTTGTGTTTTTTTTTTTGGCTGAAATAATGTTGATGTCATAGGTTCGTACAAAAAAGTGTTTATGGTAGGCATTCAGTTTGATACTTTGTGTGTGAGCTAATGCAAGCGTAAAAAAAAAAAAATAAAGCAGAGAGGAATGCGAATGGGCTGTCCACAATATATGTATGGATATGCCAAATATTTGTTTTGTCAAAGCATTTTTGTGGTTTTTCAATGAGTGTTTTTGAGTGTACAAAGTGACTAAGGGAAAGCCCTTTAGATAATGGGCTGGAACTGGCTGGTTTGTGAAATTTGTCAATATTTCTCTAAAATATGTTCGATTTCCAATAAATCGAAACGGTAAAATATTCTGATAGTTATATATCGTTTGTTACATAAAATAATATCGATATTATTTCCGGCATTTCTATTTTAATTCCATTCCATTTTGGCCGCAGTGTTTGATGAATTTCAGATATGATGGACTGCCGAGTGAATAGTAAAAACTTTTTATGTAAATTTTCGGGGTTCTTATGATCAATTTACAACTTGAAATTAATTTCAACACCTTACAAAGTCGTACAATAAAATTCAATCATAATTTTTGATATGCCTCTTTACTAACTGTTGCACCTTTCCAAAACTTGCCAAAAAGTGAAAGTGTACACCAATACATCGCCTAGATACGTTCCGAAAAAGTTGGCCGTAAAGCGAAGAACCGTATTACGAATCAATTCTTGTCATACAAATCCATACAACTTCAGTTAGATCGGTTCCAATTAATCAAAAATAAGAAAATGAACATATTCCATAGTTAGCCAAGCTAACTTCGTCTGTGCCGAAGTTTATATACCCTTGCAATACTAGTTTTTGAAATATCAGAAACATTAAATACATAATAATAAAAAAAAAAATCAAACTAAAACCCTTTTTACGACATAGCTAAACATCTGATTTGCGACCGAAATTTTGCGCATACTTTTTGAAAACACTGTTAGATTAACAATCGCTGAATTTAAGAACGATAAAATTGAAAATCAAAAAAGTTTTAATCACTAAGAGCTCATTTTCCGACCGATCGGTCCTATGGCAGCTTTAAGATATAGTCATCCGATTTCGACCAAATTTTGCGAATCTATTTGAAAGCATACAAAATTAGTAATCAGCGAGTTTAAGGTCGCTGAAATTAAAAACAAACAAAAATTTTTTACTAAGACCCATTTTCGGCCGATCGGTCCTATGGCAACCATAAGATATAGTCACCCGATGTCGATCAACCTTTTCAAATTAGTTTTTAAACTTTTAATATTAATAATCAACAACCTTAAGAACGAAATACTTGAAAACAAAAAAGTTTTTTTTCACTAAGACCCATTTTACGACCGTTCGGTCCTATAGCAGCTATAAGATAAAGTTATCCGATGTTGACCAAAATTTGTAAATCTGTTTGAAAGCTTATAATATTAATAGTGGCCGACTTTAGGGACTAACATTGAAAACAAAACAGTTTTTCTCGCTAAAACCCATTTTTCGACCGATGGTTCCTACGACAGCTATAAGATATAGTCATCCGATCTTGACCAAAATTTTCAAATCTGTTTGAAAGCATATAATATTAATAATGGCAGACGGACGGACAAAGATCAATCGACTCAGCTCATCGCCCTGTTCAAGAATATATGTAGTTTATGGGGTCGGAAATGAATATTTCTATATGTAGCAAACTTCTGGGCAAAATTATAATACCCTTGGAATGGGTATAAAAAGGCCGTTATAGCGAAATGCCGTATAAAGAGCGGCCGTATAGCGAAGTATAGGTGTATTGGTGTGGTGGAAATAAACCGACGCAAACAAACTCCGACCTACTTTATAGACCGCTGGCCAGCGACTGAAAAGCTGCTTAATCTCTTGACACAAACCTCGGCATACGCTCGGACAGCGTCGGTGTGAATATAATATAATAATCGCTGCTTTAGTGTTAATTTGACGGTCGAAATGTGGAGAAAAGAATTTATACCTAAACATGAAGCCTAACACATATAGTTTTAGATGATCTTCAAGTAAGTTCCTTTTCGAAATTTTCCACTCTTGTAAAATTTCGGATTACAGAATTGTTAATACCGAGTTATTCCTCAATATGGTTCGATTAATTTATAGATTGAAAAATCTCGTTTTCATATAGAAGACGATAAGGGAATTTTAAGGTTTTAAGACAAATAATATTTATAAACTGCTTAGGGATTAGTATATTTATAAGTTAGTTTAGGGCACTCTAACACTTAAGTGGAATTGTTAAATTCCGAAACCAAAACTATAGTCGGATTGAATGAATTTCTAGAATCTAGATCACTAATACACATTATAGTGTATAAGACCTAGTATAAGAACAATATAGGATCTTCATACACACTGTAAAGAAAAACTGTTTGATGTGTTGATGTAGCTTTTGAATGGTTGTCTGTTTCTGGTCGCATTCTGAATTATGCGAGGAGTGAATTACTCTTCTCAGACTATATTATTTATCGCGTTACGCACACAGTCACTGCTTCTTTCTGTCTCAGTATCATTAGCTTACACTAAAGAATTTAAAATGCTTCAAAAATTATTTAACTACTATTTAAATTCCAGTCTAAAACCACAAAAAACCTTCAACACAGTTTGCGCAGAACTTCAAAAAGAAATTAAAATTATAGCAAAACTCGCGACGAGCAACAACGAACAGACACAAAAAAAAAGGGGCATACAAAAACCAGTTTTACTTGGAAATAAATACAACAAAAATGTACAAAAAAAATTGGTATGATATTGTACGTAAGCAGTAATTGAAGTTAACGTAATTATAAACGTACACGAACATAATAAACTTATGTGCCAGCGAATGAATGATCCTACGAACAGACTACTGGCCACGCATATTTTCCCAATTAACATGGAAAAACTTCAAAAGGCTCAAAAATACAATAAAAAAAAAACAGGACAAATTCATTTACGCTTCACAGCTAATTTTGCAATAAATGTAAGTCGAAAAACGTGCGCCTTGCCTTTCCCTCTCTACTTGCTGACTATATCAGAATGAGAGACAGCAAAAAATATTATAAAGACAACGTTCAAGGTTCTGCGGACATTGACGCAAAGGTCACACGACAACAACAAGTTTTTATAGCATATGTGCAATCGTATCTGAATTTTATTTATATTTTACAGATATTCATGTAAAATAAAGGCTGATGTTGATGCTGATGAGTGACCACAATAACAGCGTCCGTGCGGAACCATAAAAAAAAGTAAAAGTTGAGGGAGGTTCACAAATGAAAGCATATTTAATTTACAGAGTAAACAAATGCGTAATGACAGACCATTGTAGGCTTGTTTCATGAGTCATTTCACTATATAGGGGCAACTTTTCATTGAATGATGTAAAATCCAGGCTTTAAGTATCTACTAGAGAAGGGCACGTGTCGAATTTGTTGTAACTTAATTTAATAAGTTGACTTTCAAGTGACTTTTTTTGAATTTTACAAACTTGCTATGTTTGTGTTGGTGAAAAAGTGTATACAGAAGTCAGATTAGCTATTTCTCCTCAAGCAGTCCGATGAATTGAATTGTAATAAAGAAGATCGAGTAACTAGAAGTATTTGATACAACAAACCGTGCAACTGTGTTAGCGTCAAGCTCTACAATCAAACTTCGAGTCGGATATGAACCAGCGACTCAAAACAGGTATACCAAATACCAGATTTGTGGTATATGCAATTAAGTTTTTGATTTTATATTATATTAACTTTTAATTGTTATATGAACGAAGTGAAAGTAGTTCATGAAATAGTAGGGCTTAGAACAATTTGTGCATGTTTAACAAAGAAGTATTCAAATTTTTTACTTCCCCATTAACTAGAGAATTATTTCTATTTATTCACTTGGAATATAAGGTTCGAAAGCTCACGGATTAGACTGAAATATTTTTGATATATCTCGATGGTATCGGAATCTCTGGTTTGTTTTTTTTTTAAAGGCTAAACCGAAGCTTAATTAAGTCAGATTAATTTTTTCAAATCAAATCGGATGTGGAATATAAGCAAAATAATAAAAATAAAGCGTTCGGTTCGTAAAAAATGCTACTATTTATTTCTAAGTTAGATATGAAATGAATAATAAGGATGTGTTCCAGAAATCTCTAGAGTTTTTCGTACAAACGATTTGATTTGGAACTAAGCTAGGAGAACTTTATATGTTAAATGTTAAGAAAAGGTCGGCTACTAGATCAAAGGTCGGTAAAACCGTACGCATTAAATGTACTTGGCCTTGAGCAGTCGGTTTCAAATCGCCCAACTTTTGTCACATAATCTAGTAGCCGGGCATATTTGTGGCACTTCACACATAAAGCAAGCAGTTTTAATTGGAAATGCGAGCGTTTATACTAGAATCTCTAGAGATTTCAGGAACACATCCGATTATGTTTATTTATTGTTTAACTAGTAATACATTAGAGCTTTATAATATAAACCCCCCCATTTAACAATGAAATAATATGTACAGAAACGTGCAACCGACATGAACATCTCAATCCGTCTGTCGGCCATAAACAGTTCGTCTCACACTACACTGAACTACTACACCAGGCTGCCTGCGTCATCTTCAGATACCTGTTCGTTCCTTAGTGTAATGCCCAGACTACTATTTACCCATGCAGACTCAAATGCCAGTAAGTGTCTCCAGAATTGCCTGCTGATAAGTCAGTGAGCTTCTCAAATAGTTGACTAGGTTCTCCCAAAAGTGAGCGCTACTGTCATCCAGAATGCTGATTACCTCGTCTCTATTGAGGAGCTGCTTAATGAAATGAAGCATTTTTAGTTCTTTAAGTATTGGGCATCTGCCCAGCAAATGTCATCGTTTTCTTGAGGAAGTGATACATGTTCTGCTCGATTATAGACTTTAGACGTTAATTTTATTAAATCAAAGTGAGCTTTTAAGATCCAAGGAATTTTGTACGCTGTAAGATACAGATATTAATTGGATACTGTATGGTCGACGTGCTGCAAGAGTGTAATTTGCTTCAACTTTTGAAAAATACGTTCAAGTAAATCTATTCTCAAATGGTTTTGATTCGAGCTACTCAAGTATTATTAATAATGACACCAAACAGATCAACCCTATGAGCTAATTGAGTTTATCATCTAGTTGATCTAGTTGCTTTGTTGAGCTGATCTGAGCTGAATCATTGCAAACAAATCATATAGATCATGCCTCATGTCATGAGCTATATTTCAATGAATCAATAATTTTTTAAGCTATGAGTAACAAAGTCAAGCGGAGCTTTTATTCAACTCACCAGCGGAATATTCGAGAAATCTAAGACTCCAAATTAAACAAATTATTTCATACTATTTTGACTGTCAACTGTTTCAATAGTTTGAAGTGACAGAAGTTGGAAAATAGTCTTATCGATGTTGGAAAAACTTTTCGACGAAACATTTTTCTCAGGGAGCTCAATACCTAGCCATAGAAAAAAAAATATATGATCGAGAAATGAACGTAGGACGGAAATTCCGCGAAGACTCCTGCAATACCTTCAATATTCGGGCAGGACGGGAAATATTGTAATGATTGTAAGTAGAGTCCCAATCTATTTCAAGCTTATGGATTCATCGAACACAAAGTTTTATTTGGAGCCTTGGTGTATAACTTATTGGGTTGTTCAAATATTTTGAGAGCTATTTCAAATATGATTAACTTTTTAAGTGTAGCGGAAGACGCATTCAAGCTTATTAATTATCAAATTTGATGTACCCGATCAACATGATCTTCTTTTACGGCTACCAAAAGTAGCTCATATGTAGCGATATTACGAAACTAGTACCCTAGTCAATACCCCGATAGCAGGCTTATTTGTGATCAATATGCCGATGACGATTTATCTATCACCTTAACCTATCTCTCTAATTTTTCATATTGTACAAAACACACGTGCGAACCAGTCTGATTTGTTAACTGAATTGATTGGCGGACACTCTTCCTTGGGTTAAGTTTGGCTGCGTATCTCCTGCTTCTCTTTCTCCTCCGCCCAAAAAAAGTAGTAGTACCGCTCGGCTAATAAGGCGACCTCCCAAGTGGACACAAATTCGCTGCTTTATTTAAGTTATTTTCGAAGTCTTAACAAAGTATGGCGAATACAAAAATCATTTTTGACACGATCCCGTAGTATATTGTAGACAGCACTTGGAGTGGTTTAAGTTATAGATTCTTAAGTTTTCACAATGTGACTTTGAATATCAATCATAGAACTTTAACCAGGCTCCAGGTCGATAAGTTATGATTTATGTTCACAACTTTTCCCAAACAAGACACGCACAACACCACAAAGGAGGTTAGTTTATCGTACAGCTATTTCATGAATTTCCTCAATTCAATCATCAGCGATCTTTGCCTATCTTCAATGAGCTGACAGAGATTTTTAAAAATAGATGATTTAAGGTTCTTAACCCGAATCTTGCAACCAATTTTATGGTATCCGACCAATAAAAAGGCTTTCGATACCAGCAGCTGCATCACTTGTGGCGGAGAATCTTTTTCGGTATGCTTCTTCCGTTGTTATGGCTGGTATGCCATTTACCCAATGTAAACCCTAAACCCTTGCAGTCTCCACAGCCCATTATAGTAGTGGCTCCTCCGGGTTACTGTGGTATCTTCCGTTGCTCAAGCAGCTCCCGATGCTTCTTTTGTGGCCATCTACCAGCCACCTTTAAAACCGTATTTACCAAGTTTCTGTCTAGGTCTGAGTACCTAGCTATAAGTAGAAAACCAGCCTAATTTCTAGCATAAACCTTCTGAAACTGAGAATAAATGTGTGTATTCTGGCAATCGATATTTGCTGTTCTATTTGTAAACACCTTCTATGTAAATTGCATTATTTTCAAGATTACTGCATGTTGCATTTGCATATTGTGAAAGTTTGTCCCTTGTCCATTTCCCAATTGCATACATATAAATACATTTATCAGGCATTGATAAGACAGTTTCATAGCCATTGCCTGCAATTGCGGTTGAAGTACATTTAAAATTGTATTTCTAGAAATCTACCTACCAACACATACAAATACTTTAGACGAGCCTATTACATAACAACATGAGTCGCTCAATTCAGTTTTATAATTCTTTTTTAGCTAATACCCAGGCAAACATGCCTAAACAAACCTCTCACACAGACACACACACACACACACACACACGTTTTCATTTGGACATAAAATTCTAACTCTTTCGGTTACGCTTCGCGCATGTCGCAGAGGTTTTCCTTGCTGTTTGTTTGTTTGTTGGTTTGTTGATATCTTAAAAGTTCTAAGATTTGCATATGATATTGAAATACCTATATATATATTTTTTTTTGTTATATTTAGAAGAGCAATGAAAATGCTTAGCTATTTTTAAAGGTTTCTCTTACACCTGAAAAAAAGAGATTTTTTTGCGACTTATTTTGTTTGGCTTTAATTAGTTTATTTGTTGCTTTTTATTTGTTTATTGTATGTGTGTGTGTGTGTTAGGTTCTTTTTATATTTTTTTTGAGCAGGTTAAACCAGTTTTCTGGTTTTGGAGGGAGTTCTACAAGAACAAAATAATTTTATAGTTTCATTTTGTATTTTTTTTTTTCGGCGCACCTCAGCCTAATCGCCTGCTCATAATTTAATAAAAAGAAACACTACGTTTAGGCTTATCGCGGCTCTCTATTACTGCACATTCTCACACACACGGAGACCTCCTCCGTCAACGATTAGATAATAGCATTTTAAATGTTGTCTCTACTGTACAGTAAAGTCGCCACATGAAAAATGACCAACAATAAAAATGGACTTTGTTTTGAAAAACTGAAACAAGACTGATAAGGCCCAAACTGTCTCAGCGAGAAACAAAAGTAAGAGAGAGAGAGAGAGAGCGAACTAAGAGAGATTTTTTTTATATTTGTGTGAAAAATGAAAGAGAACTTGAGTTAGCTGACTGGCTGGTCGTTTGATGTTAATGAAATGATTTCGGCAAAAGCACGTCACAAATTAAATAAAAATAAATTTCACATTTTTCATGGCTAGACACTAGAGGGAATTCGATTGAGATAGGGAAAGCCTGAGGAAATCACCTTCAAAAAAATGATAAAATCGAGAAGTACGCAAAAATTTTGTGATTTCAAAATCAAAATTGGTGTAAGTGAAAATGGGAGCACGGCTGCTTCACTAAGTCTAAAAAAAATCAATAACAAACTTTTGATTCGTAATAAAACAAAGTTGGGACTGGAAGGTTTTTGAAACAGCTGTACAGTCTACCAGCCTGCCTTGTGTTGTGGTGTGTTCATGTTTTTTAAAGTTATGTGCAAACATAACATGACCTCGAGCCAGCTAAAACTTACTAATTTAAAACTAAATAGTTCGGAAGAAGATATAAAGCAGAGTTCCCCAGCATACCCCGAGCATACTCGCCAATTCACACCGAATGCTTGCCGAAGGCATGCTTAACTGTGTGTTAGAGAGACAGTCACATTTTCGCGCACTCTGCTTGGGGAGCCCTGATATAAAGTATAAGCTAGACAGTTTCTCTTTTGGGACTTGATCAAATTAAATAACGAACGTAAGTTAAAGTCGCCCCTACCCGACTTCTATATGACCTTTATTTAGAAATATTGAAATTAAAAGCCTTCACTTACACTAATTAACAGAGTATTAACATCAACCATAATAATTTTTTATTTTAAAAATGGAAAATAATATTTACTTGTTAATTTTTATAATAAAAATTGAAAATAAAAATAGAATTCAAATATCTTTTGAACCACGGGAGCCTGATCATTTATGGTACCTACATATATAAACCTTTCATATCAACTGATAATATGTATGTACAAATGCAAATAACTACTTTTCATCCGAATAGATTGAAACACGATTTGTAAGGATAGAATTCGAAATAGTTTGAAATGTGATTTTCCAATGTCCAATGTGGAAGTAACGATAAAGAGAACGATAATGATAATGATAACGATAACGGTAACGGTAACGCAGCAAAGTCGGTTTTAAAAAAGAACAAAAACGGTCATATATTCATTTTTTTTTTTTGGAGATGTGATAATGTTGGCTTATTGATGTCATATACACACGGTGCGCTTCAAACAAAAATAGGTTATATGAAAATATCGACAAAATCGGGTTTCAGGACTTCATTTGGGAACATTTTCCAAATCCGTTTGAATCAAAATCGTACACAAACTCACAAACTCCTTGATAAAATTATTTATTTTATTGTACCTTATATTGAAATATACCTTATATTAAATTAAAGTTATGGCAGATGGCGGTTAAGCATTTTTTAAGATGCGTATGACTGTACTTTCAGAAAAATATGTTCCCATAAATGGACTGTGAAAGAAAATTATATTCTAAAGGAGGAAGCGATGGTAAAAGAAGTAAATTGACTAGTGTCAAGAGACTGTAAATGTTATGCGTAGTACCTCAAATAAAAGAAACATACGAAAATATAAAACTGCTTTTCGACTTAACTAAAATTAACAGCATACCCCTTGTCTCATACTTTAAAGACTTAAAAAATCTCGATGTTAATGTTTATTTTAATACGTCTACTCTACATATAAAACAGTTTGTACTGACTGACTGACTGATTCACTGACTGACTGATTGGCAATCAACGCAGAGCGCAAACGGTAAAAGATAGAAGGCTGAAATTTGGACAGGAGTTTCCATTAGTGGTGAAAGTGCGTACTAAGACGGTGTTTTAGAAAATTCCAACCGGAAAAGTCGGAAAAGTTTGTATGGGAAAAATTTTGTTTTTCATCCGATTGACTTGACATTAGGTTTTAAGGATAGAATACAAAATAATATGAAATGTGATTTTCCAATGTCGTAAAATCCGCCCCCAGGCATGAAAATTCTCGGAAAATGCTGCATGCAAATATTTATTTTTTATCCGATTGGCTTGAAACTCGGTTTGTAAGGATAGAATACGAAATAAAGTGAAATGGGGAGGTAACGATAACGATAGCGGGAACGGGAACGGTAACGGAACGGTTACGGTGGGTGGGAATTGGGTAAGATGTGGGTGGGAATCGGAGGATAACCCCAGCAGCAAAGTCGTTACGGGGAAAAGACAAAGTAGTAAGAAGTTTTATGCAAGCTGATGTATGTAAGATTCGCTTTGTGGGCTCTATGGGGAACATAGATTAAAAAGCCTATACTGATGGCGGCGCAGCGAAGCGCGACGGGTTATATGCTAGTGTTAGTATAAGTTTATGTTCATAAATCGTTTTGATACCTGTCTCGACTAGTGAGATATTCCATATATACACAATACAATACAATTAAGTTGTTCTGATTGTTAATGGTCAGCAAACTGCTTCATCCACCCTCCCTTGCCCTTATTGTTTTGTCACATTTAACAGTTTAAAAAAATGTAAGATAAATAATAACGAAAAACAAAACGATGATATTGCCAATAAAAACGAAGAAAATTTGGAGACAAGCGATTTATGTGAGACATTAAAACTTATGGAGATATCAGAAGGAATTATGAAATATATTGCTACATGGGAAAAATTAAGAAACTTGCCAAGAATTGCCATAGCACAATAAACCTACCTCTCTTCGAAGAAGACGATGACATATGAGTCATTCTTTTATAAACTTTAATAATGAATATCTTTTAAACTATAAAAGTCTCCATTTTTATGAAAGCACAGTAATTTAAGTTGTGTTTAGGGCAATAAATTGTATATCCTTAGAAGCTATATCATGGTGGTTAACACTGAGAAAAAATTATATATAAAATTTAGCAACAATTACTTAATATTATTAAATAATTTAAATAGTTATTAAATTATTATTTTAGTAGATACATTAAAACACTATTCTGCAATATCAACATGAGACCTGTCCGATAAACCAAACCTGAGAAATCCAGTTTTTAATAAACCCTTTTTTTCCATTTTTCCGTCTTTAACGATTTTTGAAATTGTTTATAAAATTAACAAACATTTTTTTTGTAAAACCGCAAATTAAGTATTGGTGGGCATGTCGAGATCTAATTTCGGATTTTTTTTTATTGAAATCAAAAATGATGAGTTTTTTAACTGTTCGGTTTATAAAAGAATGACCCATTTGCGTTATTGAAAAATGTGTTACTCCAGAGTTGCATATACTGCAAGGTTTTGTAAACCATCTGTTCTGGAACGGACTAGTCCCTCTTCTTGATAGAGAGGCCAAACAAGTTTAAAATAATTCAATAGAATTATCACGGTGAAATTTTTGAAGGTAATGCCTGTCGCAAACTATTACAAGAATCTGACAAACCCTTTATTTCTGCCTTTCAAAGTATAGATAAAGTGGTAAGATGTTGCTTTCTACTAGAAAAGTGGGAAAGGACATCGAAAAATATATCGATAAACTTGCTATAGTTTTCAAAGACACGGAGATTTCTGAATCCCTAAAGATTCATGTAGTTTTGAAGCACTGGAAGCAGTTTCTATACTTTTTAGGCGATTGCGGTCTTGGAACATGGTCAGAGCAAGCCGAAGAATCTGTTTACCATGAGTTTTCGGTGTTTTGGAACATATTTAAAGTGAACCAAATAGAAGACGAATCGTATATAAAACAATTATAAAATGCTGTTGTACAATTATACTCTTAACATATTTAATTTTTCTATTAAGTTTAATTTGAATAATAAATACCGAAAACCTGAAATATATATATTAAAAAAAAACAATAAAAAAAACCACAAGTAATAAAAAATAAATATAAAAAGAAAAGCGTGAGTGATATGTTTTTTTTCTTTTTATTGCTGCTTTTGTTGTTGTGTTTATTATTAATATCATCATTATCATTATTATCATCATCGTATACGACGTAATCAAACAACTAATTCTAACATAGCATATTGGATACGTATTTTGTGAATATCTCAAGAAAGGGATCAGGTACGATTTTGATTCAAACGGACTTTTACTCACAAAATGTTTTCAATTGAAGTCCTGAAACCCGATTTTGTCGACATTGTTACCTCGGGAAATATATCACTTTTTAAACGCATATCGACTTTTTTGTTTCAGATGATCCAGTGACGAGCTAGGATGTTCACCGCACAACACATTTTTTTTTAAGCCACTTCCGGAGATTCGCTGTCACGGACTTATATATTGATATTTTTAACTGAAACTTTTTTTCAAAGATACTTCAAATGTTATACTATAATATCTAAATGACATCAATAGACAAACATTTATCGCATCTCCAAAAAAAAATCATGAAAGAATGCCTTTTTTCGCATATTTTTCCATGTGCAAAATTAGTTTTTCGATTTTTTTTTTTTGCTTTTTTTATAGCTTGGATATTTAAGAACATCGCCCTAAAAGGATTTTTTGAAATTCGTAATACTTTAGAAGATATAGCCTTTTTTGTTGAACAATGCCTTCGCCAAAACGAGTAATTTTTGAGTAAATAAAGCTGAGAAATAACGGCTGGTTCTTGAATTTGAATGGTAACATGTTGTCGCCTCAGTTTTCTACACAATGCGATAACCGACTAAACCGCTCAGAAACTAGAGATGCGGCCGCATCTAAAGAAGGCAGAATGGCACGCAGCAGTCGCTCGGGAAGCTTGGAACTGATCGCATCGTTCGAAGGAGGGCTCCACGTGTGCCTTTCTCAAGGCGCACGTGTCTGATATGCTAGTCTTTTTCAAGGTTCATGTTCTTCCGGTTTTAACCTAATTTGTGAACTACATCGAAGCATAAATCAGACATCACCATCGAAAAATGGTCAATGACCAACAATCTACTATTACAAAAAACATTCAAGTGGAAACTACTCGTTATTGTCGCGAACAATAGCGTGATAGTTGTATTAAACATTTAATTTGTGTATTACCAATCGATTGTGTCGCGCACTCATTCGATATTCGTACCTGGTCACTGAAAAACGACCAACCAACCATCGCTAACGCAAAGTTGCGTTTGCTCACAACTGTAAACAACTTATGCATTGTACCACCAAAAAGAGCTGGTTGCCTATACAGAACTGTTTCATCGTTATCCCTAACGACTCTTCAGTAGGCTTTTCGCTGAAGAAAGCAAGATTGCCAACTGCCTCTCCATACAATCATTGCTTAGATCAGTTGGGAACTGCTAAAAGCAATGAAAGCCAAAATATACAAGCAATGAGTGCTTTAATGCTTAAGCTTTGAGGCTGAACTTTATAAGTGTAAAAGTTTAAAACTTTTGAGCGAGCTTAGAAGAAACAACTTTTTCGGACTGTCAAGCCACTTTTCTCCAGTTCTACTAAACCGATTTTGATGAAACAAAATGCAATCGACGCAGAATTGTCACCATTATCGAACTTTAAACGCTTTATCTCGACGTTTTCCCACGTTTTTCGAACTGGCGGCCATGATATCTCCAGTTACACTGAACTGATTTTAGTGAAACTAAGTGAAATCGACGCAGAATTGTCACCAATCTGGTCTGACCCTCAATCATAATTTTTAAAAAAAATTTACAATTTTTTTTTATACTAAACTACAAAAAAAGGGCCCAAATTCGAATTTTCATTTTTCAATGGCCGCCATTTCGTCAAATAAAATCAATAAATTTTTTTCGAGGGTTAGACCAGAATGACCTCTATACTGATTATAGCCCCGTTTTTACTTTTCATTTCAGACAACCTGAAATCGTGGCCCCCCACTTTGACGGCCGAGAACTTTTTGAACAGCCCTCATATCGAAGCAGAACAATTTTTTTGTTTACCTTAATCTGTTTTTAACAAAATATAAAAAACAGAATTGAAAAAACTCTGCGTTTCCAAATAAGATTTTTTTTAAAAAAGGTCCAAAAAAACTGCCTCGACATGGAGAATCCCCCCTTAAGGCGTCAAGAATGAAATGAAATGTGTCAATATAGCATTGAAATCAGCGGCGTTCACCAAAATCTAGCAGAAGGACCTACTAACAACAAGTTTTACGTACTAAGGAGCAAGTGCTTTGCTCTCTTATATGAACGACTTAAATCTCATTTCTCTTTTCCTTCGGCCTCGTAGTCTTTGTTTAATTAAACTAATTTTTAATACAAACTAATTTTTTTGCATCTAATTTTATCCTTAATGGATAAAAATGCTAGTCTCTATGAAGCTTCATCTTGTCATGTCTCCAAAAAAGAATGACATTTTACTTGCCTTTTTAAGCATCGATTCTCGAATTTGAAATTCTTAAATAACAAATAATATGATATACATTTAATTCTTAATTATTTATCACATCATTGTGACATTGTGTTTGTTTTTTCTTTACCTTTTAATTTCGTTCAGGTTGTTGTTGTTGCTTGAAGTTAATCACAAGTATAATCCCAAGACATATTTATAATAAATGCGTTAATCCAAGTTTATTGAGTTTATTTATTTAAGGTGTTATTTTAAAGAAATAATTTTACTGCACTGTAAAATTTACTTTTTCTTTTGAGAGAGAGAAAGAAAGTTTTTTTTTTGTTTAACACTGGGCAACTTTTGGCCTGAATTTATGAATTATTGAACAATTGTAATTTTTTGTTTTGTTTTATTTATTTGTATACAACTTTTGCAAAGTGAAACCGTTGTGTGTATATATATATATTTATTTAAATATATTTAATATTTTTCAATGATTTCTCAAGGCTAGCTTAAGGTTATTTATGTTTATTATTTTTGGTTTTTTTGGTTTTGCAAATATTTATATTTTTCAAGAAATTATATAGTTTTTGATCAGAGTAGACGAAACTGTAAAATTTGATAAAAAAAAAAACAAAAATCAAATACAAATTATGCACTTAGTTTTACTTTGCTGAAACAAAATGGAAACGAAACAAAATATAAATAAAGATACGCAGCAACCGACGACGACAATTGGATTATGAAACGCGAGGGCGGCAAAGCGACACGACAAAAAGAGAGGGAGTATGAGAGAGAGAGAGAGAGAGCGCGCTCTCGCGTAGGAGTTGACACAAACTGGCAATGAAACAACTGACAAAAAATTCCACAACGAACTGAAAAATACAATTTCTTTTACAATTTTGTTATTTGTTTTTAATTCTGTTAACTGTTAGCAACATTTACAAGATACTTTTCAAGTGTATTGGCTTTCAGCTGGAACAATAGCAAAAACACGCACTCACACTGACGACACACACTCACAGAGACACACGCGCACTTTGCTTTGCTTTGCTTCTTTCTTCTTTTTTTTTTGGGCTGCGCCAACTTTTTTGCTGCTATTTGCGCACTTTGAGGATATTTTTATAAATTTCTTTCACAAATAGTTGATTTAGTTAGCAATTTTTGCTTAAAACTTGGGCTTAGCCTGTGAGTAGGAGAGTATGAGACACGCACGATAAACGAGAGACGGAGACACGTCGACAGTGGGGCAGCAAGAGACTTTTTTTGTGAAAACTTTTTTTGGTTTTGCTCTTTCCGTACCCAAAGCAACCTCACCAAACGAAATACAAACTCGAACTGAAACGCAATGCAAAGCAATGCAAACGATACACCAGCTGTGTGAGTTACACTCTCTCTCTATCTCGAGAGAACTGAAGAGCAGAGAGCGCCATTGCTGCTAGTGTTTGTATCTTTACTCTGGCATCTGACGGTAGTCCAATTAGAGCGAGACGTCTAGATATTCGTGTATGAAGTGAGCTAACACTGCCGGCATTTTTTTGCGTGGCTCCACAATTAGCGTATCTCTGAGATACGCGCGGCGCTTAACGACAGCAGCAGCAGCAGCCCAACAAACAGACGACAAAAACGAATACGTCAAGAATACGACGACACGAAAAACACAATAAAGCAGGAGAAGAAGGAGAGGAGAAAAAAAACACACACTGCCGAGGGTTTTGTTTTTGTTGTGGTTTTGCAGAAAATTTAATGGCGGCGGCGGCTTCTTGAAGTTCGAAAAGAGGTTCCAAAATGTTTTACAAACAAAAACTTGGTTCTAAACGTAAACGGAACACCTTTGTACACCTGGCAGTAGAAAGGCATTTTGAAAAAATACTGTTTAAATCATTTTTTTTTGAATCGGAAGCAAAATTACTAATATCTTATTTAATCTAATCTATTTATTTGGAATATAATTAATGTTTTGTTATTGCTCTTGCCCGGCTGATCTGAGCTGAATCAGTGCAAATAGATCATTTAGATCAGGAGCCGGCAAAAAACACATTCACATTTTGGCATTGCGTGTGTGTGTGTTTTTAGCCACTGACAAGAAGTTCATTTTACAGCGACGAGCTTATACTGCCGGTGTCTCAAATGCGCTGCCGCTGAGCACTTTCAAAGTTCCTTGGATTAGAACAGAAAATTTTAGGATGAGAAACAATTTTGTATTGCACTGTGGGCCGGGAATCTCTTTTTATACTCTGTACCGAAGGTACATAGAGTATATTAAGTTTGTGCAAAAGTATGTAACAGGGAGAAGGAATCGTTTCCGACCCTATAAAGTATATATATTCTTGATCAGCATCAACAGCCGAGTCGATATAGCCATGTCCGTCTGTCCGTCCGTCCGTCCGTCCGTCCGTCCGTATGAACGAAGAGATCTCAGAGATGGTAAGAGATAGAGGTTTGACATGTATGGGACATATATTTCTTATACTTGCAGGCAGATCAAGTTTATTTTCAATTTTTGCCACGCCCCCTCGCGCCCCCGCAATTTGGAAAAAACGTCATATCTCCTACAGTTTTGGAGATAGATCGTTCGTTCCTTCTAGAGATACCTTGTAAACAACATTATTTATCGATTTGCTGAAGGAATGATAAAGATCGGATGAACGATACTCAAGTTATGGGCAAAAAACGGCCACTTAACCCCACCCACCCCACCACAGCATTCTATTGAACGGCAATCTTAGTGAGAGAGAGAGAGAGAGAGAGAGTGAAACTTAGAGATGAGCGCGTATAACTCGTGAGCAAATGCGAGCTGCGACGTTAAGGATACAGAGTATGTTATAGTCGGGCTTGACCGACTTTCTTTCTTGTTTTTTTTACCAAAACTCTACAATTTGTACACCAGTTTAGTTAGAAAGCTGACATTTTTGACTTAACTTATTGTCCATATTTTTACAAAAAAAAAAAATTGTTTTTCAATCTGCTATAACTTTTAATTTTCCCATAGCACAGTGGTCAGAATGACCGAAAATGTGGCCAAAAATCCAAATATTGAGATATCAGATTAAAATTTGGCACAGATAAAAAAAAATCGTAGACCGATCGGACCACGCCCACTAATAAATCCCATACTAACCCTAATGAGAAAATAAATTTTTTCTAAAAGAAGTGCTCTAATATTTTATTTACCTTAGAGGAAAGTTTATTCTTATGTACTTAGTTGACTAAAATGTTTATATGACATTTTTATATAACTGCAATTTAATAAATGCATTCATAAGAAGGGTCCAAAGTCAACCAAATCGAACTATAGGTGTGTATCGAAACTATCGGACATTCCAAAGCTTCTCGAAATGATCCTGACTTCCCAACTACAACATTATTTTCGCTCGGTAATATCCAAATCTCAGCATGGTTTCATGAATTGCTCTATATCTATGAATTTACGGGAATTTACTACTCTTGTAAACAATGGATTTGTCTATAAGCGGCAAACTGATGTAGTTTATACTGATTTCAGCAAGGTATTTGACTCTGTCAATCATGAGCTTTTAGTACTTAAATGGTGTTTGCTCGGCTTCCCTCCACTCCTCCTCTACTGGATCAAGTCAAATCTAAGCCATCGATCTCAACGAGTTCGTTTCAAATCCATACTATCCAGCTCCATTAATGTACTATCTGCACTGAGAAAAAAATCAATGTAAAACCAAGATTATAATCTTGAAACGAGACGAAACGGTGTCAGAGATTAAATTCTCAATTTAAATCTTAATCCAACAATATTGAATTAAGATCGTTTATACTCGACTTTAAGATGAAACAATCTCAGTTTTTAATATGAAAAAAAGACAACAAAAAAATGAAGCATTTTTTATTGGTTGGTTTAGTTAGTTGATTTAGTTATTAACATTTTCTTCTTTCTGAAAAACTTATATAAATTCAAAATCATTAATTCGCCGATACTGGGACTTGAAGCTCAGTACCTTCTGCGCACTAAAACACTGACACCACCGCTTTACCACCGAGCGACAACTGTTAGGTCCAACCAGTTGCAGTATAAGAGCAGGAATTTTGGCAGTCTGAGTACTTATACAGCAACTGGCTGCGCTTAACAATTGACCCCCTACGGCAAAATCGACTAATCGGCCGTGCCAATGTGTTATTGAACGAAAAGGTCGTGGTTCGAGTCCCAGGAGAGGGTGGGGTGGGTTTGCATTGCAACCGAAAATTGTTTATTTTTGTTTTTTTTTTTTTTGTATCAAAATAAATCTATATAAATCAAAAAAATTTTCAACTGAAGCTTTACAGGCAACTGATAAGTTGCGAGATGATAAATCTTGTTTTTAATATTTCCAAGCTGTTTTTTTAAGCTTGCAAGGTTCTTGAAAACGAGATTTTCAATCTAGATTTTAGATTGGTTTTTTTTTCTCAGTGTGGGGTTCCCCAAGGTAGTCATTTAGGCCCCCTACTATTTAACCTATTCATAAATGATATCCCACAGGTTTTATCCCATTCGCATGCATTAATGTATGCCGCTGACCTAAAACATTGTTTGTCGTATAATGACCCGGCGTCTCCTCTCCTCCTCCATTCCGATTTAAGCTCTCTCCACACCTGGTGCTCGGTTAATAGGCTTCCTCTTAATCTTAGCAAGTGTAAATGTATGACCTTTAGTCGTAATCAATCATATGAGTTTGATTATGTGATTGATATTATCCTATTGGAACGAATTTTTAAAGTGGATGATTTGGGTGTACAATTTGTAACCAAGTTATGTATTAATAGTCATATAGCGGTCATCGCAAACAAGGCAATAGGAGTTCTCGGGTTCGTTAAGCGATGGTCCGTGGAATTTAATAACCCCTACGTCACTAAGCAACTGTATGTTTCTTTAGTGAGACCAATTGTCGTGTGTCTGGTCTCCATACTATCAAAAATATCAAGATCAACTGGAATCGGTTCAGAAGCGGTTCTTAATTTTCGCTCTCCGGGGCTTAAACTTTGATCCTTCCACCCATCTTCCTCCTTACGCGTACAGATAACGCCTAATCAACCTGCCTTCTCTTAAGAAGCGCACAACTTGGCATGGTGTCCGTTTTATTTATAAACTCCCGTCAGGAGTAATCGACTCTATCGCTTTGTTATCTAATATAATAGAAACTTTTATCCTATTTATCTACAGCCTTGCCTAACAAACTACGCTCATGACGAACAATTTCGAAATCTTTGTTTAAACTATAACTTGCATTATCATACTTTCTCATCTCACGCCTCCTTGTTGGTAATAAAAGATAATTTATTGTCGTTCCTAAGTCGGCCTTCGTAAAGTTATACCGAACATTCAGCCATGCTCCCATTTTCACTTTCGCAAAACTTTTGCGATTTCAAACCGGTTTTTTGACCAAATTTGGACTCAAAATCGCAATATTTTTGCGAAAGCGAAAATGGGAGCATGGCTGATTGTTAAACTTTTAACTAAATAAATATAAATATAACCGATCGACGCTTCTCAAATCGTGCCGTTTTTTCAAGTCTGCAAGAAAACGGGAAAATTTGACAAAAAAAAAAAAACAAAAAACAAACACGAACTTTCGAATTGATTTGTCGGCAAACTATACCACCGATTATTAATTTTTAGGTCTTATATGAAAGGTATGTATGTTCTTTATAAAGGAATATAAATGTAAAAAATGTTAAGCGGTAGTTTACTTTTCTAATTAGGGCCGTTTGAAAATACTCCATATTTTAACCATTTTTCAACTTTGACAGAGTCATACTAATAAAGTATTAAAAAGTGATGGGATTTATTTTTTAGACGGCTAAACTAGTCCATTCTCTACCTTATGTATTAAACTTGACTGCCCTAGTCTGCCCGTTCGGACTTAACGTCAATAAAACTGACCTAAACTCGAAAATACTCGCGCGATTCGGTGGAAGAAGAAGAGCGCAATGAAAATTCGGCCCGACTTTTTCTGCCTGTTTGTTAATAGAAAACCTGCAAATCATAAAAACATGTATTTATAAGATAAATGTTATGTTTCATACCTAGCATTTGGAAGATCATTTTGACAAGAGTCTTTGGTGAGTCTTTTTCGAGCCCTTTTGATGATTAAAAAGAGATTAGTTTCATGTGCGATTAAAGGAAGACTCGAAAACTACTCATGCATTTGCTCAAAATGTGATTCATTAGAAAACGACTGGAAAAAGACTCGATAATGAATCGAAAATGAGTCGAAACTGATCAGAAAAACGGGGTATAAATGACACTTCATGAAGAGTCGCGGCTAGGGTACCATTTTCTCCCGACAAAAGTATCATTTATGATCAGAAAACGAGCGCATTTATGACTATTTTAATCAGACTGAGTACTCGAAAAAGACTAGTGTGATCAAAAATTTCAGAAAATGCTGGCTGGGTTAATGGCAAGCCACGCCCTCTTGCCCACCTAGCATTTGGAAGAACATTTTAACAAGAATCACCTTGATGAGTCTTTTCCGAGCCCTATTGATGATTAAAAAGAGATTAATTTCATTTGCGATTTAAGAAAGATTCGAACATGACTCATGCATTTGCTCAAAATGTGATTCATTAAAAAAGGACTCAAAAAAGAGTCGAAACTGATCAGTAAATTGGGTATAAACGACTCTTCCTGAAGAGTCGCGGCTAAGGTACCATTTTCTTCCGACAGAAGTATCATTTATGATCAGAAAACAATCGCATTTATGACAATTTTAGTCAGACTAAGGACTCGAACAAGACTCGAATGTGATGAGACATTTCATAAAATGATGACCGGGTGCTTACTCCGCCCACTTGTAAAAATGTAACATGGATATTGATGCATTTAATGAAATATTTTAGTTTTAATCAAAGCACTTTTCAATATTTTCCAAAAGGGTAACCATTTCAAACGAGTACATTAATTTTCAACCGGAATGGGTCTCACATCGATAAAATTTAGGAATCCGATGAAGCTGACAACATGTTGAACAGTGCACCTGCAGCTTCCCCTGTGGTTCAGCTCATTAAAATGCAGTTAAAAATGTATTGAAAATTAAGGGATAGGTTCAACTCTTGAAAAAAAATAAACAAAATATTTTGTTTAAACAAAAAAAATTTTGTAATTAGAAAAAAACAACAAAAAAAATTTTTTTTTTTCAAAAGAAATTAAACAGAATTTTTTTTTTCAAATTTTTATGAAAACAAAAAATTTTGTTTATGTTTTCTTAGGATAATTTTAAATAAAAAAATTTTTTCTAATAAATTTATTTTTTTTTTTATTATTTAAATGTACTAAAATAATTATTTGAAATTATATTTAAGCCATTTACATTTTTTGTTTGTTTTAATTTTAGTTTTAAAATCGTAAATTTTGATCAAAAAAACAAAAGTTTGAGTTTCCCAATTTAGCCCCCCCCCCCCCTTTGGTGGGCGTAACCTAAAGAACTTTACGTCAAAAAAATCTTTAAAGTTTTCAGATTATTAGGACAAAAAAATCATGTAGATAACTCAAAAAGTTCATAATTTATGATTTTTGAAAGGTGTTTTGGAAAAGGCCTCGTTAAAAATTCAAAGGATACCATAGACCTACGGCCTAATACATCAAATTGATAATGTTATGCTGCAAGTCTACCCGAAATCAATTTGTAAAGAACGCAATCGGAACGATAAGGCTAAGCTAACTTCTTCTGTGTCGAAGTTTTTATACGCTTGTAAATGCTGTTTTCGAAATATCAGAAATAAGGAACGCTAACGCTAAAATCACAATTTGTTCTTAATTCCGATCTATTGTCATCCAAATTCGACCAAATTTTCCAAATATATAAGTAACATTCAGCAAGTTTAAGAACGATAAAAATGAAAACGAGAAAGTTTTTCTTACTAACACCGATTTTCCGACCGATCTGTCGTATCGCCCCATTTTCCGACCGATCGGTCCTATGGCTGCCATAAGATATAGTTATCCGATTTGGACTAAATTTTGCATATATGTTTATAAGCATATAATATTAATAATGGTAGATTTTCGGGACGCTAGCGTTGAACACAAAAGAGTTTTCTCACTAAGACCCATTTTCCGAACGATCGGTCGTATGGCAGCTATAAGATATAGTCATCCGATCTTGACCATAATTTGCAAATCTGTTTGAAAGCATTAAATATTAATAATGGCCGAGCTTGAGGACGCTAACATTGAAAACAAAAAAGTTGTTCTTACTAAGATCCATTTCCGACCGATATTAGGAATGGCAGCTACAAGAAGTAGTCAGCGGATCCGGTCGGCTCCGACATATTAGCAGCGTGCAGTATAAAGAAGACTCTGTGCAAACTTTCAGCTCGATAGCTTTAAATCTGAGAGACTAGTTGGCGTAGAGACAGAAAGACATGCGAACAAACCTCAATCGACTCAGCTCGTCGCCCTGATCCAGAATATATTCTTAGTTAGTTTGTGGGGACGGAAATGAATATTTCTATGCGTGGCAAACTTCTGGCGGGCAAAATTATAATACAAAAGGTATAAAACTTTTCTCAATTTAATTATAAGCTATAGGATCAAGTCATCTGTTCCAGGTGGTTTCGACATGTTAGAGGCTCGAAAGGTTTTAAGCTGAGAGACAAGTTTCCGATCAAGTTTGAAAAAGTTTCGACTTGCTTAGACTTATATATAATTAAACATGCGATTTTCATATATTAGGAAATCCGCTTCCATGTTCGGAATACAGGAATCAGAGTTCATTTCCGCTAAATAGTTTTTTAGTTATGCGTAAAATTTAGTCTGTGGGTTTATTCAATAAAATCTACCCCCAGAGTCGGAAAATATGTAAGTGAAAGGACAGCGAAATTCCGTAATATAAATTTTAAGTGCAAATTTGGAAAAATTTGTAAGCCGATGATAATGAAGAATTTCCAAAAAAAGTTAAATACAAAATTTGTCTTAGTCGATCGACTTCAAATTCAATTTTGGTTTGATTTAAAGTCAATATACAAAACACAGTAAATTTAGCTAATATTTCAAATATTTTCTAGCTGATCACAAATGATATAAATTAATTACCCCATTCGAGTGCTAAGCTTATCATTTGATTTAACAAAATCCCTTAAATAATCTTACAAATCCCATAGAAAACACAAAAATTTCTCCACGCACACACAGAGAGAGAAAATGCAACAAAAAAAAATTTTGATGACGAAACACATGCTGTGTGTTTATCATAAGAGAGAGAGAGCGAGAGAACAGCAGAGAGTCTCTCCCAGCGAAACTATCTCTCATTTGTAGCTTTGTAGCTGGGGGCAGTACAACAATTCTCTTGGGGCCCCCAAGATGTACAAAAAAAAAAAAAATTAAGCACAAAAATAAACAACAAAATAATGGAAAAGCTCTCGGAACGTTGTCGCCTTCAATTTCAATAGCAAGCAGTCGCTGCTAGAGCTGTTCCTATACAAATACATATATAGAGAGAGCTACTACTTTATCTATATAATACGTATATATATGTACATATATAATATAATGCAGCTATTTTGCTGCTTTTTATGGCCAATTTTTGGTGGATTTTTAATGCATTTTGAAGTAAACAACAATTGCAATAAGTTTCAAAGCAAAGTGTGTGATAAGCTGGATTTAAAATAATAATTAATTTCCTCTTAAATCAAAATAATGGCTGTCGTTCTGATTGAGACAGGCGCCACTTGGAAGAGATTAAGTACCTAAGATAGGCTGCTGTGGGGGGAAAGGTGCATTTTGGCAAAACCAATTGGGAATGTCAATTAGGATGGCGAAATTGAGAAATGAATTAACCTTTAATGTAATTCATTAACTTACCTTTTTACAAATAGATTACATTCAGATTTATAACTTCCATGTACCTGGAAAAAAAAGAGAAGACAAAATATTGATTATTTTGAAATTCAACTGAATTCGAATTCGATTGTGGCATTACCAAGCTTGGTGTGAACAACTAGAGCAGGGTTCCCCAAGCAGAGAGCGCGAAAATGTGACTGTGTCTCTCTCTCTTACACACAGTGATGCATGACTTCGGCAAGCATTCGGTGTGAACTGCTGAGTATTTTCGGCCCCCACAGGCTATGGCTGGGGAACTCTGAGAGTCAGCTAGCACGAAACAGAAACGAATGGCTGCCGAGACCGTAATGAGGTTGTGATACAAATATATCGGGCGAAAAACCAAGAAGAGAGAATTGTGTCTAAGATCTGGTTGGGTTCGGTCATTTGGAGTTTCAGAACTGGACAATGAATCTGAACCACTTTTGAGCCGGTTCGAAATCTGAACCATTAAAATATCCAACTCCAAATTACCAACCTACAGACCAACTTTCAACTTCATTCTCTCTTAGATTTGCGGGTTCGAACCAGAGAACTGCAAAAATTACTTTTTTCTTGATTGGCTCATACACAAAAATTCTTACTCACATTTAATTAATCAACAAAACTCAGAGCTGAATATATTCAACTCACAACGCAATCGCATCGAGCGGCGTTATGTGATCCAACGTGTATGTTCATATTTATTCATCGAACAGAACTCAGTGCTGAAAATATTCAGCTCATACCGGCAGTCGCATCGAGCGGTTGAGCTAGATTTTTTTGATCGGACGTTTATGTGTTCGATCGAACAAAACTCAGCTTTGACCGTCCACCGCGTTGACTAGAGGTCGTTGAGCCAGCGAACAATCAGCCCAACTGATTGGAATGAAGTCGAACATGATTATAATCAGAGTGCCAACAATTGGTTCGAATAAAACTCTGCTGCGAACATGTTGAGTATGCAAGTTTGATGAATAGAGCGCGAAGTCAGTTTTTTCGGGTGTTGAAAACTGTGTGAGCGTTTTGCAATCGAACGAAGCCGTTCTCTGGTTCAAACCAAAATTTACCAACGGTTAAGGTTCGGAAATTTGAGGTTCGAGGTTTTTCGGCTTTGGTTCGAATTTTGGTTCGTTCCACGATTTACGTTAAAATGGGTCTTAGTGAGAAAAAGTGTTTTGTTTTCAATGTTAGCGTCCCCAAACTCGATCAATTCTAATATTACATGCTTTCAAACAGATTTGCAAAATTTGATGAAAATCGGATGACTATATCTTATAGCTGCCATAGGAACCATAGGTCGAAAAATGGGTTTCAGTGAGAAAAATTTTGGTAAAAATCGGATGACTATATCTGAATGGGTCTTAGTGAGAAAAACTTTTTAGTTTTTTATTTTATTATTCTTTAACTCGGCGATTGATAATTTGATATGTTTTGAAAAAGAAACTTGGTCGAAATCAGATGACTATCTGCCGGAAAATGGGTTTTAGTTAGAAAAATTTTAACGAGAGCGTTCTTAAACTCTGATATTTCAGCAGTATAAAAACTTCGGCTCAGACGAAGTTAGCTTGGCCTTCTCGTTTTTTCTTTCATTACAGTTTTTGTTAGAACTAATAACGTCTCTGACTACAATTTGCTGTGAATCGGGACATAGCTGTCCAGAGGGGCGAATAAAATTCCACCACTGTGTTGGAGTCTTTACTAGTTTATTTAGTAATTTTATTAGATTTTCTTTGATAGGCTTCCCTAGCTCATTAGAATTTTTGTATCTTATTTATATTTTTGTTGACAGCCTTTTTTTTGTCGACTCTAAATAAATAAATAAATGCTTTATAATATTTATTTTTCAAATATTACGAAAAAAAAAATATTAAAAAGGACTTTTGAAAATTTTCTTACAGTGAAGTTGGTGAGTTAGCAACTTTAGTCTAGGTATAAAAACTGAAGCTGTTCTAGAAATTTTCGTTTAAGCATTTTTTCAATGATGTCATATGGATCTTTCGGTAGTACCAATTATTCTTTCCAAGACTAAAACCAGACTTTAGCAGCAAAAAAAAAAAAAAGAAAGAAAGATATAAAAAACGGGTAAGCGTTGATTTTTAGACCTACAGGCATAAATTGATGGCGTCACTTTGCCAACTACTACTGGTTTTTAGAGTTTATGTTTTATGCTTCGGTTCTCTTTTTTGGTTATTATTTTCTATTAATAGTTTCTTGTTTCAGGTAAAAGCGTAGCCCAAACTTCAGGGCCAACAAAAATGAAAACTCATATTTGGCAATTTGCAAAGACAAACATTTTTCTGGTTTGGTCATCAAAGTTTTTGTCCACTTCTCTTTTTTCTTCTGCCATTTGGCTTCTAATTGTTTGTAACATTAACAAAAAGACACAAAAAAAAAAAACAATATGCAAAAGAAAATGGCAGAAATAAAGTTTTCAAACTGTCAGCAATTAAAGTGGCACGTTTGCTATTGTTGTTGTTGGTAGTTTGGCAACTGTTTTTGTTGCTTTGCTTTTGTGGTGGCAATTATGTGCATAAAATTATCAACAGCAACAAACAGCATTAGGAATAGTCAAACAACCAAATGTACAATTGTCATGCATAATTACGGCTAGGAAAATCTAAACAAAAATCTTAAGTGTCGACAAAGAGTTAACGGAGAAGTTGGAAAATGAAGATGTATACAAAAATTATATGTGTGTATAATGTTAGCTGACTGCCAAATGGTCTTGGCAAAGATAATATCTGTGTGTTGAATATGTGTATTTTTGTAAGCTGTATATATATGTATATATATATTATAACCTTGATAAGTTGATAACTGAAGTAATTAAGAAGGAAAATAGCAATAAATGGTTTCCGTAGAATTGTTAAGCAGCGAATCACTAAAATGTGCCATTAGGCACTCTTCGGGGTCTTGGATTTCTCAAACGACTCTTTCATACACATATAGAGCCTTGTCGGTCTGTCCCTATGAACCCACAGATCTCAGATATGGTAAGATCTAGAGCTGAACAGCGCTGATTTTCACAGCAGCAAAATATATACATATTCAATCAATCAACCAAATCAGCTTCATACCGGCAAACGCAACGAGCGGTTGAATGTGAGTCCGCAGATCGAACATGTTTGTGTAAATTTAATCAGCGAACAAAATTCAGCGTCAAACTCATCGTGCGGTTGAGCGAGAGTCGACGGATTGAACATGTTTGCATGCTAAATTTTTATATTCTCTCCATTTGGTTGGCCCTGCTCTTCCCTCTCTCCTTTTTCCATCATGCAAAAACTCATACGAGGTGATTCTAGTTCAATCGTTATTGAGCAAAACTAAAAAAAACCACCGGATTGAATGGAATGAAGATGAACATAATTATAGTCAGAGCGCCAGCAAGGTGTGAATGATTTCATACAAAATGTATGCGAATTTGTTTCGGGTGTTGATTAATGTATGAATGTTTTGCAATCACACGAAATTGTTCTCTAGTTCAGACATAATCTATATATATAAAACAAAGTCGTGTTAGTTATACCTCGGCTTAAGGGATTTTTAAGATCTTTGATATGTTGGAAATGTTTCCGCAGTCGAATATTAATTAAAAACTCGCAAAAAGCCAATCGGTCCAAAAAAAAAATAGAGAAAATTTGCCAAATTTTATAATAAGTTTCGATCAGATGTGCCCAGAATAAGATTAAGGCCGCGTGGACACCAGTTCAAATGAAGAAAATATTTGTGAAACAACAAGAAATAAGAAAGACCAATAGAAAACCGATTTTTGTTTGTGCGTGTGTGTGTGTGTGTATGTGGTCGTGACTGTCTGATGCACACGAAATCATTCGCAGCCAACAACATAACCTTCGATCGGAGAGAGAGAGAGAGAGAGAGAGAGAGATGAGAGAACACATATGAAGTTGTTGTTGCTCTACGCTTAGCCAGAAGCTTTGCGTGACAACAACGAAATCATTCGCAGCTAACAACAAAATCTTTGCTTGGAGATATAGCGTAGACGAGAACACATAAGACATAACACATGTTCCTCTACGTATAGCCATAAGCTAAGCGTGAAGGCAATACGCGCTGCTATTTCTTTGCGGAATACAACAAATCCGCGGCGTAGTTGGCAATAAATAGGACTCTTAGGCCAATAAGTTCAAAAAAAATCGCGAAATTTTATAATAAGTTTTGATTATCATGAAGATTTAATAGTGGGCAATTATGGGAGGTGTTGGACCTATCGGTCCAAAAAAAATCGCGAAATTTGCAAAATTTTATAATAAGTTTAGATTGTCATGAAGACGGCTAAATATTCGGGTATATAGAAGGAGTACATCGAACTGTCCAACAAATTCGAAATTTGCTAAATTCATACATTAGTTTAGATTGTTGTAAACACGCTTAAATAGACGGGTAATTAGACGGGTAAATAGGATGTATTAATCAAATATTCAAAAAAAAATTCGCAAAATTTGTAATTTATAATGAGTTTAGATTGTTATAAAGACCTCTAAATACTCGGGTTAATAAAAGGTGTGTAAAATTCATATCTGAGTTTAAATTGTCATAAAGACGGAGCTGTAGGAGTAAATATACGGGTAAATAGTAGGTGTAGATCAAACGGTCAAAAAAAATACCGAAATTATTATAATTTTATAATGAGTTGTGATTATTATGAATACGGCTAAATAGACTTACGATCCGTAAGGTCAAAAGTTAAAAAAAAAAATCCCATCTTTTTCAAAGTCCGTGTTCACCGCCATCTAAAAACAACTTGACCGATTCATTTTAAACTTGTTACACATTTTCCTAACGTTTAGTTAAAAATGTTAACAATTTAGTTATTTGATGACAACCATTTTTAGGGATTTTAATATGCTTTTTAAATGAAATTTCCATTTGCTCAAGCTGGAAGCTAATTCGACAGGTGTTGCAAGCCACCTAAATACAAAAAGAAACTGCGAATTTTCTTTAATGAAAAAGTTGGTTTACCGTTGAAAAAGGAAGTTTTGCATATGTTGAAGTGATTCTTCAATTAGAGTCAGCACAGAAAATAAATTTCCATCCACCAAACACGAGCAACGACACGTGCTTACATGGAAATTCACACACACACACACAAGGTGGATGCCTAAAGAGTAAGGGGGTTGGCTGGGGGGATGTGTGAAAATGGAGTATGTGCCAGGCAAATATGCAAAAGGCACCGTGCGCCGGCCCCCCTCCTCTGCTCTGTGGGTTGTTGTGTCTGCGTTTATGGAATTTTTTATGAATGATGCAGCCAAACACATTTGGCGTTGATGAAGTGCTGCAAAAGCAACTGCAGTTGTGTGTGTGTGTGTTGTTTATGAATTAATAAAATTTTAATTATGTTGCACAAATAATTGCTCACTTGTGCAGAAACGAAAATAACACAAAGAACAACAACAAGATCAACAACGTTAGCGTTAAATGGGCAAATGCCCATGCCATATTTTTATTTTTTTTTTTTTTGTCTTTGGTACGAAAATGCATTTTTGAATAAATTATAATATTGTTGTGTGGAATTTACATTATATTTTTATAGCATTTTAATTGGAAATTTTGTTGAGTGAGTACAAGAGAGTGCAAAATTCAGATAGAGGCTTGAAACCACTGAAATTCTGATGAAGGTTTGGTAGGTAGATTCAAACCCAGTCTGGTTCGGCAAAATTTCATCAATTTTATGGGATGCACTATGGAAAATAAGTCGAAAATTTTGCATAAATGTAATTTTTTTGTGTTAGAAATTTTAAAACGGTTTTAATTTGTTGTTTTCTGAATAACAAGATAAGATAAAAATAGTTTTAAAACACTTTTACGGAGTACCCTTAATTTTATGCGCGCTTTTAAAATCAGCTGATTCAGTGGTGCTTTTAATTGTCAAAAAGAGCGGGAGCAGCTTCAATGGTAACTCTATTCCAAATATAAACTTAAAATGTACATATAGAAAATGCAGGTCAAGATATGTAAATTAATAGTTAATACATGTTTTTCGATAGTTATGTGTTGATATTGAATTGTCCATATTGTTGTTCGTGTGTATTTTTAGGTGTATACTAACAAACTTGCGTGTGTTCTGTGGAATACTACTTTTATATAGTACAACGAATCACCAAGGTTCTAGTTAAATGTTGTTAACAAATTAATACGGAATCAAAAGGTATTAAAGCTTTTGCCTCGTTTTGCCCCCTTTTTGGAAAAAATGACTCTTTGCAGGTGTTTATGAGTTCACTCATGCAGCGCTGCTTAAGGTTTGGAGTAACAACAAACTCGAAGGAGAAGCAGTAAAAAGTTATATTTTGAAAAATATTGATGAATGACTGCAATTTCAAAGAAAGTGAATCAATTTTTTGCTTATTTACTAAAGCACTTACCGAAATGCAATCATATGTTGAAGCGATTCAGATCAAAATATTCAAGGTGGCTTGCATCTAACATTGTTGTTGCTATTGAGAAGCAAGAAATGACACAATTCAAAGATGAACGAAAACAGTTAAGCTATGAAGATGCAGTACCTCGCCTTAAAAGGAAATTAGCATCTGAGCTGGCTTCAGAACAAGGACGTTCAACATGACTCCTTGTACATGCTGCTGCAGTTTCGGCAAAAAAGTTGAAGGAACCAGAAGTGGCCTCTGTATTAAAGAAAACAATGAGCAGTCACAAGATATGTGATGTAAAAAAAAAAATTAAGATGAATGATCCGATTCCAATAAGTGCTGATAACGCATTAGAATTCTTGATTGAATATGGATTGACAAAGCAGCAATATATTAATATCAAAGCACTCAATAAGCAGCAAGGATATGATATTTTCCCTTCTTATCTTCAAGTTGCCGAATCAAAATTGAAATGCAGACCAGCCGGAATTAAAATTTGTGAAACGAAAGCAGAAGTCGCATTACAAGATTTTGCTAGATCATACATCATTATGTAACCATACTTTTCATTTGTACATGGAACGCTATTCTTGGTACCCAATGTGCCCAACTGTGCACAAAATATTGGTACATGGATATCAAATAATGAACGGTTTCATTGTTCCAGTTGGTATCCTTGGAGAGAAAACGCGTCAGAAGCGCGGAATAAACTATATGGGAGCGACAGATGAATAGAGCATTGGACTCTTCCGATCCGTTGCTTTCATGTCTTTATTTGAAAGAAAGGAATAAGCTGAACAAAAACCTCCCAAAAGAAGTCTTCTCGAATTTCCGGATGCAGAATTTCATAAATCCGCAGATAAGTATGATGATGAAGAAGAAGAGAACTGCAAATTCATTTGTCTAAATAACACTTATTTAGATAAGTAAATTTAGGAATTTTGAGCAAATAAATAAAATCAAACTAACAATTCTTGTATATAAACATAAAATATAATAAAACGCGAAGGCCAAGCTAACTTCGTCTGTGCCGAAGTTTTTATACCCTTGCAAATGCAAATGTCACAGTTTAAGAAGGATTACATAATAAACAAAAATTTTTCTAACTAAAACCCATTTTTCGTCAGATAAACATCTGATTTCGACCAAATTTCGCGAATCTTTTTAAAAACATATCAAATTAACAAACGTTGAGTTTAAGAACTATAAAATTGAAAACAAAAAAGTTTTTCTCACTAAGACTCATTTTCCGACCGATCGGCCCTATGGCAGCCTTAAGATATGGTCATCCGATTTCGACCCAATTTCGCGAACCTATTTGAAAGCATATAAAATTAGTCATCAGCGAGTTTAAGGACGCTAACAAAAAAATCAATAAAAATGTCTTACTAAGACTCATTTTCGACCGATCGGTTCTATGGCAATCATAAGATATAGTCACCCGATGTCGATCAGCTTTTTCAAATTAGTTTGAAAGCGTTTAATGTTAATTATCGCCGACCTTAAGAACGATTTACTTAAAACAAAAAAGTTTCTTTTCACTAAGACCCATTTTCCGACCGGTCGGTCCGATGGCAGCTATAAGATATAGTCATCTGATTTTGACCAAAATTTGAATTCTGTTTGAAAGCATATAATAATAATAATGGCCGAATTTAAGGACGCTAACATTGAAAACAAAAAAGTTTTTCTCACTGAGACCCATTTTTCGTCCGATGGTTCCTATGGCAGCTATAATATATAGTCATCCGATCATGACCAAAATTTGCAAATCTGTTTGAAAGCATATAATAATAATAATGGCCGAATTTAAGGACGCTAACATTGAAAACAAAAAAGTTTTTCTCACTGAGACCCATTTTTCGATCGATGGTTCCTATGGCAGCTATAAGATATAGTCATACGATCCGGTCGGTTCCGACATATTAGCAGCGTGCAGTAAAAAGAAGACTCTGTGCAATATTTCAGCTCGATAGCTTTAAAACTGAGAGACTAGTTTGCGTAGAAACAAACAGACAGACGGACGAACAAAGCTCAATCGACTCAGCTCGTCGTCCTGATCAAGAATATATATAGTTTATGGGGTCGGAAATGAATATTTCTATGCGTTGCAAACTTCTGGCAAAATTTTAATACCCTTTGCAAGGGTATAACTATATGTTTTTTAAGTTCTGGTATTTTTAAAAGTATTATTAACATAATTTATAATTTAAACAAATTTATTATAATAAATGCGAAATAAATGGATTATTGTTGGTATGGGGACGGAAGGTAGGCAAATTTGTAGAGTTCTAGATTTATTTTTAAAGTTTATGCCAAAATTACTGAATTTTTTTCCATATCTTTCAAAATATATTTTCTCAGATTTAAATAATTTGACGTGGGTTTCGGAAATAAGTGTCTCAAGGGCCTGGTTTCGATTCTTTTTTTGGAACATTTAATATGTCAAAGGGTGGTTTCTCTGGCTTAACGGGTTTTATTTTCACATTAGTGGTATTCCTGAAAGCGACTTAGATTTGATTTAGATTTCGTCGAACAGCTGTTCACAGCTTCTTCATACAAAACGTCCAGTGTGCCCAGAAAAATTGAGGAAGTAATGGTCATACTAAAAGATTTAACGAAATCAACATTGAGGCTGATTAATAGCCTATTGACATTGGGTTACATCCAATATCCACCATCCATTGGCTGCCGAAAGTTTTTCATCCATTTCAACATTAACTCTGTCGATGTTCCTATCTCACACTGACAGCGCAAATTTTATCTCTAATACTCATTCTCCATGTCAAAAATGATTCAATGAAGATTGAAAATAATTGGTACTACTGGAATGGCAAACAAGAGCAAACTTGCGGCAAGGAAAATGTCAATTATCAATCAGATGTTCGGTCACATTAACAGCTGCTCAAGAGTCTAAATCAAATCAGTGGGCAAAAGGGGTCGTTCCGTCAACTGATTTAGATTTGCTTTCCTGAAATCTAAATCAAATCTAAATCGCTTTCAGATATACCACTATTATTTACACGGGTTTCTATAGACCAGTGGTGTCCAAACTCACACAAGCAAGCATTGCATATGTGTGCGTAGCATTTCCACATGAGCAACAAACAAACGAACAAATGTCTTGTGAGAGAACACAAAGCCGAACACGCGCATCGTAAGAGAGCCAGCCGCCGAGCGTGCTATTTATTGAATACACATATTCTCTCTCTCTATATATATGTGTCGGCTGCGACGCCGGCAGAATTTGGCTTGCCAACCACATGTGGCTGCCTTTTCAAATTTTGGACATCGCTGCTATAGTCACACAGTTTACTATTTACATTATCAATACGGCTTTATTCTATCCATTATATTTACAATGTCTTCGTTCCTTCGTCTGTCTGTCACTAACTCCCTCTGCTATTGCGTTCTCTTTTTCCAGTCTTTAAATATCTTGACGTTAAAATACTTATCGATATATTTACAATTCGCGGCTTTTTAAGAAAAAATAAAAAAGAATTTCTTATAAACTTTTACATAGCCCGGGCAAAAAAAAAAGCCAAGGGGTACAAAGAAGCTTCGACTTTATGGCATTATAACTATTAAATGAATATTCAATATCTTAACAGTTCACCTTTAACCACTTAAAACTGGAATTTTTCGGACCAAAATTTGTCAAATTGTATTTGCAGCACTTGTTCAACCAAAATTCCGCGTATTGAAGGCATCAAGTGACTGACATGTATAATTTTTTTTTTTTTTCTAAAATTTTCTCATAACCAAACAAATTATGTACAATGTCTTCAAATTACACACGGTCTTATCATTTATTAAAATTCACAGAATTCATTAAGTGAGAGAGAAGAATGAGCAAAAGCAGAGAAGAACCAACTCTATATACAAATTTAAATAAGTATATCGAATTTCCTTGAGTAAATAAACGAAAGCCAAAGCCAAGTCGCCCCCCATCCCAAAAAATAAAAAAGCAAATAAGCAAACTATTTTCTACCTAATACGGAGGTTAAAGGCCCAACAGCGGCGGCCAAATAAATTCCCGGTAAAGCTCAAATCCTGTTTACTTCCTTTTGAGCTACCTAAGCAACCGCAGCCACTAAATCTTCTATAGGTAAGTTTTAGGCGATGCTTTTGTGTATCTTATGTACCTACTTTTTCTGTCCATATATCGTCGTTCTCGCCCCTGATTTATTATTTACTTTAATCAAAAAAAAAACTCGAATTTTGCTTAATTTGTGCGGAGGAACAGCTACTATCCATTAGAGGGAAACAGCAGTAACACATCTCGTTTTTGGCTCTTCCTTTCGTTTTATTTTGATTTCAATTTTTGGGGACCGCTTCACGGAAATCTTGTTAAATTTCGCTTGATTGAATTTGCCTGCAGTTTTGCGGGGAGTTTTATTCACAAATAAAATTGTATTTTTGTCAAGTTCTTTTCAAATGGCCACACACAAAACATTAATGTTAGAAATGTTTCTCATGTAACTGGCAAATTGCATTTATCAATATTATAGGGAGAAAAAAAAAACACATCGTAGTAATAGTAAGTAGCTCCGTTAACCGCACAATTTATGGCAAAGGAAATGAAACATAAACAAACGGGGACGAGGTTAAGCTGGAAATGAAACGACGAAGTTGAAATACTCTGCAAAAATGACATTTAAATTATTTGTTTTTGGCTGAATATTACAAATTTACCTTGAATCCGATGAAACAAAACTTTGATATATTATATATTAAAACTTTAATATAATATAGTTGACACTTGTCAACACAGCCCACCTCCCGCTCAACCGATCAAGGGGCACAGCGCCAACGTGAAAAACAAAAACTTGTAGGACAAAACGGACTAAATTCCTTAAATTATTTAAGATTTGGCATAGACCTTCGTTTAGTTATGTAGGCGCGCACTACGAAAATTTTGAATATTTTAACCAGAAATGGCGGAAACTTTCCCAATTTTTGTGCTATTAACTTTGTTCAATTGACTTGGAACTTATGACACATACTAAACACAACGAGAGCTTTAACATGGTGCTCAACGACGAATGAAATTTATTACTGGCCCACAGACGAAGTCGCGGAGGGTTCAGCTTATTACGTATATATACATATACAGGGTTGGGCATATTCGATGGACCCCAGGTCTTTTCAAAAAATCAAAGAAAACCACAATTTTTTCTGTTCATGATACAAATCATTTAATTGGGTTCAACTAGATTTGTTTACATCACTTTTGAATATGATATCTTGTAAATGGTCGTCGTGAGCGGCTACGGCGTTTGCAGCATTGTCCAAGGATTGGCCCAACATTTCGGCCGTACTGGCGGCTATTTCAGGTCTTCCAGGGTCCTTGGCTTGTTGATGTAAACCTTTGATTGCAAATAGCCCCACAAAGAGAAGTCTACAGGCGTCAAATCTGGTAAACGCGGGGGCCAGTCAAAATCACCATTTTTTGACATCAAACGGCCAGGGAGTGTAGCGCGACTTGTGTGTGGTGGAGCGCCATCTTGTTGAAACCAGTAGTGCACCATAAGGTTTCGACGAGCAATTGGCATCAACAAATTGGATATCATATCGTGATAACGCTTCTGATTGACGGTAACCGTTTGGCCATCTTCATCTTCGAAAAAGAACGAGCCAATAACCCTTGAATCTATTGAGGATTTTCAGCGGCATAAATACGGAAATTTTGCTTGTTTACCGTTCTGTTCAACGTCTTCTCTTCTCTTCTTCTCTTAAATGCACGTTGAGTTTTCACAATTGACTTGTTTTGTTGAATGTCAATTTCAACAATGTGAGAGCGTTCGCGTGGCGTGTACTATTCCATGATAAAAATCTACTTGGACTGATGCTTCAAACGCGCTATGTAATTAGTCGATCTGGCATAGTGTTGCCAGAAGGATCCGTCGAATATGGCCAACACTGTAAATATCCAAATTTAATCAAAAATCAAAATGAAATAAACTCAAAAATTGTTGTCCCCTTTTTTTTCTCTATTTTAAAGTTTGCGTTGTCCCTTTTTTCCGCTTTTTTTTAGTCGATCTGTCCCTTTAATTTTGGAAATGTAAACAATATTATTTTTCATTATCAAATGAAAAAAATATATAATTTTTTCTTAATATTGAAATTTGCGTTTCAATAATTGTACGCAAAACCCACAAAAGGCGGCCATATTAGACAAACCCAATTTGGCTGGCATTGCAGGTGCCTTCTTTGAAATTTGGCAACAAACGGACTTAAGGTGATCAAATTTAACTACATGATTGAAGCGAAAATAGTTTTAAACATTGCATTTTATTTTTGGAGTACATGACTTAAATTTGAATTTAAATTTAAACATGCATTATAAAACATATAACACAATCAACAAAATTGATTTAAACATAAAATTACCTTATAAAAAGGAAGAGAGACACATTTCGCTATTTACACCGACACGAGCCGAACACATGCCGAGGCTTGTGCGAAGAGAGCAAACAGCTTTTCAGTCGCTGGCCAGCGGTGGAATTGGTTTGCGTCGCTTTATTTCAGGGATTAATACCGAAACCAATATCGGTATAGGTTATGCTTAAGGTGATTAAAACCAAATTGTATAGGTTACGGTTATCTGTTTTTATTTCGGTCCGGTTGCTTTTCGGTTACCGGTTTCAAACCGTTTAAATAAACATTTTAGTTTAAAAGAAAATTACATATGATTGATCTTAGTATCATAATTGCTTTAAAAGTTTTTACGTCCAATTTGTTTCTTAATGGATTCATTATAAATTTTACACCAACACTTAATTGTGTACAAGAAAGAGGTAAAACTACTCTCGATGATTCATACAGTTCTGGGTATTTATTATTTTCTTCCCACCATTTGACAATATCGGTATTAGACCTAAATCTTTTAACATTGAGAAAGGTATTTAATGCAACGTTTATACTTTTTCTTAGTTCTTACTTAGCTAGTGGCTAAACTGAAGCAATATTGTTTTTTCATGTGATTGTCGATTTTGTTGCTGGCGACAAATGAATTCGATTGGAAAAAAATGTTCCATATGTTTTTTTTATTTATTTTTTTATTTTAACAAATTAAATCTAGTATACAATACTAAACTTAATAATAGTTTAACGAGCACTGGCTACCAGGGCCTTCGACTCGCTTTTCATATGTATTGGCGTCTTTTCCACCGTAAGCAGGCTGGTTTAATCGGAATGTTCGGGTTATTTCTTGAATATCAAAACTTTTACGAATTCCGATAGATCAATAGATCTGACAATTTTGTGGCGCGAGTTTCATAACACCTATATATGTATGTAGGTGATTATGTGTGTATAAAATTAACATGCATAATAACACATGTTTACAAATAAAGGCCAACTTTTTTACCAGAGAAGATAGCAAATTTTGTAATATGTATTTTTGGCCGCTGAATTCAAATCAATTGTCCGTTTTTCCCCATTACTCTAGGATTACGAGATATTTGCATAAACGTGTGTTGAGCGAGGTTTGTTTACACTTGTAGGTCCTGTGGCTTCATTAAGTAACCTTTTCAAACCAAATTTGTTTTAGTGTAAGCTGCATTGAATAATGTTACAGAAAAACCAACACAAAGTTCTGAATATGTTCCAATTAATTATACCAATTTTTAAAAAAGAATCGTTTTTTTTTTGCCAATTTTAAATAATTCTGAAAATCTTTTTGCTGATATTAAAATTCTCAGATTATTGCAAAAACTACAAAAATTAACGTCTATTTATTACATTTTAAAAATAATATTAACCTTAATGTATTTAAATGAACCAAAATCAATGTAAAATAACTTTTTAATGGTCACTCTTTTGTTTTACAATAGCTACTTTGTTATTTTCAAACTACAAGAAATTTTAATGGTAAATATTATGTAAAAAAAATCGATAATTTTTGAAATTTGTCTAGTTTTTGGGCTATAACTTTTAAAAGCGCTGCCGAAAAACTGAAAATTTAATAAATAAGAGGAGACAAAGGTCTATCAACTAGTTTTTTCAAAACATTTTCAGAATAATTTAAGCTTGGAAAAAAAACCGGAAAAACGACATTAAATTCAGCCTTTAATAAAACCAATATGGTTGGAAAAGATTACTTAATGTGGCCATATATTTATATTTATATTTCCTGGTGCTACAAGTGTATACTTAATGATTATTGCACCAGTCACAAAAACATAAGAATAAGCGCACAATTACTGAATGTTACTTATTATTATTATTAAAACTAGTTATATAATTTAATTTTGTAGATAGGAATGTAATTTGACCCTAAATTGCGTGACACTACTAATACTCTTCAAGTTTGGTGGGAGCTGGTTCCACAACCGAACAGTGTTTACAATGGCGAATTGCGATGAGATTTAAAGTTCTCGTTGAGACGGCAAAACTTATTTTGTCATATAAATACGATGGTTGTCTAGTGTATATTATCTTATGTAATAGTAGCAGAGATCTATAATCAGTCCAAGTCTTAAAATCAAGGTCATATACATATCTGTCTGGCAAAGCATGTAATGTGGTCAGTTCTTTTCTTATTCTATCTTATCTATCTTACCTAGCATTGTTATTAAACGCTACATTTCCGAATATTTCAATTCCATAACAAAGAGGTTGTGTGTCAAGTACGTCTTTGCAATAAGGAGTCTGAGATTAGTCGGCAAATAACATTTAGTCAACGAAAGCTGTCTTAGTATTCCGTAGATTTTTCCAGCGGCTTTAGTCACTTGTTCATTCCAGCTAAGAGTGTCATTAAAAGTTATACCTAGATTAACGGCTTGAGCAACATATTCTAAAGGGGTGCCAGCAATATTTAGTCTAGGTAGATTTGTGGTACTTACTGACTTTTTATAAATTACTATGCATTTAGGACCTACAAATGTAAGCAAACCTCGCTCGACACACTTATATGCCAATATATTGTAAGCCTGATGTGCTAGGGGAAAACAGACAATTGATTTGAGTTCAGCGGAAAATTGAGTTAAGGAAAATTGGTCATCTTCTCTGGTGCAAAAGCTTGTAAGCCTGTGTTATTACACGAGCAAAGTGAGACATTTTTTTTTGCATCTTGTAAAATATTTTCAACACAATAATTATTTGGCGCGGCATTTGTATTACAAGATTTATTATGTTGTGAAGAGAAAGAGGCTTTAATGAGGTGCAATCGAAAAGAGAAAGAGAAATGAGAGCTTCATTGACTAAAATTCTGCCAATGTCTCTACAGAATCTATGTTTGGGTACGTCTTTTGTTATTGATGGGAACGTTCCTTAGCGATGAGAATGTGACTTGGTAAATAGTCACTATTAGTGTTAATGAATTTTCGCGATTTCCGACTTCAGACGATAATTAACCAAAATAATATCCATTTCGGTTACAGTTACGCTCACTTAAAAAAAATTATTTCGGTTACGGTTTCGGTTTGATTTGGTTATACTGGTTAAAAAGAACGGTTGTTGATTCGATTGGATACCCTGCTTTATTTTCGCATATCAATAAACTCTCACTTTTTGGAAACATTCACTTTCAGTGGGACCAGGTTTAGCATTTACACAATTGATATTTGTGACTATAACCTAAGCCTACAAATCGCTGCATTTTTTGAGCACTGTTTGACACTAAGAAGTTGGTGCAAAACAGGATTTATTTTAAGGGTGATAAAAATTTTGTGGGATGTAAGGAAAAATTTCTTCTGTTATCCAACTTGTGGATCCAAATCAAAATTTTGTACCCTACTTCTTTTTTTTTTGTAAAATATGTTTTTTTTTTCCTTTATAAGCTTAGTTTTACATTTTGAACACAGTGAAACAAAGTGCATTCAATGTGTAATGTAGCCTCCCGTTTAGAGCATTAACTAACAACTAAGAAGCAAAAGCGTGTTAGTCACGCAGAGGAAGCTTTCCGAAGATTGCCAAGAAGTTCACAGCATGATAGCAGCTACCTGGGTGGAGTCCATATAGCCTAAAACCCCTTCACCCTGGTAATGGTATGAAAAACCGCAGAAAACTTAACTCAACTGCTGGTGGCTGGCTGCACAATGAGATTTATTTATCGTGATTGTGAGCTTAATTGAAAATTGTTTGAGAATTCAACCAGAGCCCGCACATGACGTGGCTACTTGAGAGCGCAACAGGAGAGCCTTCCCCAATGTATATATATATCTCCGTGACCCATCTGGCTTAACGGTATTGTTAACACACATTTTTATTGACATACATGTTTAGGCTGCTTAGACAATTTGTCAACGACCAAGCATGGAGCAAAATTAAAACGTCAAGACTTTGCCAACTCATCGTTGAGTTAAGTGCATAGAGGGGAGAGGTTTTAGCATTATTGTGAATGGGAATCCATCAACCGCCCATGGAGCAAAGGCCTCCAGCAGGCCAATTGCCAACTGGGAGTAGAAACGAACCTTTTCAATCAGATTTCAAATGCAACAGCGGGTTATAACTAAAAGTGCTGAGTGTATACTATTCAAAAGGAAAAGAGCAACTTTGGGATAAGCTTATATAACCTTATCCCTTTTTTTTCTTTTCTTAATATCTAATTTTAAAATTCAAATCAAAAACTTGGTATAATTTGATTCACTTTACTTAACTAAAAATATTCTGTATTCACTAGATGTACATACGTCAGTTCCCTCCTCCTTGGTTCGCTTGCTCCACGGGTGTTCCAGGACAATTCCATCAGCAACAATAATAACACAAAAATACTTTACAGAATAAGCGCCCCGTGGTATGCTTGACAAGCCGTTGGCTCCCCTCTTCTACCCACCCATACAATTTTGATCAAATTGTTTTGCAGAGCTTCTGTTGTTGACTTGTTGCTTATTTTTAGCTGTTTTTTTTTCTTTTTTGTTATTGTTCGCGCTGGAAAATCAATTTTTCCTCTGAAACACTTTTAATCAACAGAAATAAAAAATATAGTGAAATCCTCGTAAACACACACATAAAACGGTGCAAATAACTTCCTACAATTAAAACCCAGAAATCAGGTTAATGCAAGTAACAAACACGGCTAAACTCAAGCTAAGATAGACAATGCACAGGAGGGCAGTTGAGAAAAGCTGTTAAAAATGCGGAGCAAGACCAGCAAACCATAGGCAAGATCCGGCACAGTATGGCGGCACAGTGGTGCATATATGATTGAGAAGAAACTAAACTTTGTTATTTGAAAATGATCGACAATCGATATTGTAGTGTTGAGGTATTTTTAAGACTGAGACGATGGTCGACACCGAGAGTAGAACACAGTAGATAGTAGTAGACAGACACTGTATATAAATAAAATGGACGAGATAGACAGATAGAAAGATAAACCCGCATCGACAAAGACGTATTAACAGCCATGCTCCGGTTTTCACTTAATTTTGCGAATTGCGATTTGAGCAAATTCGTACGATTTCAATTTAGTGTGCTCCGAATTTCGTCAGTTTTTGATATCGATAATGTTTCATTTCCAAACCGGTTTGTGTCATTCCACATAACAAAAACAGCTGACAGAGTTGCCAACGATCGTAGTCATCATTTTGCAACCATGCCGCTCATATTTTTACAATTCAAAAACTTGCTTGTAGTTCTGTGTGGTATTTACTTAAATAATTTAAAACCATAATTAACCCAAAACTAAAAATCATCAAGCTTGTATGTGAAGTTTAAGCATTGTTTCGTATCTTTTTACGTTCTGATGTCTACTTGGGCAACTCTAGCAATTTAATCGGTTATCGATAGTCATGTATCGATATATACCATAGCCAAATCGCAACTTGTTGTTGTCGAAAGGTTTGGAAAGAATTTGGGAGGGTTAGGAAAAAAATTGTTTAACACAAGAGTTTAATCCAAACTGTATAAGAGAGTCAACAAATACAATCTTAAAGAGTCAAAGAATGTTAAAAAAATTGATTCATAGGAAGGCAACTCTTAACTGTAGCGACATTTTCCATTTACTTTTCATTTCACGGACTCAGACGTCGCCGGTTTTAAATCGGCGAAATTTTGCGATTTGCGAATTTCGGAGCAACTACTTTTGCGATTTAGCGACCAAATCGTAAAATTTTTGCGAAAGCGAAAATGGGAGCATGGCTGTAAGACATTGCACTTTGGGCGGAACGGCCTTTTTTTGGCATAAATTATTTTTTTAATAATTTCATAGTTTTTTTTATTATTTCTGTTAAATAAATGCCTACCCTTATAAAAATATAAAAAAAAAGTTTTTTTGGCCATCCCTGGTTTTTGACAGCGGCCTAAAATCAGCTGTTTGCGCGAGGCTGTTGTGCCTTGTATGTGTTGAACATTTTGTGAATGTTTGACTATTAGCCATTCTAACATGATTATATAATATATTACTTCGTTATTAAATATGCAAAATATTCATCAAGGTATGTATAATATAGTGTAGAGTGCTTAAATTTGAAATGCTTTTGTTTCGTGTTGTATTTAATGTTATTGGCGGAACATATTTTATGTAGTGCCTAATCTCAACAGTTGTGTTTCGTGGAGCAGATCTAGCAAGATGACGCCGGATTACCGAAAGTGCTAATGTAGTGGTGTGTGTTTTTGTGTATATATTTATATAGAGTTAACAACTTGAGCGCATATTTGCGCAATTTCGAAATATTTTAACAGTTTCAGACAAGGTCGATATTTGTCGTATCGATTTGATGGAAGTTTGGTTGGCAAGGAGTCGCAGTATGAGCGCTTCATTTGACTGGCTGTGCGAGCGATTAAACCGAAATTCCCTTTCAGAAAGTTCAAAAGGAAATTAAAAATTTTATTGCCCATGTTAAGAAGCTGCTGGGCAAATCTAACAGACATGTTGGGCGTTTTAAGGAAAGAAATGCTAGCTGGCTTGCATCTGTAATATCATTTTACCCAAAAAACTACAATGCTGGAAATAAAAGTAGACGGCCTCTTCTAGCATCTTAAGAAGCAGGATCGCGTTTAAAAAGAAAGTTAGCTTCCGATCTTTTGAAAGAAAATTCACCAAATCTCTGCATGTCTGCAAAGAAGACTGCAGATAAAGACATTTCACTAATTCTAAAAGCAACATTAAATACACCTAGCAAATCACAATTAACGAAACAACTTTCACAGAAACAGCCAATTTTACTGTCAGTTGATGAGGCCTTAGCCTTTATTATTGAAAATTCGTTTTCCAAGCAACAATATAATAACATTCGATTAATGAATATTGAAAAGAATTGCAACGCTATGATAAGGTGAAGGAAGCTAAAAAAAAGTGCAGGCCTCTGGAAATAAGAGTCTCCGAAACTATTGCCGAAGTTCCATTGCAGAACTTACTGGACCACACCGCATCCAGAATAATTTTATTTCAAAAGCCAGTTTTTGAACAATTTTCTAATATTGGTAACATAACGCTAACAATAAGCTATAGATTTGACGGTTCGAGCGGACAAAGTATCTACAAGCAAAGATTTAATGAACCGGAACCAAAAAGCAGACAAGTTACTTCACACCTTACCTCGTAAGGGTTACACAATAATTCCTGTTCAAATGATCGATCAACGTGAACGAATTATCTGGAGAAACCGTAACCCACAGTCCGTTAAGAATTGCAGACCTCAAAAATGGAGTTCACCAAAGAAAGTCGGGAATATATTTTAAATTCAAAAGCGCTTTTAGATTTTCAAATTGAAAACTTAAAGCCATTTTTTTATGAAGAAAGTCAAATGAAAGTTAAAGCTGTGTACGATTTACACATGACTCTTATAGACGGCAATGTATTAAATACTATAACCGGGACAAGCTCCACCCAATCATGTCCAATTTGCGGTGCTGGTCCAAAAGACTTTTTGAAGTTAACGTACGCTAACAGCTAAGCCTTTAAGCCAAAGATTAATACTCTTCAGTTCGGAGTTACTCCTCTTCATGCATGGATTCGATTCTTGGAGTTTGTTTTAAACATTTCTTATCGAGTTGGTCTTCAGAAATGGCGTTTCAGTAGTGATTCTGACAAAGCCGCAATGTTGGCACGTCAAAAAGAAATAGAAGGAAAACTTTGGACTGAAATGGGATTACATATAAACAAACCAAGCCAGAATGGATCTGGAAATTTTAATGATGGCAATTCAGCGAGAATTGCTTTTGCAAATGTCCACCTATTTGCCACGATATTGAAAATCGATGAAGAGTTACTAAACAATCTGCACTTAATTTTAACAGTTCTTTCATACGAGTTTCAAATTAATGCAAATAAGTTCAAACAATTTTGTAATAAAACTCTCCATTTGTACATGAGAAAATATCCATGGTATCCAATGACCGCTACGGTACACAAGATTTTAGTTCACGGTGCGCAGATTATTGAATCATCTATACTTCCTGTTGGTTGCTAGGGCTCGTAATAAATATTATAAGCGTGATAGAATTTAACATGCCAGGAAAAATAGCCGACGAAAAATAAAGAAATTTTTACATACAAAAATTAACTGTGCGTGCTCTCTCCGGCTCAAAAATTAATTCGAAATTAACCAATAATATAAGCAGCACATATATGAAGTTTCAACTTTCTATCTCTACTTTTGTCCAAACTCACACAATCAAACATAGCGCTAGTGTGTGTAGCAGCGAAACACGAAGTAATCAAGTTGACATTTCAACATAAGCAACAAGCAAACGAACAAATGCCTCGTGGGAGAACAAAAAGCGTAACACGCGCATTGTAAGAGAGCAAGCCGCCAAGCGTGCTATTTATAGAACACACGTATTATCTCTCTCTATTCATGTGTCCCCTGCGACGCCGGCAGAATTATGAGTTCCTATCCTATGCTATAGACTTTTGACATTTTGGACACCACTGTCTTAGAGTAAGCTCGGCATGAGCTTGAAAATCTATCACGAATTCCAGGATATTATACACACTTCAAGCTTTTAAGGATTGGATTTCGTACTTGTATCATTCCAAATGTGCTTACTTCAATCTCTTTATATAACTAGCATTTTAGACATGCGGCAACAATCGATGCCGATGGTGGCTGTGCGAGGAGATACCGTTCCATTCGTGTTCAGTGCGCAAGGTCGTGGGTTCAAATCCTAGTTGAGCCCAAAAATTGTTATAATTCTTTGATTTTCAGAAGTATTTTTATTTTAGAATTTAAATAAACAAAAACGAGTGTGGGCATGGCTCGTAAATAACTCTCAACCCTATTTTTAGTTCGCTCTGCTGTCACTGACCGAAGGAACAAAAAAAAAAACGGGCTCGGGCTTCCCTTAACCGAATGTGTTCCGTTATCGCGCTCACTGTTAAGTGGCTGTGGTTGAACTCACAGCACTGATCGGGCTACCTGCAACCGAATAACAGGCCCATGTCAGTCGAACGGTCATAAGCTGTAGGCTGTGTAGACCTAAATGCAAAATGTTCTTTTCAAAAGGTTGCGTGCGCTAAAACTAAGCATAAGCAGAGAGAGAGTCAGTGTGAGAGAACGAGAGAGCGCATATAGTTTATCGCATACATTCATATTGTTAGCCGAGCATTTCACACCGATGCATACATACGAAAAAGAGCTTTTGAAGGCGTGAATTTTGCCAAAAGGTCCCAGACAGACCTGAGAGGAAAAAAAACAAAAAATTTGTTTCTCTCCTCTCACAACCAAAGATAAGCAGTGACCTCTGTTAAAGATTGTTTTGGTACCTCTATTCAATGTGGCTGGCTAAAAAGTGTTATTTTCTGACAAATGGAAACGGTGGACTGATTTTTGAGACCTCTGGGTGTGGGTCTTGAAGTGTATAAGGATGTCCTATGGAATATGGAGCAGGAAAGGAAAAGATTTTTCCTGGGATCAAATCAATATAACATATAGAGCTCAAACTTATCTGGAAGCAGTCTGAAATGATCCTACTTTGGGATTAAACTGTGCTCGAATTTTTTTCTTAATTCAATCTATTTTAATATTACCCCGGGATAAATGTTATCCTCTTTAGGATTAGGAAAGTAGAATCAACTTAATCCTATTATTGATCAGGTCAAGAATATCATTACCGATTGGGATTGATTTGATCCCGTATGGATGTTTTTTTTTTGTTTTAGTGTATTAACTTTTTAACCTGCTCAAGCTTGTTCGAAACTATTTTTAGATTGCGAAAATTCTACTACATCAAATGCGCATTACATAGCTTAAATAAATTATGTGATATTTTAAATGTCTAACACTCACAATGTAAACCTACAGACCAATTTATTAGATCACAGATTAAATAATTTCTGAGATGTTTACTTGAACCACTTTTGAAATGGTTCAGACCGCTACTAACTTTATGGTACCAACTTACATATCAAGTTTTCAGTTCATAGTTTAAATAATTTCTGAGATATGGCTCTGAACCACTTTGGAACGGTTCAAGAGCGGTTTGATACCAAAACTGATCCAGTAAAATATCCAACTCCATATTACTATGCTATCTATAGACCAGATTTCAAATGAATAGTTTAAATAACTTCCGAAATATTGCTCTGATACACTTCTTAACCGGTTCGAAACCGGTTTGATACCGGTTCAATACCTGTTCGATACCGACTCGATACCGGTTCGATAGCGGTCCTGATTCGTCAAATACGGTTGTGTTCCAGAAATCTCTAGACGTTTTCGTATAAACGTTAGCATTTCATATAATAGCTGTTTGACTTTATATGTAAAGGGGCACAAATATGACTGGCTACTAGATTAGATGACGAAAGTTGAGAGATTTGAAACCGCCTGCTCAAAGCCAAGGAGATTTAATGCGTACGGTTTCCCTTCCATATGATCTAGTAGCCGGTCTTATTCTTTTCACTTCACAAATAAAGTACTTCAAGTTAAGTTCGAAGTGCTATCGCTTATACGAAAATCTCTCGAGATTTCCAGGACACCCCTGATACAGACCAGATTTGAAGTTCATAGCTTAAATTACTTCTGAAATACTGGTTTTGATACTGGTTCCATACCGGTTCTGATCCAGTAAAATATCCAATTCCATACTACCAACCTACAGACCAGATTTCAAATTCATAGCTTAAATAACTTGTAAGGTATAGCTCTGAAACACTTTTTAACCGGTTCGAAACAGGTACCGTTTCAATATCGGTTCGATACCGATTCGATGCCGGTCATGATCTATCAAAACATCCAACTCCATACTACCAACTTACAGACCAGATTTCAAGTTCATAGCTTGAATGACGTCTGATACCCTTTTTCCACTGGCGAACATTCAATCACATTCTCGAAAAGTGGATTTTCCTTGTTCCACTGACGAATGTTATTCACGGCCACACTAACGTCAACAAAGAACGGCTGATTGAATTGCTATGTCTGCAATTGTAAATCAAAGCAGCATCCGTCGTGGATGATCTACCGAATCTTATCTTATCTTATCTCTTATGACAAAATACACAGAAAGAATGAGTTCATTCAGATCATCCAGCGAATGACCTCTAGAATGTGCCAGTGGAACAAGGGTATGAAATATGGCTCTGAACCACCTTTTAACCGTTTTCAAGCGCTTTCGAACCGGTTTATAGACTTCAGATATAGACTAGACGGAATGAACCTACTATGAAAATTTCTTGACGCAAGGAACAAACATACATTTAAACATACTTTCACTTTTATACATATGTATAGATGTATAAAAAGACGATTTGAAAAGCTTTGAACCATGGTTCGAAACAAAACCTAAGGAACAGGGACAGAACAAGCTAAGGAACTGGTCCTTAAGTTTGAACCTTCGGGACGCACCTTCTGCAGAATTTGATAGGTTTGCACACTTTATATGTATCATTTAACTTTTTAAGATAATTCCTTTATGTTGTGTGTGTGTGTGTGTCTTGTTTTAAAAGCTATGAACAAATATATAGATGAATGACCTGGAGCCTGCTAAAACGTTCGATGATTGATTTTGAAGAGGTCAAAAAAAATTAATTAAATTAAAATCAAAACAGTCAAAAATGTATTATATTTTTAGCAATTTCTGGTATTTTAACGTTTTTTTTTATGTATTTCTACGATTGTTTTTAATTGTTTTTTTAAACCATTCTACTAAACCCTATTTTGATTAAAATCCATATACATAAAAAAAACACGGAATGCATGCCGTAATGTTTGTACTAAAAACCTACACGGTTAATAGGAGAACAAACAAAAGATACCTTGGTATTTACAAAAGGCAGTATGCCTTTTGTATACAAACAAGAACTCTTGGCACTGCTAAACGATCGCTGGAAAGATTCTTCAATTACTGGCAGCAGGCATGTAACAACACGAGATTTAACTACAATAATTGGTAAGAACCTTCAAAACACATTGCATAACTTTTGGCTAAAATTTGACACAATTGGAATCCTCAAGTGTTTATTCGGCAAGTCCAATTCGGATATATACTACATTTGCCAGTCGTTGAAGCGTGAAAGCAACAAGTCTGATACGGACATACCATTGCTATTCCAAAATGTTGTAAATAATCACTGTTGATTTGTGTTGATTATTGAATTGTAATTAACCGTTAACCTTGCACAAACTTTGATTTTTTGTACATTTTTATATTTTAGTTGAACATTTCTTTGCTCCCTTCTACTTTAACTTTAACGTTTTCGCGTATCACACACCACTGTGCCTCAGTTCGAGCAACGAAATGTGTGAATTTTATGAGCTCACTGAAATTTAAATGGGCCTCCAATTTAATGGCCAATGCAACACGTTTGAGCTTCAGCTTCAAGAACGAAGGGAAACATAAATTTGGTAAAATACAATTTTTAACCGGGAATTTGTAGTCACCGTCGTACATTACTTGTACATATTCTTGGCGGCAGCATTTTCCGGTTTTACCTTCGGCCCAGCTGGTGACTGTCTCGTTCAAGTGTCGTCTGCTTGCGTCAATTACTTAATTTTAATGGCCTTTATTATGCACAAACACACACACACATACAACGCAAATTGGAAAGTGTAAATCGCTCGCTTTTACACGCTCATAAACAATCCGAGCGCATCATAAAAAAATCAGTCATCTCAAGACGTACGATAGTAAAGAGATACTCCAGTGGTAACGCAGGTCATGTTAAATGCCTTAAAGCTTGTAGGGAGTCAACTTAATTATTTATAAAAATTGTGTAAAAATTTAATGATCATTCTATTTAGGCTTTCGGAACGTGTATAAAAACATAAAAGTCTTTTGTCTAAAGTTTCAAAACATTAATTTATAGGTTTTGTTAATTAAATTCTGTTAGCGCGGCCATTTCGCCCACTGTGCGATCGGTCCTTTGGCAGCTATAAGATATAGTCAACCGATTTATATCAAACTTTGCAGTTTTGCTTGAGAGCTACTGGAAACTGGAAACAAAACAGATTTTCCCCACTAAAACCGCCAGATCGGACCTATTGCAGCCATAAGATAGAGTCATCCGATTTTGACAAAATTTTGCAAATCTGTTTAAATTAATTTAGTATTAATAACGGCCGAGTTTAAGAAGGCTAACACTGAAAACAAAAAAGTTTTTCTCACTAAGACCCCTTTTTCGACCGATGCACAGTGGTTTCTGCCATAGGCCAAAAATAATAAATGCAAAGTGAGAATTTTGGCTTCAAACATCTCGCAAAAGAATGAGCTTTTTAATTGTATAGTTGATTTTGTTTCATTACAACCGTACTCTATTAAAGTGGCTTCAAAAGAGAGAGCATGAAATAGATTGGTTCTTACTGTGAGAGCTTTTTGAGATTTAAGTGAAATTTAAAACATTGAAAACAATATTAAATCAAACTAACATTAAAGAAACTTAAACTGAATCGTCAAAAGAAAGGTGCATACTTTATTTTTTAATAAATTTAATGTTTTATGTTTGTTGAGTTCATTTATAAAAATTGATGTTTTGTCAGTACTATTTTTTTGTGTGCCATTGTCCATGTGATATAAATTCAGCTAAAGTAATAGTGATGATCCCCCTGATTCCCCCAATTAGACTTATTTGATGACAATGGTCAACCTTCTAAGATTCTAAAATTACAAAGTTTAGCTGCCGGAAAGTGCCGGAAGTTGTGTTATATTCCAAAGTCTACAGTGTGCTTGTTTTTTTTTTTTGCTTTTTGTTACTGCGGTGCAACTGTTACATTCCTGGTCTCTGTTTTGTTGTGTTTGATTCTTTTTTGAGTGTTCCATCAAAGCACAAGTCAATTCGACTAAAATCTGTATTTTATTTACTGGATTCACTTTAAAATCTGAGATTGCAGCGATATAAAGTGTTTTATTATGAATTTGATTTTTTTTTTTTGAGGATTTATTAATTAATTTTATTTTTTTTATGTTAAGTGAAGGCTTTCAATAGAAAAACTAACATAACAAAACAAAATAAATACAAATTGAAACACTAATAAAAAAATGTTACATATGTAACTTTGTTCTTAGACTTGGTAAAATTGTATGGTAGGAGTGGGAGTGTAAGAGTTTAGTCACGCCCATTTAATTAAATATCATTTCTAACGGTTTAATAAAGCCGTAAACAAAGTTTTAAGTCGATATATCTATTGAAAGTATTTTTGGCCGCAGTCTCCATACAAGCTGGCCCACTGTGCGATGGTTTCTATGGCAGCTTAAATATATAGTCATCCAACATATTTGAAAAAAAAGCACTGTGCAGAAGTTCAGCTATTAGCTTCAAAAGTAAACGACTAGTTTTCATAGAAATAGACAGACAAACGGGCGAACAAAACTGAATCGACTGATCAAGAATATATGGGCATTTCCATGATGTCGAACGGGACCGTAAAACATATACAAAGTAAAAAAAAAGTGTGAGTGTCGTTAATACTCACGACGTTTTGATGTGAAACATGATGCTACATTTAAGGGCTTAATATCAAAATAAGTACAGGCAAAATAAATTTTTTGGACCCTTTGAATTAACTCAACCTTTAAATCTTCCCAACCACATCCCACCAACATCCCACTTCCCATCCACTTCCCACCGACTTCCCATGATACAATGAATAGAAGGTAGTGCAATCACTTGCTCCATTTCGCATGCGCATAACTTTGTTAGTCCGCGACATCATTAACATTAACTGATAACATGATTTACCGAAGCACACTAGTGAAAAAATTGTAACAAACACAAAATTGTGAGTGTGTGACGTCACATTGGAGTTTTTTCTTTGACAAGCGACGCATTGCACTTCCTTCTATATTTTGTATCATGCGCACTTCCCACTCACTTCCCACCAACTACCAACCCACTTCCCATCCACAACCACCGACTCCCCACCCACCTCTCACCCACTCCCCACCCTCTTTCCCCATCCTTTTTCCCAGATCAGCGTCACGTGACGCTGAAATCAAATTTTACACCTACTAAAATCTTCCGTACCGAAATTAAAGATGTTTCACATCAAAAAGTCAAAATAAAACAGATTTTTATTTTGACAATATGCTTAATTTATAACTCTAGAATTAGCCATATGACACTGTTCTACAGTGAAAAGTATCCCGAGCATATTTAACCAATTCCTGCTTGTTAACCCATGCTGAATACGAGTTGGCATGTCAACACTACGCGCCCCAAAAAACCGACTATGGGCCGATTTCTCATCTTCCACATAGAGCTATATGTCAAATAAACTTACAAATAGCAGAGTAAATTGTGAGTTTATCTGTCACATATCAGCTATCTGGAAAAAGAGAAATCAGCCCTATGCGTAGTACGTAGACGCAAAAGTTGAAATACGTATACGTATTAGGAAAAGTACGCATTATATAGGTATTTAAACCAGAGTCCGGCACGTCTCAGTCTTCAGTGTATTGAACAAAGCTCTGCGGCAGCGACGTCGACACACCGACAGTATACGAGCTTATACTGCTCTCTTTTGCAACAACAAAGATGTGCTAAATGAGCGCGCTCTCGCGTAGCTAAACACACACACACAACGCCAAAATGCGCATGCATTTTTTGCCGGCCCCTGATTTAAACTGAGCAGTAGGCATTTCCATTTTGCTTCATTTTTGGTTCATTTATGCATACTTTGTAATTTCTGCATTAAATTTTATAAATAAAAAAAATTTGAATTTGTATGAAATTTTATAGTCTTTGTTTAATATTGTCTTTGTTTAACGTAGCAACATTCTTATAGGCTAACATAATACATATCTGGTTCTTGGTATTCTCAATAACATATAGTTGGAATATGATTATGAATATGATCAGCAAGTAATTCGGTTAATTTTGAACACTTCTTATAAAAGGACTTAAGCATTTCAAAGATTGAGTTCCGTCGTGTTGAATAGAGCCTTTTTAAAGTTGTTTGTTAAACATTAACCTTAACATTAGCCCCTGGGGTCCGAACAACGTTTCAAACCTAAGAAAAAAGTCAACCCTATTCAGTTGAGCGGCACTGTATTTCACTGAGGTACTCTGCACCCCCCAAAGTTAGCATATATCTGATCAAATTAAGCTAGAAGCAACACAATATAGAAAAGAAGCCATAAAGTGTGAAGTGCTGCCCATCGCCGTTGTGGCCTGTGCTACCCATCATAATTGTTTGTTTTCCTTATAACTCGACTATCGTTCATCCCATCTTCAACATTCCTTCAGCAAATCGAAACATAATCTTGATTACTAAATATCTTCAAAAGTGACGAAGCATCTATCTAAAAAATTATGGGATACATGAAGTTTTTGTCAAATTGTGAGGGTGGGATAGGACGTGGCAAAAATTGAAAATAAACTTAATCTGCTTGCAAGTATTAGAAATATATGTCCCATACAAGTCAAACCTCTATCTCTTACCATCTCTGAGATCTTTTCCTTCATACACTTTTTACTCTACTAGTAACGGGTATAATAAGCGACTCTGAGAAGTTGGAGAAATGGTGGCAGAGTTCGACTTCGACAGGAACTTCACAGTGCACACAAATCAGCCACACAGGCGGGTGTTTAACATCCCAAAGAACTGGACTTGGGGAAAGTTCAACCAGGAAGGAAACGGTTCGAATTAATGGAAGAATTTACGTGCTATTTCCCGATGTGAGTCATAGCCTCCCTCTCGGATATTCAAAGCGCTCAGACACTAAAAGATTACCTGAGAATCAAGAAATACTCTGGACCAGAGTTCTCCAGCGATAGCCCCAGAGGCACGAACATACACGCTGTGTGTCGCGGTCTCTGCTTGGGGAACTCTGCTCTGGCCAATTGGGCAGCAGGATTCTGATAGGGCTCTGCCACGGGTCACTGCAGACTG